>LR738715.1:813858023-813881877 GCA_902687465.1 Secale cereale | reverse complement strand
CCCCCCCCCCCCCCAACATGGAGCGATACACGGGACAAGTACAGGCAACCAGCGATTCATTCGCATGTACACGTAGACTTGGCCCGTCCTATTTCAAAGTTCTGAACGCTCCTTTAATAAAAGCCCATAGTAAAAGCCCATTAATGGCCAGATGGGCAAGGTAGCCTCCGATCCAGTCTCGAGGAGCTGCGTTATTTGTCTGTGATTAGCGTGTACGTGGGTGGGATTAGGGATTGCTGCCGCCGCCGTGTGCCATTGCCGCCCGTCTACCTCTAATATCCATGCTCTCCTTCTCATGTTTGTATTGAGATGGCGAGTGAGCGGCACAACCTAATCCACTGTTTCAGTCAAGAAACTACTCCCTCCGTTCTTAAATATTTGTCTTTCTAGACATTTCAAATGGACTACAACATACGGATGTATGTAGACATGTTTTAGTGTGTAAATTCACTCATTTTGCTTCGTATGTAGTCACTTGTTAAAATGTCTAGAAAGACAAATATTTAGGACCGGAGGAAGTAGCAGGTTAACACATCACATTCTATAGTAATTTCTCTAAATTCTCATCTCGTTTCAGTACTGAAGTTTTGTTTTGGAGCTATCAAGAATTCTCATCTTGTATCTATCCTAGAAATTATCGTGATGCAAATTATACTAATCTCTCCCAATTCTCATCTAGTTTCAGTGTTGAAATTATTCATCAGATTTTGGTTGTTTCATTTTGTGGTTTGAGATGCTATCAAGAATTTGTGTCTTGTACTTGTCCTAGAAATTATCGTGATGCAAATTATCTTGTACGAGTTCCTATTTGTGCTGCAAAATATGCGTATGTTGATCGTATGCAATATAGCTAATTATTAAAGTGAAATTCCTCAACTCTGATGAGAAAACACACCAGCAAACTAGATTAAGAAGCTAGGTAAGCTAGCAAACCAAATGTTCTTCATTTTGTAAGCTGGTTGCTTTGGGTTCTCAATGCACTGGATTGTTAATAAGGATGATGTGCAAGTTCTCAAGCTTGTTCTCTATAATTGTGTGTAGAATATATTTTTTCTATATACTTGGCTTGGCCCCCCCTATACCCAAATCCTGGCTCCGCCCCCTAATCACCACTTATGTATCTGTACTCCTATATTATTGAAGATAAATAGTTGGAACCATGCAAAAAAAGATAAATAGTTTGAAAAAAATTGACGCAAAAAATGATCGATGTAGTCATGAAGGCAATTAGGAAAGAGCCGTGACTAGTCTCCATCGCACCAAACAGATCGGACCAAGTCCAACAACAAGAAACGAGCCATGCATGCATGCATTCCATCCTGTAGGCCGTCCAAGTCATCAGCGAAGGCAGGTGTTAATGCGAGCAGCTGCTTTGCACACCATGTTCGGACTACCTCTCACAGCTTCGTTCTTTACCGTCCTCCAAGTTAATGAATGTTGCTCTACTTAACAAATGATGGTGGCGTCTTGCCCAAAGCGAGTCGGGACTCTGGACGGATCCTCTTCGGGCAAAATATTTTCCAGACGGAACCTGTTCAAGACCAAATCGTTCGGTTCTACGTTTTGGAATGGGATTCAAGAGGTTAGACCGGATTTCTCGGTAGGCACTTTTTTAACGTAAATAATGGCATGTCCACACGGTACCGGCTTCAAAACTGGCTGGGGCAGACGACGCTGTGGCAATCCCACACTTCGATCTTTCAACTTCCCTCGGACACTAATATTCTGGTGGGCGAGGCCCTTAGGTCTCACCCCCTGGCGATTCACTTCAGGCGCACATTCGACCCGGCTGAGGAGGCAAGTTGGGCCGATCTTGTGGCTTCGCTAGGCAGCCGACAACTTAGTCTGGTGGCTGATGCTGTCACATGGAGCCTAGCTGCCTCTCAAAAGTTTTCGGTCAAATCTCTATACAATAAAATGACCGAGGACTACTCGCTCGACATAGCTAGGGGGCTATGAAAGGCAGCACTGCCCCTCAAAATCAAATTCTTTATGTGGCAAATGTTTCGAAACCGATGCCGGCGACGGATAACGTGGCCACGCGCAACGGGCCAGCTTATGGTTCTTGTGCCGTTTGCGAACTAGGGGAGAGCGCGAAGCATATTTTCTTTGGCTGCTTTCTAGCTAGGTTTGTATGGAGCGCCGTTAGAGAAATGTTCAGTTAGAACTGGAATCCCCTCTTCGGTGGGGACCTGCTTGCCTTGCTTTCGTCCCAGCGGGAAACAAATGCAAGGATAGTTTGGTGCTGCGTAGGGGCGCTGCTCTGGTCTCTTTGGACAACCTGAAGAAAAATTGCGATAGAGATGAAATTTCCCGCTCATCCCGCTCATATTATTTTCAAATGTCACCTCTTCTTACAAATGTAGACATCATTGGGGAAGCCGCACGATGCGGAGCGCATGAGGGAGACCATGGAGAGGATAAGAGCATATTGACACTTGCTCGTCAGACCATTTCGACAGTTTGAGCCTTTTGGTATATGCGTATGTGTCAAAACTGGGTATTTATTTCCTGAGTAATATCTTATTTTGCCTTTGTGTCAGACTAGTTTCATATCTTTGCCTATTTAGAATAGTGTGGTCCTTTGTATTTTGGATGTGTAGTATGTAAGCCTAAAATCTTGTTTGGATGCTGGCTGATGGCTTTATTAATTTAAAGCTGACGCTCCTAGGGTCTTCGTTAAAAAAAAAAGTGCACGATGATTCACAGTGAGGAGGCCGATGAGAACCAACAGTGATGTACGGAGTCTCGGGCTGCTACAGCCTACAGGCGTGCCAATTGCACGGTGAGATCGGGCACATTTGTCAGCGGCGAGGACAGAGACATGATTAGGAGTAGACACCTGCAGTATATTTGTACTAGCATCGCCATTTATCGTCGCTTAATTATACTCCCTCCGTTTCATAATTTCGTGCATATATATTTTTACAAAAGTCAAACATTACAAACTTTGACCATGTTTATAGAGAAAAGTATGTACATCTAGAATACCAAATGCACATCATTGGATACTCATGAGTTATATTTTCAGAATGTATATGTTTGGTATTGTAGATGTAAATAGTTTTTTCTATACACTTGGTCAAAGTTGGCAAAGTTTGACTTTCACAAAAATCTATAGACACTACAATGTGAAACGGAGGGAGTAACATCCAATTACTCCTTTCTTGACTTCTCGTTCGAAGTTCTAGTCATGCACCTCCACTTAATTTCGACTGAGTGTCTCGGTGCACACTAAATGTATAGTCTCGTGTCATAGACACGCTCCATTGCAGAAAAGTTGTTCATTTCTACATCCGAGCCAATCTCATACATCCTAGCCAATTTGTTTCATGGTCTTTTCCCCATATTCCAGCTACCATTGCTTTTACTGCATCCTAGCTGCACTACACTTCTTTTCACCCACACCAACTCTTACCCAGTAGCTGGCTGTATAAAATCGCCATGTCATGTAGAGCTAGCAATATCATCCACTCATACAGTAGAGTTGACTATAAGGTTCACTAATAGAAAAGGGCTTATAAATGAACCCAAGTGAGTGGCGGGCGGCAAGTAATTTTGAAAACAAGCAGTGGCGGGTGCCACAAAGTGCCCCTCACAGCCAATAGTCTAACTATGGCGGACTGGGAATGTAACCCAGCTGCGACGGGCACATCCTAGGGCCGTCCACAGGTTTCTGAGTAAGAAGTGGAGGGTGGCTCCGCGCAACCACCACTAGTAATCCCTGCTAAATGTCCACTTCGGTTAGAAAACAGTTGTGGCGGTTGCTCGTTGCCGCCCTTCGCAGCAACAACATAGTTTGTCATCCCACGCGCAGCCCCACCACCCCCCTCACTTCACTCACTCTCACTCACCCTAACTCTCCACCTGGATCTCGCTCTCGGCAATGTCGCCGCTTCTGCCCCGCGGTCCTTTTCGCCAGCGCCATTGGCCCGGCAGTCCTCTAGGCCACCCCGTTGGCCAGGCCGTCCACTTCACCGCCCCCGCCAACCCCACCATCCTCTTTGCCGTCCATGTCTGGCCCACCATCGCCGTCGCCATGGGATCTGGTACGACCTCATCGCCCCACCATCGCCCACACCAATGGCCGCGGTAGCCACCAACACCAACGGCCCATGGCTGCCACCCATATTGACAGGGGAGCTAGGGTTAGAGTGAGGGGTATGTGGGTTATGGAGTTATGGTTAAGGTTTGTAGATCATGGATGGTAGTTACATTCTTTGTTCGTAGAATATACGAACTTTCTTATTTATATCCATAGATCGCAGATCATAGATTATAGATTATAGAAACTTTTGTATTCGTATCCGTAGATGGTAGACCGTAGATTATAGGAACTTCCTTTACATGGATTCATAATAAGAGCTAATGTTTTGGTGAAACGTTGATTTATTTCGGTTTTGCCAAATTTCAAGCACTTAATATGTCCATTTTCAAGCAGAGTTCATGTCCAAATTTTAATGTAGTGGTGTTGGTATTTTTAGTTACATTGTTTATTCGTAGCTATTTAATATTTTTACTACATGTATTATTTAATTAGTCTGCTGATATTGTTAGCTACATTTTTTGTTGGGGGAGGGGGCAATTTTCACTCTAAATCCACATACTGAGATGAGAGTTGTTTTGAGAGGAGAATACCGACTTTTGTCATAGGGGTCGTCCTTCCTCTTCTCCTCCTCTGTGAACTTGGTAAAGCAGGAGGAAAAGGTGAAGGACGACCTTCACCAAGGGTCAAAATGACGTTGAGTGTACATCATATATACAACCGCTTGGAAGATGAACTGACTATTGTCGTAGAGGGTCGCTCTGGCCTCCGCCTCCTCCGGTATATTGGTAAAGGAGGAGGGGAAAGAACAACCATCACCAAGAGTTGAAGTCAACGTCATGGAGTGCCCAACGTATGTCCAACCACTTAGGAGTGAGAACTTCTCACCGGAAGAAAGACATCCAGGGTAGATGTACACAATTATAATTATCTTCTTATATTGGTCGTTGCTTCGGTCCCTGGAGTGATGGGGAACTTTGCTCCTACGATGGCTCCACCTTTACCTCAGCACGAAGCAGCCCTCTTGGCACCAACCCCAGGGGTGAATCCGATTCCGAACAAGTTGTGGTGTACTAAGTGCCAGGCAGCGGGGCACGTGGCTCCTGATTGTGTTACGCAACAATTCTGCTTCATTTGCAACAAAGCGAACCATCCAATGACTGCTAGACGGTGCCCAGCCCTCAAGTTGCAAAAGCCGGCGGCGATGCTCTGTGGTTACGGGACTGAGAGCTTGGCTTTCTTTCAGATGCCTGATAATGTCTGCAGGGCTGACCTCGCACCACAACGCTCTCCAACGGCCATCATCACCATCTCGGGTGGCTCTATTACTGCTAGTATTGTGGAGGCGGAGGTGGCTAAGATAGCTCAGTATCAACATGCATGGACGTGGGAGGCGGTACCGCATGGTCAGGACGCCTTTATAATGTCTTTCCCTAGTGACGAGGTGCTCCTGAGAGTTTCGGGTTTTACGGTTTTCATCAAGTCACACAATGTCACTATGGAGTTTAAGGCTTCTCTCTCAGAGGACATACCGCATCGCTTTGAGCTCATACCTGTTTGGGTGCATGTGCACGGAGTTCCCCATGCCCTCCGACACTTCTTGGGCCTTTGGGCGGTTGGTTCTGTCATTGGTGCCACGTTGGACGTCGACCTCTTATGCTTGCGTCGCCGAGGTGTTGTGAGGATTCAAGTCGGTGTGCTGAATCTTGATGCTTTTAAAATGAGTCCGGTGAACTCGCTCACGTCTGATGTGGTGGTTCAAAAGAAGGGCTATGAGTTCCGGTACACCCTGGAGGATGACAACTTTCGCGTTGATCCCGACTTTGTACCTCGCGTGTGGGAACATGGTGATGACATGGACGGGGACAGAGAGATGGAGCGGGAGGACAACCCGGGGGCCTCTGATGCGAGCAAGAGGCCGAAAGCATCGACGGAGCACGCCAATACAGCGGCATCTTCATCCTCGGGAGGTGTGGTACCCATGCAAATGGCCATGTCTGTTCCTGCTTCTTCAAGCTTCTCCTCGCGCCGGCTGGTTGAGGTGCCCCCGGCGGCTGCGGACCCCGCGACGTCAAGCTCGACCCCTCACCTGGCTGGCCTTGCTCCGCCATCTACTCTCCAGCCGGAGGAGGCTCTGCTGGCTTCTGTTCGGTCCCTGGAGGAGGGGACGACGGTAGCCCTGGCGATGGAGTCTCAAGCGGCTGCCGCTACCCTCCCCGCGCCATCACCCACCTCCTCTCTTTCTTCTGGACGACGGGGTGTGGTCTTCTCTCCTGCGGTTCGCGCCGACCATGTGTCCGCGCTAGCGGCGCTGCGAGCCATGGCCCCGGCGCCATCGTCCCTCGAGCAGCCCATCTCCCAGACGGTGGCTCCCGCGGCTGAGCTGCAGCCTTCACGCTCCCCTCTCGCGTCGCCTCGGAAGATGACTGCTCTTGCATCGCCTCCGGGACCTGAGGAGGCTGTCATCCCTGACCTTGGACTGGTAGGTGGGTCGCCGGGATCTCCGATGTCCGCTGGCTGGACGGAGTCTACTCCTCCTTTTCACGCACCTGGGAGGCGAGCTGGTGCGGAGCTCTCCGCCACGCCTAGGCGTAGTGGCCGTCATCCAGTGGGAGCTGATGGAGCCTCCGCCACCGACGAGGACTCCTTGCAGAGGGCTATGCGCAGGACGGCTTCGCGGAATCTCGACTTTGATGGTACGCCCTCTTGCCAATCTTTTTTATCCTTCGATAAAGCTAAAATATCTTCAAATATTGCTAGTCTTGGCATTTCTTTGGGTAAAAATGATTCGGTAGTTGATTTCTCGGTTAAAGCACTTAAGCAAATGGAGGTCGACCGGCTTACGGTTGCTCCTAAAACGCTCCTTACAAGGGATCCTTTAGTGTCAGATGAGGAGGATGAGGAGTCCGATGCCAACCCTGGAGGCAGACTCCTTTCCCATCTCGTTCACGATACTACCGAGGTAGACTTTGAAGATACCATGCGAGACACGATGCTTCATGACCTCGTTGCATCGGTACGCAAAAACAAGTCTAACTCCGGTAGTAAAAAGGACCGTCCTAAGAAGAAGTCCAAAGCATCCAAACGCAAAAAAGTTTCCCCATGAAAGGAATGTTTTGGAATAGCAGAGGTCTTGGAGACTTGGCTAAGTACAAGCATATTTCCGATTGTGTTAGAGATCATGACCTCGACTTCGTGGCAATCTCTGAGTGTAGTAAGCGAGACTTCCCCTCGCGAGATTTGGACCACTTCGCTTGTGGCAAACCTTTTGAGTGGCATATCTTGCCCCCCTCTGGGAGGTCCGGAGGTATCCTTTTAGGAATTCACTCCACTTACTTGGATCTTCTGTCTGTTTCTAAAGGGGAATATCATATCAAATTCCACCTGAGAAACAGGTCCGATAATTTTATTTGGAGCCTGGTTGCAGTTTACGGGGCCGCTCAAGATGATAACAAAGCGGCCTTTTTAAAAGAACTGGTCAACACATGCAGAGAAAACCCCCACCCTATGTTACTTGGGGGGGATTTCAACATCCTGCGGTTTAGGCAAGACAAGAATAATGATAGGTTTGACTCTCGATGGCCGTTTCTTTTTAATGCGGTCATCGACAGTCTTGATTTGAAGGAACTATCTCTGTCTGGACGCCAGTTTACATGGGCCAACAATAGAGACAACCCGACCTTCGAGAAACTCGATCGTGTGTTTGTCACTACGGACTGGGAGTTTAAATACCCCCTAGCATCAGTTCGAGCTTTGGAGAGAGTTGAGGCCTTATCGGACCACGCTCCTCTGCTCGCTGATTTTGGTCAGCCGGCCTCCACGTCGAACCGTCACCAGTTTAAATTTGAACTGGGGTGGCTCACGAGAGAGGGCTTCCCGGAGTTGGTCAAAAAGGTCTGGTCTCGTCCGGTACGAGGTGACACACCAATCCAGCGGTGGAACAACCGTATTCGGGCGCTGCGTCAATTCCTACGTGGCTGGGCGAAGCATACCGCTGGGATTTATAAGAAAGAAAAGATGCGCCTATCAACCCTGATTGACTCCTTAGATAAAACAGCGGAAGTGAGGCTGTTATCTGCGGATGAGATTGAACAAAAAAGTCATCTCAATGAGCAGTTAGCCCGTCTTTTACGCGAAGAGGAGATCAAATGGTATCAACGGTGTAAGGCCGACTCGTTGGTACTAGGTGACGATAATACGAAGTACTTCCAAATGTTAGCCAATGGCAGACATAGGAAGAAACGCATCTTCAGTTTGGATCAGGATGAGGGCCGAATCGAGGGAGACGGTCCGCTTAAGGAGTTTATCACAAAATATTATAAAGACTTGTTTGGTCCACCCTCTGATTCGACGGTCGAGTTGGATGAGTCGCTCCGTCATGACATTCAGCAAGTTTCGGCGGCGGAAAATGAATTCCTTACCTCTGCTTTCACTGAGGATGAAATTCGAACCGCGGTTTTCCAAATGGATCTTAATAAATCTCCGGGACCGGATGGTTTTCCGGCAGAGTTTTATCAATTTTTTTGGGAAACGCTTAAACCTGATTTAGTTCTTATGTTTAACGACCTGCATGCTCACAGACTTGATATTTCCAGATTGAACTTTGGTGAAATTATCCTCCTACCAAAGCTAAAGGAGGCAAATCGGATTCAACAATACAGACCGATTTGCTTATTAAATGTGAGCTTTAAGATTTTCACCAAGGTCGCGACTAACCGCCTCAATGGGGTCGCGGAGCACGTAGTGAAACCTTCTCAAACGGCTTTCATGCAAGGACGGAACATCTTAGATGGTGTGGCCGTACTTCATGAAACAGTTCATGAGCTCCACCGTAAAAAGTTGAACGGTGTGATCCTTAAGATAGACTTCGAGAAGGCTTACGATAAGGTGAAGTGGCCTTTTTTGCTTCAAACTCTTCGTATGAAAGGTTTTTCGGACTCTTGGTGTAGTTGGGTGGAGAGTTTTGTGTCTGGAGGTAGTGTGGCTATTAAAGTCAATGATGATGTAGGCAATTATTTCCAGACACGAAAGGGGCTTCGGCAAGGCGACCCCGCTTCCCCTATCCTTTTCAATATCGTGGCCGATATGCTAGTTACTCTTATTGAGAGGGCAAAACTAGCCGGACAAATCACCGGGGTCATCCCGCACCTCGTCGAAGGTGGCCTATCAATCCTACAGTATGCGGATAACACTATTTTGTTTTTGGATCACGATCTTGATAAGGCCAGAAAACCTCAAATTGATTTTATGTGCCTTTGAGGAGCTCTCTGGTCTGAAGATTAATTTTCACAAGAGCGAGCTCTTCTGCTTCGGCGACGCCGCAGAAAGCTCACATGACTATGCGGAGATCTTTGGATGCCATCTAGGGCAATTCCCGATTCGTTATCTCGGTATCCCTATTCATTATCGGCGTTTGACTATCGCTGAATGGAAACATGTGGAAGAAAGGTTGGAGAAACGATTGGCGAGCTGGAAGTCCAAACTCCTCTCGTATGGGGGCCGACTAGTTCTTATTAATTCGGTTCTTACCAACTTGGTTCTTTATATGCTGTCTTTTTTTCACCTGCCAAAGGGTGTTCTCCATCGCCTTGATTATTTTAGATCAAGGTTTTTTTGGCAGTGTGAAAATGAAAAAAAGAAATATCGCTTGGCTAGGTGGAACATCATCTGTAGACCTAAAAGTCAAGGGGGACTGGGAATCCAGGATCTTGAGATAAAAAACATTGCATTACTCAGCAAATGGGTATATAGACTACTCACTGAGGATGGCGTTTGGCAGGAGATCATTCGTAATAAATACGTTGGTTCCAAAGCAATATCTCAGGTATACTGGAAACCAGGTGACTCTCATTTCTGGAGTGGGGTAATGAAAGCCAAGGAATTTTTCTTCCAATTTGGCACCTTTTCAGTCAGGGACGGTTCCCAGATTCGTTTCTGGGAAGACACCTGGCTAGGCACTACTCCCCTAAGTGTGCAATACCCAAGCTTATATCGGATAGTTAGACATAAGTTTGTCACCATCAAGCAGGTATTGGGGCAAGCACATCCCGATATTTCTTTTCGTAGAACTATTTCTGGTCCTCGTTTGAATGCATGGAACAATCTGCTGACTCGTTTGGAAATGGTCCAACTGTCGGCCGATTCGGACATCTTTAAATGGAATTTGCATCTTAATGGAAGATTTTCAGTTAAATCCATGTACGATGCAATGGTTCACAACGAGGTACCATCGGATAACAGAAAATTGTGGAAGCTTAAGATCCCTCTTAGAGTGAAGATTTTCCTCTGGTTTCTCAACAAAGGGGTTATCTTAACCAGGGATAATCTAGCTCGCCGAAACTGGCAAGGCAGCAAAAAATGTGTCTTCTGTAATCATAACGAAACAATCAAACACCTTTTTTTTGATTGCACGTTCGCAAGATCAGTATGGGCAATAGTCCAAGTTGCTTCCAACTTATACCCTCCACGCAGTGTCCGGAATATGTTTGGAAACTGGCTTCGGGGAATAGATAAACAATTTTCTAAGCACATTCTTGCGGGAGCGGCCGCCTTATGCTGGGCGATGTGGCAAACCAGGAATGACTTTGTTTTTAACCACAAAACTGTCTCTTATCCTATGCAGGTAATTCATATATGCTCGCGATGGCTCCGCATGTGGTCTATCCTTCAGAGGCCGGAGGACAGAGACTTCTTTTTGATGGCTTCTTCCCGGTTGGAGTGCTCGGCCAGGGATATTTTCTACCCCCATGGATGGCGGTGTAACCTTCGTTTAGGCCAGGCACCACCTTAGGCCATCTTTTTACCTTTGTGTAATACTTCGGGCGCCAAACCCTCTTTGTTTCGTTATTTTGTGTTTTCTGGACGTGGTACTTTGGCTGTGTGCATCTCGCTATGCAGAGGCCGGGTTATCTTTGATGCGGCTGTATCAGCTCGATATTTCAATTCAATGAAAAGCCCTTTATCGAAAAATATTAGTTGCTTTCGTATTATGTGGTTTATCTATCAGACAACTTTTGTCATTCAGATGGACGAGCTGTCAGGCCTCGTTACGACTCCTACAGCCCTAGACGCCGTCTCGAGGCTGGTTCGGTACTCGGTGTTCGCGCTCACCTATGCGGAGAGGACCCTAGTAAATACCCAGAAGGCTCTACAATGCGCCAATCGCTGATGGATCCCCCGATCTTGTGAAGGCAGCCACTAGAAGCCGTAAAGCTACTGTAGAGAGTGCACGAGGAGCCGTAGAGGCTGTCGGGACAGTTTCTTAAACTGCGAAGCCCCCCTAGCCGAGGTAAAGAAGATGATTGGAGACGAGGACAACTCTTCACAGAGTTGAGCTTAAATGCAAGTGCTATGATGGAGCTGAACTTTTGTTTGTCAACTATTTGTGCAGTGCCATAATGTGGTCTCCATGATCGATATGCTTGAATGTACTTTCTCTGTTTCTATGAAAAATCATATATACTTTGCTATATGTACTTGGGCAACTTCTTGTTAGCTCGCTTATTGACTATGATAAAATGTGTTACTAAACTATGATACACCGTAATGCATATGATCGAATATGTAAATTCTTGCTTCTGATTATATTTGTAGTCGTGATGGATCTAGCTGCGGCAGAATTTTACCGCCATAACTACAACATCTAGCTGTGGCGGGCGAGTGGGCATGCCCGCCATTAGAGGTGCTCTACCAGTGGCAGGGAAGCGCCCGCCACTGATGGGGTACTAGCAGTGGCGGGTTGTCGGTGGCGGGCGGGCCTAGGAGGCGGGCCTGCCATAGCTGGCCTTTTTGCGACCGCAACTGCTAGGCGATCCTGTGGTAGAGGTTGGATCTTAGGCTAGTGCTATTTTTCACTTTCTCTCCTTCTTTCTCCTCTCATTTACTCATTTTACCTACGAGCACATGTAGAGGCTGGCTCTTGCGTTAGAGCCCACTTCCTTCCTTTGTGCTTGTTTCTCTCCTTCCCATAGACAAAAATGCAATTTAAGCGGGCTTATAGCCTACTATTGTACTTGCTCTTAGGATCTTATGCTTGAAGTACACATTAACTCTTCTTCTTAATGTGCCTACTCTCCACTCACTCTCCTTATTTATGCAAG
Source organism: Secale cereale (assembly GCA_902687465.1). Lineage (NCBI taxonomy): Eukaryota > Viridiplantae > Streptophyta > Magnoliopsida > Poales > Poaceae > Secale > Secale cereale. Next base: position 813,869,733 of record LR738715.1, on the reverse strand, counting down.
CATTCCATTCCCTCCATCTCTATAATATCAAACTAGCTGATAGTTCTAACACATACATTTCACTTGCTCAAACTACTGAGTCTACTTCGATTCACAATCAAAATAAAGGGATGTATTACCTTTTGCTAGATGGTTACCTTGTGCATTCGTTAGGGTTGGAAGGCATCAGGAGAAGCATATGTGCGGAAGGGCAAAAATAGACTTAGCAAGGAAAACAAAAGCGTACAGATATTATAGTTAGTGGAGGTCCAACAAATCCAGGCCCCTTGCTCCATCAATCTGAACCTCTGCTTGCACCATAGATGGTGTAATACAACGGCGATGGCTCCTCGAAGGGGAGACCATTAGCCAATATGCCACCAGGACCAAGCGGACTATCAAAGAGCTGGTGCAGGGAGGAGCCCAGACCATCATATAGGAATCTAGAGATAATATTAGGACCAAGTCAATCTGACGGCAGCCATATTGGATCTACCACATGTGAAACCTTAGCCAACATGACCTATACAAGGTGTGGGCTAGGGAGATCTTAAGGAATCTACTCTCGTAGAACTAAACTCTCGGTAGCAAACACATCTTCCCAATTGTATCCATCGCACGAGGTATCCCGCCATGCATACAAACACAAATAAGGACGTAGGATTTAACTTATTCCCGGAGGCCCAAACCTGGGTAAACTATTCGTGCGGCCTCCGTTTTGGTATTTTCGGCCATGTTCGTAACCCTACCGAGTATACTGAAGACATTTCGTTCTGCCAGTTGGCGATCCAGGCATGGGCTACACAAATCGGAGAAATAACACGGATCGAAAGGATAAACATGCATGGAGACTTCATGTCGGGCCAAACCTTCACTTTGTCTCCTTCGAGCTCAAGGTGGACAACTCGGGGCTGTTTTATGACATAATCCCTAGCAGCAGTTGTGGTATGGAACAATGGCAGCGGTGGCTACCCTAGTGGCAGTTGTGGGAGAGATGGATCGACATCCTGCCGAAACTATCCTTCATGCCCTCTCGCCATGTCCGACACCGCCTTGAGATCGAGTTTGATCTCATTCAGTCTCCCATATGATTTATGGAAGCAGTTGTGACACTGCCTTCCCTCGGCGCGGAAGAGGCTGCCGGGGCGGCGACGGCGCCATTAGAGGCATTTCGGACGCACATCGCGTCGGGCCTAAGATGAGGCGGTGGCATGGCGGCCTGGTCATCTTCTTGTTCAGGAGCGACCTCCGGCTACTGAACAGCGAGGCGTTGGAGCGCATGGATGGCCTCCATCACGGTTCACCAATGGCGGTGGCGGGCATGGTGAGATCACGTACGTTTATCAGCAGCGAGCATAGTGTATTTGTACTAGCATTACCATTCCTCTGACACTTAATTCATAACTTTCAATTACATTGTCAACTTCTAGTTCTAAGTTCTAGCAATGCAACTCCGCTTAAGTCTCGTGTCATCAACACGCTCCATGGCAGAAAATTTCTTTTCAGCTCTCTTGTTTTCGACAAAGTGCGCTTTTTATTGAGTCACTAGTAAGCGTGCACGTGCAACGCACGTATCAAACATGAAAATTCTAACAAAATAATCTTCTGTAAAAAAAATTCAGTATTTGAACAAAATATCCAGGCGGGCTTAAAGCCCATTGCAAGTATGTGTCAAATATACAACCGTTTGTTTCTTTGCTAATCATATTGTTATAGTATAATCTGATCAAAAAATAGAATCCCGTTGTTGGACAATGGATTATTTTATTTAAAATGTTCTTCACCATTCTACATACTCACATACAATTACCGTTCAGTAAAGAACCATTTATGTATCAACAATAGTAAATAACTATTACTATGAAAAAAAACAAGCGTCGTTGACAGAAGTGTCGTTCACAAAAGTGAGAAGCGGCCATTGTCAGATTTCAATGACTGTTGCCTTTAGGGACTATGAAGAATAAGCTGAAGCAAGCAAAAACAGCTAGAGGTGGACGAACAGTGCACAGGCACACTCGCTGTCAGAATCAAGTCCGCTCGTTATGTGTGGGCGATCGTTGACAACTAATTAATCTGCAACATCCAACCAATAGAGCCAATGTCACTATTGTTACAATCTTCCCCCTTCACCCATGTTTGGAAGTTCACATATTCCCCTACTCTTTGGCTTACCTATTGGAAACATTACACCTGTATATAAAACTTCACATTTAGATATGCTATATATATATAAGAAGCAACATGAAGATTAAAAGGTATGCTTGATTTGTAAGAAACCATCAACCTTCACTTACAATTTAGAAAATATTGCAGCCCATATGATTACTTTGGTTGAAGAAGAGCTCACTCGTTTCAGATTCAAGAACTGCTACTGCTATCCGCTGCTCTTGGTTCCCTTCACATTCTAATTAAGGATGTAGTCATTAGCATCAAAAGCTTGCATATCAAATTCTGTAGGAACATACAGTATCATGCAATGAACCAATGAAAAATATAAAAATCAACATTGGTATCCAAAAATGGGCCTAGCTCTCCATCTGAAACCAACCTTAAAGAGCAAAGAAAAAAAATTCAACATCAAGATCTCAGCAATTGATTAGTTAAAGACTGAAGAACATTAGAAGTACTGAATCTCAGTAATTCAATTAAAGGATTTCAAAAAGCTCACACCACAAACATGACCACTGGATTTTCCATGCTGTCTTAATATATCATCAGGAATAGGTACTTAGCAAGGTTCACAAAGAAAGAATATAGGGCAAGAACGAAATCTGCTACTTACATAATGTAACAGTAAACCTCTTTTGTATGGATATATAGTAGCGACCTACCGCATGAAAATAAACTGCAAGCCAAATAACGGTTTATGCAAATAGCATATAGTTTGTTTCTTTCCAGAAGCTCCATAAGGCAACAAACTAAACCATGCATACTGAATGTTCAACAAATTCACCAATGCTAGCTTGTAACTGTGAAATGAGTGACATGTCGCAGCCTGTTCTTTTGTCACTACCGGATGTGCAACACATTCAAAAAATCCTATTGCATGAAATTATATATATTTCAATGGTCAGCCAGCAAATGCCATCCCAAATAACCTGTACTCCCTCCATCCACAAATAAGTGTACATCTAGGCTTTGTCCTAAGTCAAAGTTTTAAAACATGGACCAACTTTAGATGTAAAATGAAAAGCTGGTCTTGCCCGCACCTTGTCGATCACTTCTGGGACATGTTGAAGCCTTTGACAATTCGAAGCACTTCACGCGGAGGAAAGCAACATTCAGGCAAGTCTCTGTCACTACAACAACACATCCACCAAGTTTTAAAAAGGTTCCCAACTCACCTCCACAACAAACTAAAAGGAAATAATGGATTCGCACACCTTCAAAGTTACACACGTCGCCATCTTGTGCACCACCTCTTTTTCCTGAACCAAAACCAAAGGTGGAACATTAGAAGGGTAAATCCCAAGCTTTCATAGATCACACACCCCAATTGAGGAACAAACCTACCGGTTTAATCAGTTTCAGTTGGTCATGATGATAAACAAACTAACTACATTCAAGCAAAAAAAAAAGGATTACATATAGTATGATCAATCAGAATGTTTGAAAATGCAAAGGCCCTGTAAACCGGGGCATGCTCAGACTGAAAATGCAAGGTAATTGAAAATGCAAAGGCCCAGTATCACACATCATTTCAACATGAGAAGAAGTACACACACAGTGTTCATATGATGGACGTGAGAATAACTATACACAGAATCCAGTTTCTAAATTAGTAAATTTTGAACTAAAATGCTAGATTGCAACGTATGAACAGAACAGGAATTCCAGCCGGAGCCTGCAGAATATAGAATGCGGCGCATGGGTGTAGGGAGAGCTACAACAATTGATATATCCAGCAGTAAGTATTGAATGGCACCTTTCATGCTTTCTAATTATTTTTCTTGCCCTATCCATGGCTGTAGAAAGACCAGATTGGGTAGATGTGTTTGGATATGTATGCCCCACTGGTTATTGTATAGGTGTAGTAGATGAGTTCCTCCTTCATGGTATTGCTTGTGCTTGCAGACCTTGTTCCCTACACCAAGTTTACACAATCAGGTCAAAGAAGCATATGTACGACATTTATATGTCGAACCTGCAGACGAAAGGTTAAGATGCAAATTTCTGCCATACTTTTTTGCTGGGTCATCAATCTGACAATGACAGACGACATAAGGTTAATAGGCTCACATATCTTTGCTAGGGAAAAAGTGGTACCATACAGGAATAGGCAATAAGTTAGAGAAGACTAACAGCTTAAGAGTACATATAGCTTGCACATGCATGGAGTTACCCTCAGCAGCAAGAACGAAGATAGCACATAACTGCATGATGAACAGAAGCCAGGCCCGTCTACTTCGAATCATTGCCTGCAGGAAATGTCATGACAAAATCCATTCACTGAACACATAACTGAATTGTGCAAATTCCAGTTAAGTGAAAAATACAAACTTCCAGGTTTATCAATTCACTAAGTTGGAAGGCATTATAAGTCCTGCACCGCCCTAAACAATTTACTAAAAACATTATAGCTTCAATGCATTGGATAGCAAAACAATTTACTACTTGGCTGAAACGACGCCTTTTAACTCTCACGTCCACTCATGGCGACAGAAGAAAAAAACACAATAATTTAAGCGAAAGAGAGCGAGGGAGAGAACCTTGAAGAAGTTGACGCCGACGTGACCAGGAGAATGAATTGCGCAGATCGAGGGAGCAGACCTCCAGCGCATCGCGGCGGATCAGCTCCAGACATATGGTAGCGCCGGCGAAGCCCTGCCCGCTAGTCGTCGCAAACCACACTTCCTCGATCCCCTCGTTCTCGCTCAGATGCATCTCGTCATCGCGAACCAGGCTTCCTCGATCCCCTTGTTCTCGCTCAGATGCATCTCGGCTGCACCTTCGGGCATGGGGCTACAGGGCGGGCGGCGGCTCAGCAACCGTAGCGGGGCTCGGCCAGCGACGTGGCGTGGCCGTGGAGGAGAAGAGGGAAAGAGGGATCCGTCGCGTGGGGCGGCGGCAGCAGTGAAGGTGGGAAGGGCGTCCATGGGGAGATGGAGAGCACGACGGTGGGAAGGGAGACGGGGCTGACGTCGGGGCAGGGGATGATTCCGATTTGTTGGGGCTGTGCGTGATGTGCGGCAGCCTCTTTGCCTCATGAGGTGGAGCGTGGGAGGGGCAGGTCGTGTGCGGCGTAGTCTGCCCGGCAGAACATTTAATCTGGGCCGTTAGTTTGTATGGCAGACCATTGATGTAATATGGATTGTTGGATATTATTTAGTCTGATTGATCTAACGTCTCTGATACTTCTGTGTACACTTTGTTGTGTGGCTCTAGGGGGGTTAAAGTTTACTCTTTTAATAGTAGTATAGATAATGTAGCATCGAGGGATACAATCATAATGAATACACACCCGGCCTCTGCATAGTTAGAATGCACACAACCAACACAAACACACACACACAAGAAAAAGATCACACAAGCATAAAGCAAAGTCATAGAAGACCGAAGCTATGCGTAGGCGGATGAAGATTTTTTTTTCACCGAAGTGACGATATACAATGTGACCATCGGTAACAACATCAGGACTCCAAGAAAGGATCTCCAAAAGCGGCGCCTTCAGAAAGGGAATGTCATTGTAAGTGACGGCGTCGTCGGATCCAACCACTAAAGGTTGGATCAAGGGTTTTCTCCACTGAGCTCAAGATTGAGTATTCGAGAAGATTCATTCAATCGAAGTAACTGACATTGTCTCCTCCATTTTCCACAATCTCAACAACTACAGACGCGCACGGTCTTGACAGCGAGAAATGGCCATGCCTGCAGGAGCCGGCTGACCAGCCCCAACAAAACAGCCGGTTCCCACAACATGACGATGTCTTTGACATGCAGGAAGAACACCGGTACTTTCGAAATTCCATGTTGAGGACTTTCTCGCACCGTCCTCACAAGTGGCAGCTGATGGCTAATCTACAAGACCACACCACCACACACACTGCCACCAGCTCCGTAGTCCTCGCATGTTGCAGCAGATTATACTGAGGGGAAGCACACGAACGTTGTCGTGCATTTTCCTTGCCGACGCAGATAATAATCCAACATAGGAAACACCAGGACGCTGCCAACCCACAAAGGAGCCATAGACTGCTCCGCACGGCCGGTTGATTGATGACCGATCGTCATCACGGTTGCCGCCGGATTATAAGTTCGAAGCCCTTCTGGCAACCGCTGCCCGGCCAATGCGACAACCCAGGGGCAGTGTCAGCATATTGGCCAGATCCAAGGCCCCACCAGCCGTGTGCCCCTGGCCGAGCGGAGCATGAGGGCCACCATGACCACCGCGCCCCTGCCGGCGGCGCGGGTGATGGACGCCGCACCATTGGCTGAGTGTTCTTCCTGAGGATGAGTCATCATGGGTGCAGGTTACCTCTGCCACCAGCTGATCCGGCATCACATGGACACGGTCAGTCCATCACGGAAGGGAAAGCCCCGAGGCCGTTGCCCAACCATGAATGGTCGCCGTCTCTGCAGCTGCAATACCCACCTTCACTGTGTCCAGCCACCTCTTGCACATAGCCAAACGCCACCCAGCCAGCACGGAACGGAGCCCCGCCGCCGCCGCCGGCCGCGCGGGCAAACCCGAAGGTGGCAGCCGGCGGCGGTGAGGGGAGGGGCGCACAAGGAGGCCACCGAGAAAAGCAGATCGAGGGGCCGCCCGAGTCGCCCAGGAGGACGACGCGGGGCAGTTTGTTCTGCTTCTCTATATGAATGAAAACATATTGATCTGATTATTTCTACATCCATAGATCCAATTTTCTTGTTAGACTTCGCTTTGGTGGAGCATCGTCTCGTGGTCTTTTGATCATATTCCAGACACCATTGCCTTTAGTACATCCTTCCTTTCTTTACCCACACCAACTCTTACTCACTTTAGTGCACTATGCTTTAAGTACGAATTAACTATCCTTGTTCATGTGTCTACTCTCTACTCGCCCTTCTTATTTATGCAAGCGTACTCCATCCCCTCCATCTCAGTAATATAGAACCACATGATAGTTCTCACACATATATTTCAGTTGTTCAGCCTACTCCATCTATGTCGATCGACGAGCAAAATGAAGAGATGGTATTATATTAGATGGTTTCCGGGTCCATTGATTAGGGTTAGAAGGCATCAGGACAAGCAAATGTGTGGAAAGTCAAACATAATCGTAGCATGAAAAACAAAAGGGTACACGTGTTCTAGAATGTGGAGGTCCAACGCAGCAAGGCCGCACTCCCCTTCAGGATCAAACTCACCCATTGCCGTGCATGTCACTTCTGGGAACATTTGAATGTGACAGGATGAGGCTTCTAGTCAGACTAGTGCCTTACATCAGTCGCGAATGTTGGTTTTAATTAGAGTGCTAGCTCGAATACTCCAGCACAATACACGTACGTACAAGCTAACTTCAACCAAGCAGCCTGGCAGCTTAATCGATTCTTTGGTTAGCTGGCAGTACGTGCACGTGAGGCTGTACGTGCTTCGCAAAGCTAGCTATGCTAGCGACCGATCGGTTCGATCGGATCGTAGTGACTTGTTTTTCTTTAAAGGGGATCGTAGTGACTTGTTACCTCGCCGAGAAAACTGATTGATGTATTGCCACGGGCACATCTCATGCCGGTTATATAGAACATCCGTGGAAAACGAAATTGTTGCATTCTAATTTATGTGATTACAGACATTAAATGCCGCAGTTTACATGAAAATATTATGATGCCACAGAATAATGTGATGCAAGAGTAAAAGCAAGACTCAAACCGACTAGGTTCACGTATCCTACATGGACACAGATACTTAGATGATGGATTACTCTAACAGCGACGACTCTTCTGCTAAACTTCCTGGCAATAGCCAATAGAGAAAGGTACAACCAAGGTATAAATCTCTTATTTAAATTCAGACGCGATGGGAAGCTCAAGAGGGGGCCAAACAAGCTTCTCCAGTCAGCATGTTTTGGAACACAGTTGTTAGGGCATCTCCAAGGTCGACCCTTAGATCACTAATTAAACATCTACGCCGGACCGCACAGAAATTATCCAATGCGGATCTGTACCAATCCGCGGTGCGGTCCGAACGAACTTTCTCCCGCAAATCAGAGACAAATGTGTGGGGGATTTGTGGGCGTCTGGACAGCTGCCATGCCCGCGTCTGACCGACATCACCCACCAAAAAACCTCCACCTACCTCTCCCGATCTTTCCATAGAACGTCTGCGACGCTTGCCGTGCCGCATTCAGTCCGGCCGAGAGTATGCAGTGGCCTGCATTGATGCCGCGATATGATCGGACGAAAAGGCGACGTAGAGGGACGCGACCTCTCATTGCCAGCAAAAGTGGCGCGCCAACCGACAGAGCACTGCCCACTGCATGACCGGCTAACATGCCTTTTCGCCGCATTTAAACGGCCACAGACTGCCCACCTTCCTCCATTAAATCCACGCTTGTGCCGAGAAATTTACTCTGCCACACGTCCATTCGCAGGTCGCCCATCATTAAACACAATGCCAGCTGGCCACAGTCGTGTGTCGGCTATTTAAACGATGCAAGACACCGGGCAAAAATCCCACCACACTCCGCTTCCATCTCCTCCTTGCACCATTTTTTCCACAATCTCCATGCCATCTGACAAGCAGGAAGAGAAGTTCTCCGGCATAAAATCTGGCTGGGTGGTCCATTGAGCTAGCTGGATATGAGCCAAGCAAAGCTCTTCTCAAGCACCCTCGACGATCTAAGGCACTACAAGGCAGCTTGCGGATGGAGAAGCTCCAAGCCAGTGCATCGTTCATCAACTAATCCAAGCCAACTCACCGAGGAGTGGCGAGTTCCTCGAGGACGGCACAGAGGTGAGCACAGCGGCACGGGTATCGTGGCTGCGGTGGACGACAACATGTGGTACCGGTCCTCCCGTGCACGGGTCCACGCCATCCGCAATCAATGTACGCGTAACAGTGCCCTATCGACCGAGATGGACAAAATGGTAGGCGGTACGTCCGCGACCACTGCCATCATCGAGGAGAAGCAGAATACGGGAAGCCGCCGCCGCTTGGGTCCCAGGAAGTCCACCACCGAGGCGATACTGGCATACACAGCCGGTGTCTTGCGCGGTCGCCGGCCATCTTCGTCCCCTTCCTCTTCAGCTGAAGCACATTACGGTGGTTCCACTCCGATGAGCGTCACTGTCGAACATGGGGAAGCAAGCTGCCCTTTGCACTAAAGCATATACCCCTGGGGCTCACGTCAGTCTAGCAAGCATCCTGCTGGACATGGGGAAGAAAATGGAGATCCACCGTGGGCAGCCATAGACTACTCAAGTGTATCTGTGTCGTGCGCATGGATATTCACCAGGGTCCGATGTAGACTATTTTTTACCTTAGTCCAGTATAGTTTTTAGTTAAAAAATGTCTAAAATGTAATGAATATCGTCTGGTTTGTATGAAACCCGTCATGTTTCCACGCACTAGTGGAATGCCTCCTATACTAAGACAAGAATGAGTCTTGTGTCGATGCTTTTCCCTCGGATCGCTGCAGCAAAAATAGATATACAATACACAAACTTGCATATGAAGTCACAAAGTCTAACAACAAACTCACACAAGCATTATATAAATAGCTCACACAAGCTTTATTTGAAATCACAAGTAGCTCTTTGGTACAAGTGCCTACTTACTAAACAACAAAGTTGTCAATGCATGCCTACAAGCGACCACGTGATAAAAGCAGCACTACAATTATGACGAACTGGAGGAGAATTATCAAGTTCTTCCATCCACTGAACCCGATAAGCCGTTACTAGCTTGCACCATTGCCTAAGCCTAATTCAAATGTTTCTCTTCTAGTTAAGCAGATACTGATTGCAATGATACTATGTCTTCTCTCTGCTATTGAACGAGTCGTGGGAGCTCCTTTCGTAGCAAAGCACTTGTTCATTGCATTCATTTCATGAATCGTATACTCCTGGACACCTATCTGTGTACACCGCATACCACTCCATCTACAAATAAAGAGAAAATAAGGCAGAGAAGGAATGCAAGGTTAAAATATCACATCATACATAATATATGTAAGTATTCATCACTTATACAATCAAAATCATCGCAAGTGGCAATCCAAGTCAATATCAGCAGCTACATGACTATATCACTAAATCAATGCCAAACAATTTAGGTGGACTACTCCCAGGTGTAGTCGGTGAAACCAGTGATCATGGAGTCAGAGCATGTGAGGGCATCCCCCATAGTGGAGGACCAAGCGTCATTGGGAATGAAGGTCAGTGGACTCAATGGAACCGCACGTCACACTCCTTACGTGGTGGGGCCTTCCTCTCCTTAGCTGGCGGGTTCTACTTGGCCAGATTCTCAAATTAATTTATTGGGATAAGCTATGGGTTCTTCTTAATGAGAGCCGCCAAGCGATCCTTAGCGCGCTTCTCCTTGACCGTGGAGTCCATCCTAATGGAAGCTGCATTGTCAGAGGAAGCCATAGACGCGAAATCGATCGATTCTAACACCTTTCATCATACAATGAAAAATAGCACAAGAATCAAACAACAAAGATTACTTCTAAGCAAATTAATAATGATCGACATCATCTCACGGATATTTTGATTTTCACTGATTTTCGAGCTAGGCGAGTCCCTTGTTCGTGACTAATTTACAACACGTGAGGAACTAGCCCAGATCGACCGCCATCGGCAAAAGTCGATTTTTTTCCTCCAAGAACAACTCTCATCTCTGTCATGTATATATGGTGAACACTCTCTCTGGTGGTGATATATATGATGGACATCCTCTCACAGGTATTTTAACTTTCGGTGATGGTCAAGCTGGGCGAGTCCATCGTCCGTGACGAATGTATATCACATGAAAAACTTGCCTAGATTGATAGCCATCGGCAAAAGTTGATTTTTTGTCCTACAAGAACAACTCTCACCGACACTCTCTCACATATATGGTGTACAATATCTCTGGTGGTTGTATATACGGTGGACACTCTCTCACGGATACTTCGAGTTACGGTGATGGTCGAGCTGGGTGAACCCATTGTGCGTTATCAAGATATAACAGGAAGAGCTCACCCAGATCAACCGTCATTGTCAAAAGTCAATTTTCTTGCTCCAAGAACAAGTCTCGTCGACTGTCGGTGATGGTCGCTCTTCCTGTGCTCCTCCTAGTTTGAAAAGATCACAGAGGAGGAACAGAGGAAGCGCGACCCCCTACAACAACAATCGGTATCATTCCACTGGAAACATCTCGCATCTGCCAAATATGGTCATCACTCGCTCAAGATAAAAACTATTAAGAAAACCACTAGTCCCAGTACTAGATAAAACTACTACATAAAAACTAATGCAAAAAATTACTACATAGCATCCATACATACAACAAAAACTAATAGATGCAAACAACAAAAATTCCATACATACATCCACACATAGAATCAATGCATACAACATCATACAAAAAGTATCTACATAGCATGCATCCATCTATCAATCCATACATCTAGTTATTCATGTATCTATGCATCCATCTATCCATCTATTCATGCATCTATGTATGCATCCAAATAATTATCCATCTATACATACATCCACACACGGAGAGGGGAGGGAGTTCACCAAGTAGACCGGAGGGAGGAGCTCG
>LR738715.1:813845116-813857839 GCA_902687465.1 Secale cereale | reverse complement strand
GCGCCCGCCGGTCGGTAGGGTTCGTGCCTGTCGATGAGGAGGCGCAGATGAGAGGAGAGAGACGCAAAGTAAAATGAAACAAGACAGGAATTAGTTTAAGTGTTCGACGCCAACTTTATCGAGAGCTTGCCGGCGGGGCACTCCGAAAAGGAAATTCAAACCTGGATCTAGGTTTTTTGTTACCGAGAAGAATTCTCGAAAAAGGTGCACAACTAGATCTAGGTTTTCCCTTTTGCCGAGCGCAAATCTCGAAAATGACATTAGTATCGAGTGCTACTCTCGGTAATCTGTAGTTAGCATCACCTGTGCCTCTTTCACCATATCTGGAAGATAAAACTGCAGGTATGTAAATGGTTCACAAGTATCCTAGCAGAAGACCACGTGGTGTGGGCGTTGGGTTGGTGTGAATGATCATGGGCAGTGCTGCCGAGTAGTCCAAATTTGATGGGTGCGTAGATGACCAAGGCCATTCGTCAACAATGAGGACGAAGGTGGGAGGAGAGCATATGCGATTACATTTATACTAGGATTATGATTTCTATACATTTAACTCATAGTTTTGTCCCATGTTCTTGTTTTGAAGTTCTCGCAAACCTCTAATAAAGAAATCTTGATTCCCCGCGCAAAATTAATAGTCTCGTGTCATGGACACACTTTATGGCATAAATATTCTTTCCTGTATCCTTTCCATGTGTAAATGAAGACATATTTGATCCTATAAAAATAACACCTATTGTTTTGATTAGTTGTTAGAGGATTCTATCGTTCTCTTCTCTCTTTATTCTAAATGTTACTTCCATTGCAACATATATATTAGTCCACATCACTCAAAGAGAACAACAAGGATTATATGAGGATCAATAAAATCGATTCGGTCTTGAGAGTTGGGGCCTATGAACATTCATATCTTTTGGTTAAAGGACACCACTTGATGAAAGGATGTCCCTTTGTGGAAAGACATATCCATTGGTGAAAAGACGTCTCTTCATGAAAAAAATACGCCCCTTGGTGAAATTATGTCTTTTCGTGAAAAAGACATGAGAGAAGAATCTGAAAAACATTATAATTCTTTGATTAACACCACGTAAAATTCAGTTTGTAACTTCCTGCTAGAAGATGCGGCTATTTAAATTGCCTTAACTGCACAAGAAAACTAATGAACAATTTTTTAACATTTCAATTTGTTTATGCACCTCTGCAACAACGTTTCAACTTTGCAAGTCTATAAATAAGGAATGCAAATCTACCATTCTTAAGAAGTTGCTCCCCACTACAAGGCATTCTCTTAACATGCAGATAGGCCACCTCATCAATCTGCCACATCAGCAATTATTCTTCCTTTTTAACCAATTTCTATTAACGTTTAAACATGTGGCGTTGTCGCTTTATTCCCGTACTTAAATGACGGACAGAACCCAATGGTCGATTCATGCTAGAACAAAGAAGCCCGGTCGTCTCAGTAAAAAAACTCAACCGTCTTTCCCCACATATATATATATATATATATATATATATATATATATATATATATATATATATATATCTCCCTTTCCATCTCTCTCTCTCTCTCTTCCCTAAATAAAGGACCGATCTTTCCCTTGGCAACAATACAGTGCGGCGGCTAGAATAGAAAAGAGGCAATCTCGGCGTGTGATCTGGTCCCCCGGCATGGCCGCTGGTCTTCGGCGCATCTGCCAGCTATCTAGGCTCTCTGCGGCTGTGGTTTCATTCCCGGTGTGAACTGGTCTGGTGCCCTGTAGAATTGTCGACATGGCGGCGGTGGTGCCGCTTTTCCTCTCTCTCAGACTGCAGTTCCGTTCCCGTCGGGAATAGGTGTGGCGCCCTATAGCGTCCTTCGGATTGCAAAGCCCAGTTTTATCGGGGTTTGATCAATTGTACAGAAGTCCTTTGTTGTCTTCCTTTTGGACTGGGAGAGGAAGAGGCGGGTGGAGACGCCGGCCAGGTATTGCAACTAATGCCCATGCCTCTGCTACTAAGCGTCTCAGCCTTCTACCTTCAGATTTTGCTTTTTTTTTCTTAACCCACCGTGTAGTGCAATTTGATAATGGTTAAGGTAAGCTGATTCATGGTCAACGCAGATCAATCCGTCGGTGGTGCCGAGCAGCAGCCAGGTCTGGTGCAAGTCGATAGCTGAAGCGCGGTCGCGCGCAACCAGAAGGTGCCTCTTTTTCTTAAGCCGGTCTGCTTCCATCAATTATTTTTTGCGGGTCCTCTACAGCCAATTATATCTACTTAGAACGTTGATGTGATCTACTTTCAAATCCTTGTACCTATTGTGCTATTGTTATTACGAAAATTATGGGGAGGAGGATTGATTTTAGTTCCCGATGTTGCCGAGTACTATTAGTGGCAGCTCTACTTTTTGTCCTTGAAAGAGTTGTGTTTACGTATTTTTGGATCAGCTTCTGGTTGTTCCATGCCTTTCTGTTGACCTTCATATATTTTGTTTGCTAATTTTTGAACCAGGATCTCTTAGTTCATGCTCTTTATCTTTATTTTCTTTGCAAGTCCCCATACCTTCTTGGTACTACTTGCTACACATCAAACACTTCTTCATGGAGCTGAGCGTGAAAAGAAGCGGGTGAAGGCTAACATCAGTGAGCTGCATCTCTCTTGCAGGGGCTGTAACATGGGGGTCGTCGTTGATTTTGCTCCAGCAACGGTTGATTAACTAGGTGGGGATTACAAATGCTAATTTGTTTGATTACCATGTTCATCAAGGTGCATAGGTGTATCTTGATTTGGCCTCAAAAGTTCTGCCTCTATGCCGTGTTACTTCTATGTGGATTTCCTTTTGTCCGGTACAACCTAAATCGACCATTCAAGAAAGAATCCTACATAAAGGATCAAGAAACAATGATTTGTCGCATTTACTACTATCAAATTTATTTACTCTACCATGTAGGTAGGATCACCGGTCTTTATCTCTACCATGTATTTGTTCTACCCTTTTGTCTTATCATGCAGGGGAAAATAGGAATCAAGCATAAAAGGTTGTTATGCTAAGACGGTTCTTGCTGAATGTTTAAGAAAGACACACTTCTTTCTGGCATTTTTTTGCATCTAGCACTTTTCTTAGTAAGATAACGCTTGCTTCTATATGTACTTAAGAGACATGGTGATTAAGAGGACTATGAGAATCATATTCCATCAGGATTTTAATGTGTGCACTCATACGAAAACAAATCGTGGTTTTCCCATACATGTTGACTACTTTATTGTTCTAACATTTGAACCCTTCTTTGTGTCACTAAGATGCTAAATTAATCGTAGTTTGTGTTTTGTGGGGAGACATGCTTTGATATATGTATAGTATGTACATTTGTTGATACCATATTTCCTCTGGCTAATGAATGTTTCATCCACGTATTTTAACACAAAGTATAACAGATTCTACTATTTATGGCAGTTTACTTTTTGTATTGTCACGTAATACCAGTGTTTTACTACTAATCATGATTTTAGAGCATATCAATATTAGTTTTCCATGTTTCAGGTGTTCCCCCTAACATAAATTTCCTCGAGATGTTTTGTTATTTGAACATCTATTTGAAAAAATGTTCAATTATGATTATTGCTATTTCTATTTTTAGCATGTATTCCCGCAGCAACGCGCGGGTTGTCATCTAGTTTTATATATAATCACTCTAAAACAACCTCCTGAAGAACATCTAATAATACTAGTGGCAAAGCGCGGGTTATACACTAGTTACTCCATCTTCCCCTATCATTGCATTCACGCCCCTCCCCGCTTCACTACACTTCAATTTCGCCATGCGTCGAGCTTTACTCATTTTAGGGTCTAATGCTTGAAGTACAAATTAACTACCCCTCTTTATTTGCCGACCCTCTACTTGGTCTTCTTATTTATGCCAGATCTCCATCCTCTTCATGTCTCTTATATATCTCGAACAACATGGTACTTCTGACACAAATAGTTCATTTGCTTTGGTGTATCGAGCCTAGCCAGTTTGCTTTACGACCAGAATGATAAGACCGGTGTTTTCTTTCATTAGCTAGCTCGTTACCATGTCCATTAGTTCGGATTGGGAGGTATCGGGACAACCAGATGTGCTAGCATCATCGGCATGGGTGCTATGATGACATGGAGACGTACTGAGATGCAACGGTAGAGCAAAAGGGTTCTGGTCTTAATTGCCTTTCCTCAAATCCCCACTGGGTTGCCTAACGAGGCTTCCCGTCAGATTAGACCTTAATCTACTACTGTTTGCGGTGGAGGTAGAGAAACATCTCCGGCAAGTTTGTGGTGTCTCCTGCATCTGCTCCGCCTCAAGCGAAATGCAGTTCAGTGTGAAGAGAGAAGAGGTGGACAGACACATAAGCAGGATCGGACGGGGCGGCCGTTTGCGAGAGGTCTGGGACGCTCTACAAGATAGTTCTTCCCCCTTTATATGAATGAAATCACATCAATTTGATAATATTTCACATTCACTGATCTGATGTGTTATTAGACTCTGCTTCATTTGAGCATTGTTTCGTCCACATTTCCTCATATTCATGCTACCATTGCCTTTACTCCATCCTCGCGTTACTGCTCTCAATTTTACCCACATCAACTCTTCCTCGCTTTAGGTTCTTAATGCTTAAAGTGTGAATTGACTACTCTTTCATATTTGCGTACTCTCTACTTGCTCTTCTTATTTATACAAGCACTCCCATCTGTGTGATATATTACACATCTCTGGATGCCATTAGTAGGAACTGACTGCATCTAGATCACCTTAAAACATGAACGAAGAGAGATTTATGGGATCATTACATGTCACAGCAGTCGACATGATCGCCTGCTTGGTGCAGGCGTGATGCAGCGGTGATGTAGTCGAAGTAGATGTTCTCCTCGACGTCCTGATCCCTTCAGGACGCCACCGGCATTGCCTGGGGACAGCAGCGGCGGCTGGCTTAGGTCTTCCCGTCGCTGCAGCACTCCTCCTGATCGGATGGGGTGAGAATATCAGGAGGAGAGAAAACCTTATGTGAATTGTGATCGCGCAGGTGGACAGCTCTCTCCTGTATCCCTTTATATGGCGCTGGCGACAGGGGACCCAAAACCTGAGTTGGTTTTTGGGCGCCCCCGATCAGGGCGCGTTAGTTCTGATCGAGGCTCCCGTACGTTGGTGCATGGACCCCTTCACTTATTGTTATCCTTTTGTTTTTTTTTTGTTAGACTAATAGATCTAACTGGCCTGTTTAAGCCGTCAGATCAAACCAACATTCTCCCCCTTGATCGTTAGGCTTAACTTCATTTGCCCATTCTACATAGGAATGATGTACCGAAGTGAGGTGTTACAACGGCTCGAAACGCCATAGAACCCCAACACTTATAGCACACCCGCCTATCTCGAAACGGAAAACATTTTACTAATTGGGGAGTGGTTTATTTTAATGGTCCTCTTATTCCAGAATCATAAGGCTTCCAGTAGTCCCATGCCGGCAACATGCTCACGAAAAATACTGGGTGGTAAGCCTTTTGTTAGCGGATCCGCAAGCATATGCTTCGTTCTTATATGCTTAACATCAACTGTATGATCGTGGATTCTATCTTTCACAACATGATACTTGATGTCAATGTGTTTGGCAGCATCACTTGACCTGTTGTTACTCGTATAGAAAACTGCGGCTTCATTATCGCAGTATAATAAAATTGGTTTAGATATGCTGTCAACCACTTTAAGTCCGGGAATAAAATTCTTTAGCCATATTGCCTGCCCGGTGGCCTCAAAACATGCTACAAATTCCGCTTGCATCGTAGACGAAACAGTTAACGCTTGTTTGGAGCTTTTCCACGATATGGCTCCTCCCGCGAGTGTGAATACATAACCTGACGTGGATCTCTTACTATCCGCACACCCGGCAAAATCAGAGTCTGAATAACCAATAATTTCTAGGTTATCAGTTCTTTTATATGTAAGCATGAAATCCTTAGTTCCTTGCATATAACGCAAGACTTTCTTTGTGGCCTTCCAGTGGCCCGGTCCTGGATTTGATTGGTATCTGCCAAGCATCCCGGTTACAAAACATAAATCTGGGCGCGTACAAACTTGAGCGTACATGATGCTCCCGATAGCTGAAGCATAAGGAACCGACTTCATCTGATCAGCTTCATACTGGTTCCTCGGACATTGAAATGTCCCAAACTTATCGCCCTTAACTATAGGAGCAGGTGAGGGTGAGCACTTATGCATATTGAATTTCTTCAGCACTCTCTCAAAGTATGCCTTTTGTGATAGTCCTAACATTCCTCTGGACCTATCTCGATGAATCTCGATGCCGAGGACATACGAGGCTTCACCAAGATCTTTCATATCAAAACTGGATGACAGAAACTTCTTGGTCTCATGCAGCGTATCCTTATCACTACATGCCAACAATATGTCATCAATGTATAGGACTAATATTGTGAACCTACTGCCTTTAAACTTAACATATATGCAGTTGTCCACAACATTTTCGGTGAATCCAAAAGTTTTGATAATTTTATCAAACTTGAGGTACCACTCTCTTGAAGCTTGCTTCAAGCCATAAATTGATTTCTTTAGAAGACATGCTAAATGTTCTTTCCCTTCCACTACAAAACCCTCTGGCTGAGTCATGTAAACGTTTTCTTTCAGGTCACCATTTAAAAATGCCGTTTTAACATCCATTTGGTGTAGTTCTAGGTCATAATGAGCTACCAATGCCATTATGCTTCTGAAAGAATCCTTGGTTGACACAGGAGAGAAAGTTTGCTTATAGTCGATTCCTTCTCTCTGTATACCCTTTTGCCACTAGCCTTGCCTTAAACCGTTCGACATTTCCTTTGGAATCATACTTGGTTTTCTAGACCCACTTGCATCCTACTTTCTTAGCCCCATCGAGAACCTCTACTAAGTCCCAAACGTCGTTTGAGCCCATAGACTTTAACTCGTCTTCTATGGCAACCAACCACTTGAACGAATTTTTGCTTTTAATGGCTTCCTTATAAGAGGTTGGATCCTCCACCTTTCCCAGATCATTCATATCCTCAATCATGTATGTGATATAATCATATGATATGGCTTTCTTTCTCTCACGCCGTGGTCTCCCCACAGGAGGAGGTGGTGGTGGTACGTCATCATTTTGAGGGTCATTATTTTCCTGGTGGTCCTCATTTGTGTTTGGATTTTCATTATTAGTCTATGGATCACCATTCGACTGAGAGACTGAACCGTGAGATTCAGGATCATCAGATGTCACATTTCTTCGTATTGGTAAAACAATCTCTTGGATAATCGGGGATGGTGCGCAAACCCGCTTCTCCTCAAGGTCGATCTCCCTTAAATTTGTGACTGTATGATCCTCAAAAAATACCGCTTGCCTAGTCTCCACAAACTTGGTGGTATGACTTGGACAATAAAAACGATATCCCTTTCCCCTATGAGGGTATCCAACGAAAAAACAACTAACTGTCTTCGGATCCAATTTCTTAAGTTGTGGATTGAAAACTTTAGCTTCAGCGGGGCAGCCCCACACCCGTAAATAATTCAAGCTTGGTTTCTTTCCCGTCCACATCTCATAAGGTGTGTTCGGTGCTGACTTAGTTGGAGCAAGATTTAGTATGTGCGCGGCTGTTTTTAATGCCTTTATCCAAAGGCTTACCGGTAAACTTGAATGACTAAGCATGCTCCGCACCATATCCATAAGGGTGCGATTGCGACGCTCAGCCACACCATTTTGTTGTGGTTCACCAGGCATTGAGTATTGAGCAATAATTTCATTTTCAGATAAAAACTTAGCAAAAGGTCCAGGAATCTGCCCATAAGGAGCATGCCTACCGTAATACTCTCCCCCGCGATCAGACCGTACAACTTTAATTTTCGCGTTCAGTTGATTTTCAACCTCAGCTATATAGACTTTGAATTTCTCCAAAGCTTCCGATCGGTCACGTATGGGATAAATATACCCATAGCGGGAAAAGTCGTCTGTGAATGTAATAAATGAATCAAAACCATCTACAGACTTAACATTAAGGGGTCCACATATGTCGGTGTGAATTAATTCTAAAATCCATGTGGCTCTTACTGCTCCTTTCTTAATTGTTTTTGCAAATTTTCCTTTAATGCAGTCGACACATCAGTCTGCGTCTGAGAAGTCTAATGGGAGGAGTATTTTATTTTTAACTAAGCGTTACATTCTCCCCCTCGAAATGTGGCCCAAACGACAATGCTACAATTTCGAAGAATTACTAACTCCTTTCCATTTCTTCTCAACATTAATTTCATCACTCACATGCATAACTGAATCATTATTAAGAGATAACATGTATAGTTGGCCTCGTCTAACACCGAGGCCCACATTCTTATTACATTTGTTCAAAGCAAACTGTTTCTTGCCAAAATGGCAATCATACATATCATCATCTAAACGAGAAACTGAAATCAAATTCCTACTTAAGGTAGGCACATAAATAACATTATTCAATCTAAGAGTGTGGCCGGTGTGTAGCTCCAGCGTGAGAGATCCCACAGCTTCAACATCGGCTTCAACTCCGTTCGCAACCTTAAGATTTCTTGTTCCTCCTCTTATGGTTTGGATCGTTTGGAATCCATGCATAGAGTTAGCAATGTGAGTGGTTGCGCTTGAATCAATCCACCATGACTTTACAGAAAAATCGACATAAAGGGATTCATCTACAAAGGTAATTTCATCAATACCTTTTTTGTTCATCCATTTTAGAAAGCCTGGGCAGTCCCTTTGAAAGTGACCCTCCTCTTTGCAGAAGTTACAAGCATTTGCTCCAGCAGTGGAGCTGCTAGGAGCAGAAGAAGAACTGCCGGCTTCTTTACCCTTGAATGTCTTAGGGCTGAATGGCTTAGGGCCTTCTTTCTTGAATTGCTTTTTCTGAGGCTTAGGGAAACCTTGCCCGTCATGCTTTCTCTTGTTAGAGCCAACATGAAAAACATGATCTTTCTTCTGTCTCATGATCCTCTCTTCCTCTTGGACGATCCTTGCGGTCATCTCACCGAGTGGCCATGTTTCCTTGAGAGAGTTATAGTTGACCTTAAATTGTTCAAATTCTTCTGGAAGAGATTCAACAATCGTTATTACAAGAAAAGCCTCACTTAAGGAACACTCCAAAGCTTTAAGATTGGTGTAAGCATTCACCAGCCTTAGTATGTGCTGCCTAACATTTCCGTCAATGGTGTATTTCTGAAAAAGCTTAGTAAAAAGCTCATGAGCATACACCTTGTCGGAGCCTTTAAACTGCTCCTCCATTGCACCAAGGAATTCTTTAGCAGTGTCTTTCTTAGGGAGTGCTTCAGAAATGTTCCATGATATTGTCGCTTTCATGATGAGAAGCGCAATATGGTTGGACTTGTTCCACTTTTCCATCTTAACATCATACTCCTTCTTGAGTTCTGCATACCCTGTAGCACCTGCCACGGGTGCTACAGGTTTTTCTTCAGTCAAGGCATAATCAAACTCATTACAACCCAAACATAATTCGACTTGGGACTTCCAACGTGGGAAGTTACTCCCCGTAAGCGGTTCGATCGTGTCGGACTGGAATGGAGCGGAAGCTGAAATTATCATAGAAAGTTCATAAGTAAACTTGCATGATTTAGAAAATTTACGTTGGTAAATAAACAAACATGCCAATGATTTATTTCAACTCCATGTCAAAACACCGTTGGGCAGAAAAAACATGGAATTAAATTATCATAAGGGATGACTCATAATAATAAAACAACGTTGGTCCGAATTAAAATTAGAGTCATTTCATTCTCAATTTAAACATCAACATAAAAAATTATAATTATTTTTTATGTCTAAAAGATATGCATCATGCAAACACATAATAAATTCTGAATAAAATATCTCGTTGGTTCAATTTTACCCAGAATAATAATGTGTTCATTATATATGCAGGCATTTTCTGTTTTAAACAGTGCAGAACATAATTATTATTAACTTAAATGCACTGGAAAAATATAAAACAGAAAATCGTGACAAAAGATGCCCGAAACACCCACAGCTATATGTAAACCGGCCCAGCCTAGCAGAAGTTTTCTTTTGTATGTGGCGAAAACAGCAGCTAAACCCGTTAAAAGAGAAGAAAAAAATGCACGTTGGGCTAAGACAACCTGGGCCGTAACCCATGACCATAATCGGCCCGTTAACTTCCCGATGGCCCGGCTGGGAGCCGCGCGTCGCTGCGAGCGGTCCGATCGAATCGGACGGCCTGCTTTGCTCCCGATCGGAACAAAACAACTGCCCGATCCTAACCCTACCTCATTTCTCCCCCGACCCCTCCGCACTTCACGCTCCAGAGCGGCGTCTCGAAAAGCGCCAGCCACGGCGGTGCGACGGCTACGCTCGCCGGAGGAGCTTGCAACGGAGTAAATCCCGTGCGCTCCTTCGTCGAACGTCGCCCCGGCGCCCGCGCGCGTGGCGTTCAGGGAGGGAGGAGAGACGCCGGCCACCGCGGCATGAGGGGCGACGGCGACGAGCTCGTCCATTCGAGGGGCGGCGGCGGCGGCTCGAAAACGTTCCGCGCGTCGCTCCGGTGGGAGGCGACGGCGTCGCGGCGTCTCCGCCCTCGCACCACGGTGGACGCAGTGCGGGCCCCGAAGGGAAAGGCGGCTACGCGGCGCATTATGTGAGCATATGCCTCATCCTTTTCCAATTCGTGTTCATCAGTGCTTAATCTAGATTAAGACAATTCCTAATTGCAGAATTGGTGTTCTTTCGAATTGGGGATAAAACTAGGGTTCTTCAGCATGTGGGGTTTGCTACTGTGATCTCTATGCCTTCTAATTTGCTTATTAAAAACCGGAATCAGTACTTAAACATGATTGATTTTAATTAACCGTGACATAACCATGAGCATTGATCTTTAACATGGGTTAATTAAAAAGATCTGACATTAACAGTAATGATTCGAAGCAAAAATAGGGTATCACATAATTATTTGCAGACAGCAATTTGCATGAGCGTCAAACAGTAGCATGAACATAGGGCTAAAACTTTCAATCTTGATCATAAAACCACTAAACCTGACTTGATCTGAAACTTTATGTTGATCTACAGATCAATAATATAGGGACCTATTGCAATCAAAAAACTGGGCGACTGATACCCTTGTGGGTTATATTACGCATCTCTGGATGCCATCAGTAGGAACTGACTGCATCTAGATCACCTTAAAACATGAACGAAGAGAGATTTATGGGGTCATTACATGTCACAGCAGTGGACATGATCGCCTGCTCGGTGCAGGCGTGATGCAGGGGTGATGTAGTCGAAGTAGATGTTCTCCTCGACGTCCTGATCCCTTCAGGACGCCATCGGCACTGCCCGGGGACAGCAGCGGCGGCTGGCTTAGGTCTTCCCGTCGCTGCAGCACTCCTCCTAATCGGATGGGGTGAGAATATCGGGAGGAGAGAAAATCTTACGTGAATTGTGATCGCGCAGGTGGCCAGCTCTCTCCCGTATCCCTTTATATGGCGCTGGCGACAAGGGACCCAAAACCTGAGTTGGTTTTTGGGCGCCCCCGATCAGGGCGCGTTAGTTCTGATTGAGGCTCCCGTACGTTGGTGCGTGAAGCCCTTCACTTATTGTTACCCTTTTGTTTTTTTTTTCTGTTAGACCAATAGATCTAACTGGCCTGTTTAAGCCGTCAGATCAAACCAACACCATCTTCTGTATCCATATAATCTCAAGCCACGTGAAGTTCTAACACTTATACTCTAGTTCTTCAGCCTATCAAATATAGGTTGATTGACAACAGAAATAAAGACATGGTTTTATCTTTTGCTAGCTCGTTTACCATGTCTAGTAGTTAGGCTTGGGAGAAATCGGGACAAGCATATGTGTAAAAGAGGAAATATGGGCTTAGCGAGGAGAACAAAAGGGTACGAAGGTTCTCCGAATTAGAGGTCCTACAGAACAGTCACATCTCTAGCAGGCATCCTTGGCGGCGGAGCTCCTTGCGCCGGCGATGGGTTTGTCTGCTGGGGCGGAGGCGGCTCAGACCCGTGGCCAGCCATGTCCTCCGCGCTGGACGGGAGCGCCGACAGAGAAACCGTGGCCGCCGGAGTCAAACGCGAACCAGCCCGATCTTGGGGAAACCCAGTTTGGCGATCAAAAGAACCCTAGGAATACGACGTACGTGACTCAACCCCTCGCTAGAACCAAAGTCACTTAGCGTACCGACTCCAAATCGCATCGGCACAATGGCTGGGCTCGCTTCCGGGGCCACATGCCCAGGTTCTGAAGCGCCCAATGCCGCGTCTACTGAGTCAGGCCCATCCTTCCTGGCCCAACAAGGTTTTCAACGAGCCTGTCTGGCGACCCGGATCTTGGCATAGCAGAGGTCTAAAAAAAATTACACGATGATTTATGAACACAAGTAAAAAACAGAGCTTTGATCACAATTCAATATATACATTAGTCCCGGTTGCATTACGAACCGGGACTAATGTGAGCATTAGTCCCGGTTCGAGCGGCTAAAGGCATTAGTCCCGGTTCAAATGGGACCTTTAGTCCCGGTTTGAGACACGAACCGGGACTAAAGGGCATCGCACCCTTTAGTCCCGGTTCGTAATGCAAACTTGGACTAAAGATTAAACCTTTAGTCCTGATTTGAGGTATGAACCGGGACTAAAGGGTGCGGTGCTCAAACCGGGACTAAAGGACTCATTTCTTAAACTTTAAACCTCCCCC
>LR738715.1:813834852-813844975 GCA_902687465.1 Secale cereale | reverse complement strand
CCCCCCCCCGCCATTTCAGTTTTGAAAAAAAAACAAAAGAAAATGATAAAAAGTTCAAAAAATAAAATTCTTCGAGATGTAGTTATATTACTACATCTACTAGTTAGGAAAATTAAAAAACTTAAATTTGGACATGTTTTGCAAAAAAAGTGTTATGAAAAAGTAAAACGGCTATAACTTTTACATACAATGTCGGAAAAAAAAGTTCATGGCGATTTGGGGGCAACGTGGCTGGCTTCGTCCTACCTAGCACTTCTTGAGGGTTTGTATGTTTAATTTCAGCCACCATTGCCTTTAGTTCATCCTCGTTGCGCTACACTTTCTTTCTTTTTTTTGCGGGTAAAAGAACTTCATTACTCAATTAAAAGGTCTTTACAATCATCCAACGTTATCTCCTTGAGAGCCTCCGGACCATCTCCCAGCCAAGTAATAGTCCTACCATGTTTCCTTGCAAAGGAAGCTAAATAATCACTAGCCTTATTCTGGTGCCTAGAGATATGAATTACACGAGATTGCCTAGCAGAAAGTAAGTGTTTTATCTCTTGCACAATAGGGGCATAGATAGAGCGATCGACACCACCACATGAAATCATGGAAACAGCTTCAAGGGAATCCATCTCCACTAGCACTGGTAGGTCACTCCGGTTGATCGCCAAGGAGAGGCCCTCCATACAAGCACTAAGCTCCGCCTCCAAAGCGTCACGGCATGAAAATAAGGCCCTGCATGAAGAAAACATGATCGCCCCGAGATGATTTCTCATAATCATCCCAACACCGGCTCCTTCTGCCGCGACAAAGGATCCATCCGTATTAAGTTTATTCCATCCCATCTCCGGGGGGCACCATCTTCTCACCACCGGCATATTAAAGGAACTGTCCTCTCGAATTTTTCCTCCATATGTGATGTACGATTTCCCTTTCGCAGGGTCAGCATCGGGGTTCATTCTCACACCAATAAGAGAGTCAAGATAGCTCTGTAAGAATCTCACCGATATTTCCAAGGGTGGAGCCGGCTTTGAGTGGGTTACCTCATTCCGAATACACCATGACCTCCAGAAGATCAACATCACCATCATCCGGCCCACCTCACTCAAAGGAGCCAGGGCATGTAGGAGCCATTCCTTCCCATTATTAGCTAGCTTGTCAATCGCTGGGATCGTCCAAACTTTCGACATTGCCAAATACAAGTCTCTCCCAAGCTGGCACCGGATAAACGGATGAAAGTTATCTTCTTCTTCTCTTCCACACACTGGGCACTGGCTAGTAACCTCCAGTCCAATTCTTTGTTTCCTTTGCCACGTCGGGAGCGAGTTAGTAGCAAGCCTCCACGCAAAGTTACGGACCGTCGGCGGCGCCCAGCTCTTCCATATGTAATTCCAGCATTTCCTCTGTCCCCCTGGCACCGAGCTCGACGACGACTCCGAGGCACGGTGTTCCTCCTCAAAAGCTAGGGTATAAGCTGATTTTACTGTGAAAACGCCAAACTTCCCGGGGCCCCAGGCTAACGTATCATCCTCCAGTCTGGGGGAGACCTTTATCTTTGCTATTTCATTCACATCAGCCGCAACAAAATGTCTGTTAAGAAGCTCGTAGTTCCACGACCCATTAGGATTCAGCAAGTCAGAAACAAAACGAATACGGCACCTTCCCTTCGGCGAAATTGGCTTGTAAGAAAAAGGCCGCGGTATCCAATTGTCTCGCCATACCCGGATGCTTCTTCCATTCCCTACTCTCCACACCAGACCTTTCTTCAGTAGTTCCAGACCATAGCTGATCGCTTGCCATGACGAGGAAGCGTTTCCTGAGAAAACGGTGTCCTCCAGCTTGCCTCTAGGGTAATACCTCGCCTTCAGAACTTGGGCACACAGGCTGTTCGGGTTAGTTAGTAGGCGCCACGCTTGGCGTGCTAACAAGGCCTGGTTGAACATCCGAAAATCTCTAAACCCCGCCCCTCCCTTCTCCTTTGGCTGCTGTAACTTGTCCCAGCTTCTCCAGTGAACTTTCCTTTTGCCATCAGTTACACCCCAATAAAAGTTCCTAACCATGCGTGTTAGATCATCACATACTGCAAAGGGAACCTTAAAAACGCCCATTATGAAAGTTGGAAGCGCCTGCGCCACAGATTTGATAAGAACCTCCCGCCCATTATGCGTGTTACAGTTTCTTTCTTTACCAACATCAAATCTTACTGGCTTTAGTGCATTATATGCTTGGAGTAGGAATTAACTATCCTTGTTCATGTGTCTACTCTCTACTTGCCCTTCTTATTTATGCAAGCGGTACTCCATCCCCTCCATCTCAGTAATATCAAACAACACATATATTTCAGTTGTTCAACCTACTGCGTCTATGTCGATTGATAAGCAAAATTGAAGAGATGGTATTATATTTTTCTAGATGGTTTCCGGGTCCATTGATTAGGGTTCGAAGGCATCAGGACAAGCATATGTGTGGAAAGTCAAACATAGTCTTAGCACGGAAAACAAAAGGGTACACGTGTTTTAGTGTGTGGAGGTCCAACGCAGCAAGGCCGTGCATGTCACTTCTCGGAACATTTGAAAGTGATAGGATGAGGCTTCTAGTCAGACTAGTGCCTTATATCATTCGCGATTGTTCATTTTAATTAGAGTGGTAGCTCGTATACTCCAGCACAGTACACGAACGTACAAGCTAACTTCAACCAAGCAGCCTGGCAGCTTAATCGAGTCTTTGGTTAGCTGGCAGTACGTGCACGTAAGGCTGTACGTGCTTCGCAAAGCTAGCTAAGCTAGCGACCGATCGGTTCGATCGGATCGTAGTGACTTGTTACCTCGGCCAGAAAACTGATTGATTTATTGCCACGGGCACATCTCATGCCGGTTATATAAAGGGAAACGTTCAACACCGGCTGACCGGCCGAAGCTGGCGCCGGTCTCCTCGCGTAGTGGGCTCGCAGCAGGTGGCTCACGCACCGCTTTGCGTTGTTTTTATCTCATCCACGGGACATCCTCCTTCACTCATTTTTTTAACCCAAACGCAATCTATCTTCCTCTTTCTTTTTGCTTCCTTCAAATCACACAAATCCATGGCAAAACAAACCACGCACAGCTTGCAGCTTGGGCGAGAGCAGTGTCTACTGGTCGCGGACACGCGCAGCTCGTGCTCTGCCACAGTTAGGGATGTCAATGGGTACCCATTACCCACATACCCTGCGGGTAAAAACCCTATTAGGATAAGGGTATGGGACCAAGACTTACCCATCGGTATATAAATAAGGAAATGTTAAACCCATCGGGTAGAGCGGGTACGGGTATGGGATCATATAACCCATCCCCACATACCCATGTACCCATATAAAATCTATATGAACTCAAAATTATCTCTACACCTTGTCATGAATTTGTGAACTCAAAATGTATGACTGAGTTGTGTTGTTTATTAAATATGTTGTTGTTTATAATGTGTTGTTATTTAAAAGTTTGTGTTGTTGTTATAATTTGTCATTGTTCATAGATTATAATTATATATTTTTGTTTATGACTGAGTTATTCAAACTGATGCTTTGCAAACATGGGTAATTTTACCCTGCGGGTACCCATCTACCATGTCGGGTAACGGGTATGGAAAAAAATTATACCCTTCGACGGGTATGGATAAGGGTGATGGGTAGGCTCGGAGGGGGCGGGTAAGGGTATGGGGTGGCTCCACCCATACCCAAACCCTACGGGTGCCATCCTTAGCCCCAGTAGCACGCCGCGTGCAGCACCGGCGAGGGCAGAATCTACTCGCTGCGGCCTTCCCCAGCAGATGGCTTGCTGCAGACAAAGATCTGCACGCCCTGCTCCGCTCGTAGGAGAGGGCAACCACCAACATAAGATGATGCAATCTCGGCTCGGCGGAGCTACAAGCATAGGCTCGCGGAGCTGCAGCCAGCCACCCAAATGCTGGAACCGGCGACGGCCGTGTTGCGACGGCTTCGGCGGCGATCCAGCTTTGCTGGAACCAGCTACTTTTTTTTGCTGGAACCACCATTAATTTTTGCTACCACCGACCCGCCCAAATTTTTGCTACCAGGTAATTTTTGCTGCAACTGATGAACCATTTTGCTACAACCGTTTCGATTTTTTGTTACTACCGGTGTTTGTCGATTTTTGCTATATTCATCTTCTGTTTTTTCCTATCTTTTCTGCTACAACCATATTTTGATATTGCTTGAACTAAAGATATTTTTTGCTACATCCACCCACGGCGGTGTTGCTCAACGGCGGCAATGGCTTTATTTTTGCTACAACCGTCTCGAGTTTTTGCTACTACCAGATTCTTCCTGGAAGCATCAGAAGTTTTTGCTACCATCCTTTGTTTTGGTTTTGTTTTTGCCGGAACCATCCTACAAATTTGCTACCACCGTCTTTTGATTTTGCTGGAACCGGCGAGGACAACGACCGGCGACGAGGACGGCTGGTGAGGGCACCGACCGACGACGACGACGGACGGCGATGGCAGCGACCCCGGTGTCGAGGACGGCCGGCGAGGGTGTGACGCCCCCGATTTGACCGTACACTAATCATGCTTGCAAATGTGTACGACCAAGATCAAGGACTCACTGGAAGATATCACAACACAACTGTAGACATAAATAAAATAATACAAGCTTTATATTACAAGCCAGGGGCCTCGAGGGCTCGAATACATAAGCTCAAAAACACAAGAGTCAGCGGAAGCAACAATATCTGAGTACAGACATAAGTTAAACAAGTTTGTCTTAAGAAGGCTAGCACCTGATGGCTTCTCGCCCCTCGTTGGTTACCCCAAGTGAAAGGGTTGAGATGTAGCGTAACGGCAAGTTTCCCTGGCAAGATACCAAGGATCGAATCCCGTGAAACTCCGAGGATCGACAAGAAGGTGTCAACTGCTAACGGCGCCAGATACTTAGCGGTTGACAGGACCTGCACACAGATACAAATAACTTTGCTCCCAACGAGTACAGAGAGGTTGTCAATCCCTCCGGCCTTGCTGTTTACAAAGGATCAAACGCAAGAGATAATAATGATAGCTATGACTGCAACTAGTAAATAAAAGCAGGAAGTAAATATAGGGTGTGATCAGTGGTGGTAATATGGACCGGGGTCCCATGATGTTCACTAGTGATGTCTCTCTCCCAAAAGACGATAAAACAGCTAAGCGAGGTAAACAAATTACAGCTGGGCAATTGACAGGATTATGTGCGCAAACCAATGCTAACTATGTTGTAAAGAAAGGTAGAGGCTCTAAGCATGGGCGGTACGCCAAGGCAAGTAGACCAAAATCCATCTGCATCTACTACTAATCATCCACCTTGAGATATCTATCCAGAACATCTCGCTGGTATTAAGTTGCGAGTCCCACCCAAAGTGTAAACTCAAAGCAACAGACAATTGCGTTAAAAGTACATTGCGTAAAGTAAACAATCCTTGCACCCGCAAGTACAAGCACCGTTGTTTTCCCCCTTGTGGCAACAGCACATCCCCTAGACTCATGTTTCTGTCACTCAAGCTAGTCATCAGGGGGCATGAACCCACAATCAAGCATAACGTTCCCTCTTGGAGTTACTACCTACTACTTGGCCAAAGCAATAAACAGCAACGAAGAACATGCAAGAATTACTCAAGAACTAAAATATAAAATAGGTGAATCAAATATATTACTCATACACAATCTGAACATAATCTCATAATCCATCGGATCCCAGCAAACTCAGCAGAGCAACAGCATAAAGATTACATATGTGCCTCGATCATGTAGGGCAGCTCACGAGGTCTAATCCATGAAGAACAAAGAAGGAAGGAGAACATCACATAGCTACTGGTCATGGACCCATGGTCCAAGGGGGACTACTCACAACTCATCCGGGAAGCGTCCATGGTGGTGGAGAAGCTCCCGGTGGTGGTTCTTCCCTCCGGCAGGGTGCCGGGAAGAGTTCTCCTGATGCTCCCGATCGTGGAAGCGTTGCGGCGGCGGAACAGAGACGAGATCGCGAAAAAGGGTTCCGTCCTCGAGGGTTTCGGGACGCGAGGAGTATATATGCCAAAGGGGGTCACCAGAAGCGGAGAGGGGGGGCCAGGCGCCCCCCTAGGCGGCCAGGGGTGGGGCCGCCTGGGCTGGCCGCTTGGGCTGCCCCTGGCTCCCCTCTGGCCCCACTTTAGTTTTTCTCGAAGCTTCCTGTACGCTGATTTTTTTTCTGTATTTTCCCAGAATTTTTGGAGCACTTTTTATATGGGGGAAATCTGAAATAGAAAAACAGCAGAAAACAGGAACTGGCACTGTGGTGCACTGAGTTAATAGGTTAGTCCAAATATGATCAAAAGTGTATGGAAGTGCATAAATATCATAGCAATATCACACAAAAGAAGCATGGAGCAAGCAGAAATTATAGATACGTTTTGGACGTATCAGCACCAAACATCAATGATCGAAAAGGCAAGGCCTCCTTCCTGGGACCTCCTAACTACTCCCGATCGTCAGCTGTCCTCACGTAGTAGTAGGCTCCGTCGGGGTAGTAGCAGTCGTCAAGCGTGGCATCTGGCTCCTGGAGTCCACCATCTGGTTCCATCAACCAGCAAGAAGAAAGAAGGGGGAAAAGGGGGAGCAAACCAACCATGGGTACTCATCCAAAGTACTTGCAATCAAGGATCTACACTACATATGCATCGGTATCAATGAAAAGGGGTAGTATCTGTGGACTAAGCTGCAGAATGCCAGAATAAGAGGGGGAGAAGCTAGTCCTATCGAAGACTAGCATCTTCTGGAAACCACCGTCTTGCAGCAACAAGGGGGAGTAGTGTTGTATAACATAAGTCATATTTATGTTGTTGTTCCAACGCTCCGGCCGGGATCCTTTCTCGACTCCCGAAGCAACATATCCAAACAATGCCTCAGCATCCAGTTCTAGTTGTAGCGATCGGGATATAACTCCAAGTGTCCGTTACCGTAGGACATGCTATTGATAGATGTTTTCTTCCCTGCAGGGGTGCACCAACTTATCCAACGCGCTTGCTTAACTCCGGCCGGACACACCATCAGGTCATGCCCGCCCTCGGCCAACAATACGCCGCAACCCGACCTAGGCTTAATAGACAGGTCATGCATGCCGGACTAAACCCTATGCCCCCAGGGGTCATGAGCCAATCTCCCCGAGAACTCCTGCACGTTGCGTACGCGGTCGGTGAGCAGACCTAGCAACCTCCTTTATAAAGGTAGGACCTAACTAGTCCAACCCGGCGCGCGCCGCTCAGTCGCAATGATGTCAGTTCAGCTTCGGCTGATGCATACGACGCAGAACGCCCATACTATGCCCACGTGATGGTTAGCGCTATCAGGCCAGAGGCCCCTTGGATCAAATATCCAAACCGTTTGGTGTCTTGGTAACGCGCGGTAACGAGCAGAGACTCACGGTCATGTGACCCCATCGTCCCGTCTCGAGAACTTGCGGCAAGGGCAAGTGCCCGGCCACGCCTCATATTTATCTCGCGGGCACCTTCCAGGTCAACCCGACTACACATCACTCGCAATTAAGCTCGCGCGGGTACCCCTCAGGGTCGACCCTTCTTTAGTAACCAGGTTCAATGTAAAGTCATAGTAACCATAGTAACCGTGTGTCTAACACCAAAGGGAAACCTAAGGAAATCACCCTTGATGGAATTCCACCTGATGTTATCGTCAAGGTGAACGAAAGATGAGTCACCCTCGAGGTCCACTCTTGAGAAGTTGCACGACAGTGTCGTTATCGGGAGTGGAGAAAGAGGAATCACCCTCGATGACCACAACCGATGAACTAACCTGCAAGGTTAACATCAGAAGTGCTGATGAGGTCTCACCCTCGGCACTCGATAGTAACCCGGTAGTGTCGAGCAACTAAGCGGAAAGTGATATGCGGTGCTGGGTCCTTGTCTTCGATCCCGTTGATCGGGTCTTCTGATAATCCAGTGGGGCAGACAGGACAAAGGGGGGGTCTCTGATTGATCTCTAACCAGCCTATACTAAGTAGTTTAGTATAAAAATGTAAGGTATGAAAGCAGGTACCAACAACAGGCTATGCATCGGAATAGGATCATACAAAAAGCAGTAGCAGTTCTAATGCAAGCATAAGAGAGAAGAGAGTGGGCGATATCGGAATGATCAAGGGGGTTGTCTTGCCTGGTTGCTCTGGCAAGAAGGAGGGGTCGTCAACACCATAGTCGATCACCGAAGTAGGATCAGTCTCGGGGTCTACCGGAGAGAAGAGGGGGAAGAAACAGTAAATATAAAGCACACAGATGCAACAAGAAGTACGACAAGTCAACACGCGGTGTTCTAACGCGGTACTACACGGTACCGACGAAGGGGGATAACAGTTGGAAAAGTATCCCCTGCGTTTCGTGTTTTCGGACAGATGAATCGAAGGGGGAAAGTTGCAGGTTCACTATGCTAGGGATGTGTGGCGAATGAACGGACCGTGTATTCAGATTCGTCTCGTCGTCCTGAGCGATTTTCATATATAAAACATTTTCATCCGAGTTACAGATTATTTTATATGATTTCTAAAGTTTTAAACATTTTCTGGAATTTATTTAATTAGTTTATATCAACATTATCCAGGATAGTAAGTGGTGACGTCAGCATGACATCAGGGTGATGTCCGCGGTCAGTTGACTTAGTCAAACTGACGTGTGGGTCCTACCATCATTGACTATTTATCTAAACAGATAATTAAGGTTAATTAACAGGATTAATTATATTAATTAATAGGATTAACTAAGTTAATTAATTCTTTTAATTAATTAATTAATGTTTTTTAAAAAAATTTAAACCTTTCTTTTTTTAAATGGACTGGGCCCCATTTGTCCTAGGCCCATAGGGGCCAGTCGGGTGCTGGGTTATCGGGCACAGCCCGAACGGGCATTGGTTGGGCGCCCGCCCGACAAGGCACGGGTGAGGGAGCGCGAGCGGACGCGCTGGGGCGCCGGCGCGGCGCCGAAGGTGGCCGCGGAGGGGGGCCGACGGCCAGGGGCAGAGCAGCGCGCGGGACCGGGGGGCAGCAGCGCGGGGCGAGGAGGCCGGAGGCGGGGCGCGGCCATGGACTGGCAAGAAGGGCGCGGCCAGGTGGACGCTGCCGGCGGCCGTGGCCACCCGTAGCAGGCCCAGCGGGGAGGAGGGACGGGACGGCGCGGGGCTGGCGGTGGCGCGGTAGAGGAGGCGGCGGGGCAGGTGCGGTCGCGGCCGGCGGGATGGGACGGCGCTGCCGCGGGGAAGCAGAGGGCGCTGGGGCGTCCGCGAGCGACGTGCGGGAGCGCAGCAGCCGCGGGCAACGCAGGCATGGTCAGGCGCTGTTCAACGCGCGGGACGGCGGGCGCCGAGCGCGGAGCGGAGCAAGCGGGGCCGTGGCTAGACGACGGTGATGGAGCGCGGCGGGAGAGCACCTAGCTGCGGGGAGAGCGCGGGTAGTCAGAGGAAGGGGAAGGAGGAGGATTCTCACGGCGAGGCACACGATGGCCGGCGATAGCTTAGAAGCGCAGAGGGTATTCGACGACGATCACCGGCAACCATCGAAGAGGAATCGATCGATCCCGACGCTGTAGCGGTCTTCTGCTCGAGGCCGTGGTCGGGGAGGAAGCAGAGATCGCCGGCGGTGCTCCTGGCGTAGCCCTAAGTGGTGGGGAGCACGATGGCCACGCCGACAAGAAGGTGCATGACGATGGCGGCTCGGTCGCGAGCGGGGAAAAGGAGAGACCGAGACTATGGGGGGAACGGGGGATCTAGGGTTCGTGGGGCGGGTGGCCGCGGTTTTGTAGGCGAGGGCGGAGCCGGCCGATGGCTGTCTGATACGTCCAAAACGTATCTATAATTTCTGCTTGCTCCATGCCTCTTTTGTGTGATATTGCTATGATATTTATACACTTCCATACACTTTTGATCATATTTGGACTAACATATTAACTCGGTGCACCCTAGTGCCAGTTTCTGTTTTCGGCTGTTTTTGTATTTCAGGTTTTCACATTACGAGAACTGCCAGGAAAAATCCAGAAAAATTATATAAAAAATCAGCATTCCAGAAACTTCCGTGCGCCCGAAGG
Organism: Secale cereale; assembly: GCA_902687465.1. Lineage (NCBI taxonomy): Eukaryota > Viridiplantae > Streptophyta > Magnoliopsida > Poales > Poaceae > Secale > Secale cereale. The sequence continues at coordinate 813,834,908 of LR738715.1, read as the reverse complement.
ACAGCCGGGGGAGCCACCAGGGCTCCAGGCGCCCTGGCGGCGCCCCCCCCCCCCCC
>LR738715.1:813822190-813834797 GCA_902687465.1 Secale cereale | reverse complement strand
CCCGGGGCCGTGCCGGGGGGGCGCCTGGGCCCCCCGAGGCTCCTCCGATGCCCCCTTTGGCATATATTTAAAGCGTATCCCGAAACCCTCGAGGGAGGAATTCTTTTTCGCGATCTCATCTCTGTTCCGCCGCCGCCGCCGCTTCCAAGATCGGGAGCACTAGGAGAACTCTTCCCGGCACCCTGCCGGAGGGGAGGATCACCACCGGGAGCCTCTCCACCACCATGGATGCCTCCCGGATGAGTTGTGAGTAGTCTCCCTTGGACCATGAGTCCATGACCAGTAGCTATGTGATGTTCTCCTCCCGTTCTTGTGCTTCACTAATTAGTCCTCGTGAGCTGCCCTACATGATCGAGGCACATATGTAATCCTTATGTTGTTGCTATGATGAGTTTGCTAGGATCCGATGGATTATGAGATTATGTTCAGATTGTGCTTGAGTAATATATTTGATCTACCTCTTTTATATTTATGTTCGTAAGTAATTCTTGCATGTTCTCCGTTGTTATTTATTGCTTTGGCCAAGTAGTAGGTAGTGACTCCAAGAGGGAACGTTATGCTTGATTGTGGGTTCATGCCCCTCGATGACTAGTTTGAGTGACAGAAACATGAGTCTAGGGGATGTGATGTTGCCACAAGGGGGAAAACAACGGTGCTTGTGCCCGCGGGTGCAAGGATTGTTTACTTTACGCAAAGTTCTTTTAATGCAGTTGTCTGTTGCATTGAGTTTACACTATGGGTGGGACTCGCAACTTAATACCAGCGAGATGTTCTGGATAGATATCTCAAGGTGGATGATTAGTAGTAGATATTGATGGATTTCGGTCTACTTACTTTGGCGTACTGCCCATGCTTTGAACCTCAACCTTTCTTGCAATGTAGTCAGCATTGGTTTGCGTTCGTGGTCCTGTCAATTGCCCAACTGTAATTCGTTTACCTCACATAGTTGTTTTATCGTCTTTTGGGAGAGAGACATCACTAGTGAACGTCATGAGACTCCGGTCCATATTACCATCATTGATCACGTCCGCTATTTATTTTTCGCTATTATTTACTATTGCAATTATATCTATCACTACTATCACTTGCGTTTGATCCTTTGTAAACGACAAGGCCGGAGGGATTGACAACCTCTCTGTACTCGTTGGGAGCAAAGTTATTTGTATCTGTGTGCAGGTCCACGTTGATTGCTAATATCTGGCGCCGTATCAGTTGACACCTTCTTGTTGAACCTAGGAGTCTCTGGGGATTCGATCCTTGGTATCTTTGCCAAGGGAAAAACTTCCGCAACACTACATCTCACACCTTCCACTTGGGGTAACCAACGAGGGGCGAGAATCCTAGCAAGAGTTTTTCGGGCGCCGTTGCCGGGGACTCCACTCTTCAGGATAGGGGAGTTGCACGCTATCTTTTACCTTTGCTTTTAGTCTTGTTAGTTTACCTTTCAGTTTTTGCTTTAGTATCCTTTATCAAAAATTACAATTTTTTTATTTTGCTTTTCTGTTAGTAGTCCTTTCTGTTTAGCTAAACATGTTAGGATTTGGTGCTTTGAGGGAATCAGAAGTTCTAGATTTCCATCAAAGGGATGGATTAAATATGAAGAAGGCATGGGACAGAACTTCTGATGCACATAGGAGAATTATGCCTTGGATACCTATAAAAATTGTGCTTAGAAACTTTTACCATGGTCTTTTTAAATGGTGTAAACACTCTCTTGATATTATAGCCGAGGGAGATTTCCTAGAGTGTGATGAATCTAGAGCTCTTGAAATTATACATGGTCTGTCTAGTTACTTTGTTTATGATCATAACTTTGATACTGTCATAGATAGACTTGCTACTATTGAAAAGAGAATGGATGCTCTAGACTTGATGAAGGTAGAGAAACCTAAACCCAATAAGAAAGACATTTTGGAAATAGACAATGATTGGGAGCCTTTTGTTAGGATTAGCATCTCTAATCAAGACTTCCTTGCTTATTGTGATATTGGGTCTATGGTTTCTACTATGCCAAAAATTATTCATGATTCTTTAAAATTTAACATGGATAGATTACCATCTTATCATGAACACGCTAATGGAGATATTTCTGAAATCCAGGGAAGAATAAAAGACGTGCCAGTTAAATTCCTTAAAGGGATTGCAATGATTGATTTCTTCATCATGGAGCCAAACCAAGGAAATATAGTGCTTGGAAGGGACTTCCTCCGAGCAGTTAAAGGCTTCATTGATATAGGTAAGGGACAAATCCGCTTGCGCGGAAAGGCAAAAGGTGTGTACCCCTTTCCTAGAAGGAACAAGAATGAACTTGTTGCGGAACCATTTGAAGCAATTTATAGCTCCGATTATTACGATGGTTATTGATCTATATGCATTATGCCTAGCTTAAAGGCATAAAAGAAAGCGCTTTTGGGAGGCAGCCCACATGAATAAAAATTTTATTTTGCTTTTGTTGTGTCTTGATGTTGTTTACTACAGTAGCATCATCATTGTATCTTTGCTTTTCAATTTTGTGCCAAGAATAGCCTCTGATTGCTAGAAAGTTCAAAAGTTGTGAGGTGTTGTCCAGGAAACAGATTCTGTCCTTGGATAGAAAAATTCGTATAAAATCACCAGATCATCTTTTTGGTCTGAATTTTTTCGACAGCGTGCTCTATATAATTGTCTTTCGTGCGTATGTTCTGAGTTTTTTGATTAGAGTTGCAGAAGTGCCCCGAACAAACCATTTACTACCTGCTGTTCTGTTTTTCACAGATTCTGTCCTGTTTTGCCTTTCCTTCATTTTGCAAACCTAGAGCTTGCTTTTTCTTTGCAAAAACCTTTTGGCAATCTTGAGAAACAGTAGAACTTCAAGAATATCTTTATTTCCAGCAAGGTACAACTATTTTATTATGGCTACTAACCTCGCTAATCAGATTATGATGAGTTATGTATGAAGGGAGTTTTCAAGTGTGCGAGGGAAGATGGTAAAAAGATTCAGGAGTGTCAAGCGCTCAAGCTTGGGGATGCCCCCGTGCACCCCCAAGAAATATTCAAGGAGACACAAGCGTCTAAGCTTGGGAATGCCCCCGTGCATCCCCTTCTCCATCAACATTATCATTTCGTCTTTCGTTCCACTATATTTTAATCACTTCATGTGTTATGTGCTATGCTTGGAGCGTCTTGTTTTTAGTTTTATTTAGCTCTTCATAACGAGTCGGAACTCAGTTTTCTTTATGTGGGAGAGAAACACGCTCCACTTCTACCTAGAACATAACATAGAATTTTCATGTCTATCTTTGCTGTGTGTGTTCTTTGTCTTTTAATAGCTACTATCATGTTCAGCTCTTAGTATTCATGCTTATCTTTTCAAAGAGCTTTTGTTTAGTTGGTTGCTTGAACTCTCTTTAATTACCATGCTCACCTTATTAAGAGAGTTTGCTTCCGTTGCATTGGTTGATATGTCTATGATAAAGATGCTACGTGCATAATGGCGCTTAGTAGTTCAGGTTTTCTTATGGTTAATCTCAAATAGCTGGGGGGTTCCCAATGTGTTATTGGAGTACCAACATGATTTGTTTGCCTATGATGTGGTATGGTTTACTAATATCTTCCTTTGAGAATTTATTTTGATTGACTTGGCGTATGCTCACGCATATTTAAGACTGTAAAGAAAGTCTGTCAAGCCTTGATGATCTTTTGTTTCTGAGTAGCGATATAACTTCCATGCCTGATTCAATGTTGCTTTGTCGCTCTGCATGATTATGACCGTCATTGCTCTCTTAGTTGGTCACTCCCAGTCTTTTGCTAACCTTCGCCTGTACTAAGCGGACTGACTGCTTGTGCATCCACATTCCTTTAATCCAGTTATGCCATATGAGTCCACCATACCATCCTACATGGTATTTACCTGCCATTCCTAACGGAGACTTGCATGTGCCATCTCGAAATTATTCAAAGAAAAGTATTCCTATTTTGTGCCTCTGTTGTAAGTTCATGAGGAAGTAGTAGTTAATTCATAATCTTTTTAAGTTGGACAAGCTTCACCCCGGGATTGCATGTATAATGTGCAAACCCATAATACAAGAAGGAACTGGCATTGAGTGCACCCGGCTCAAAAATATAATATAACAAACAAACCCTCCTTCACGCGTTGTTCATGAGAAATCAGAAAACTTTGGCAATGATAAACAAAGGAGATTAAGAGGATGTGATCGCCCTCATTCGGGAGCCGTTCCTCGAAACTTGTCCATCTCGAAAAGTGATTGAGTTGTCTGCTAGCATTCGTTGACAAAACATGCATGATCTAGGAAAGAAAAAAATAATAATTACCTCTGTTTTAAAACCAAGAGCTCTGGTACATGTTTTGTCTTTGTTTTCGACTACGGGTTTTCAACCTTGCCAACAAAAGCCACGGTTCGAGAGTCTCCACCTTCTTTTAAAGCACCAACTACTGAGAGCATGATTGTCATTCTGAGTGTAATGTGCATTGTCCCAAAGTAGCATTGTCTTTTGCATGATTGTGATATCGTTTATTTTGAAATCATTGTATCTAGTCATCACTTAAACCTTGAAGGTGCCCCTGCATTTATGTTTTGCTTCACTAAAGGGGGCAAGCGAGATATCACTTTATCATATTTGCACACCATGTTTATTACAAATCTATTTGATGTTTCAATGTCATATTGTAAAACTTCGGTTCTTTGTGATTTTCTCATGAGGCAACTTAATTACTATAGATTCATTATCTCAGTAAGCTTTTGTCATATGACTATGAATAAGTCCTATATGGTTAATAGCATGTCACCACAGAAATTATTCTTGTTAGCATTTACCTACTCGAGGACGAGCAGGAATTAAGCTTGGGGATGTTGATACGTCCAAAACGTATCTATAATTTATGCTTGCTCCATGCCTCTTTTGGGTGATATTGCTATGATATTTACACACTTCCATACACTTTTGATCATATTTGGACTAATCTATTAACTCAGTGCACCCCGGTGCCAGTTTCAGTTTTCGGCTGTTTTTGTATTTCAGGTTTTCACATTACGAGAACTGCCAGGAAAAATCCAGAAAAATTATATAAAAAATCAGCGTTCCAGAAACTTCCGTGCACCCGAAGGACAGCCCGGGGGGCCACCAGGGCTCCAGGCGCCCTGGCGGCGCACCCCCCCTGGGCCGCGCTGGGGGGCGCCTAGGCCCCCCGAGGCTCCTCCGATGCCCCCCTTTGTTATATATTTAAAGCGTCTCCCGAAACCCTCGAGGGAGGAACTCTTTTTCGCGATCTCATCTCTGTTCCGCCGCCGCCGCCGCTTCCAAGATCGGGAGCACCAGGAGAACTCTTCCCGGCACCCTGCCGGAGGGGAGGATCACCACCGGGAGCCTCTCCACCACCATGGACGCCTCCCGGATGAGTTGTGAGTAGTCTCCCTTGGACCATGAGTCCATGACCAGTAGCTATGTGATGTTCTCCTCCCGTTCTTGTGCTTCACTAATTAGTCCTCGTGAGCTGCCCTACATGATCGAGGCACATATGTAATCATTATGCTGTTGCTATGATGAGTTTGCTGGGATCCGATGGATTATGAGATTATGTTCAGATTGTGCTTGAGTAATATATTTGATCTACCTCTTTTATATTTATGTTCGTAAGTAATTCTTGCATGTTCTCCGTTGTTATTTATTGCTTTGGCCAAGTAGTAGGTAGTGACTCCAAGAGGGAACGTTATGCTTGATTGTGGGTTCATGCCCCTCGATGACTAGTTTGAGTGACAGAAACATGAGTCTAGGGGATGTGCTGTTGCCACAAGGGGGAAAACAACGGTGCTTGTGCCCGCGGGTGCAAGGATTGTTTTCTTTACGCAAAGTTCTTTTAATGCAGTTGTCTGTTGCATTGAGTTTACACTATGGGTGGGACTCGCAACTTAATACCAGCGAGATGTTCTGGATAGATATCTCAAGGTGGATGATTAGTAGTAGATATTGATGGATTTCGGTCTACTTACTTTGGCGTACTGCCCATGCTTTGAACCTCAACCTTTCTTGCAATGTAGTCAGCATTGGTTTGCGTTCGTGGTCCTGTCAATTGCCCAGCTGTAATTCGTTTACCTCACATAGATGTTTTATCGTCTTTTGGGAGAGAGACATCACTAGTGAGCATCATGAGACTCCGGTCCATATTACCATCATTGATCACGTGTGCTATTTATTTTTCGCTATTATTTACTATTGCAATTATATCTATCACTACTATCACTTGCGTTTGATCCTTTGTAAACGACAAGGCCGGAGGGATTGACAACCTCTCTGTACTCGTTGGGAGCAAAGTTATTTGTATCTGTGTGCAGGTACACGTTGATTGCTAATATCTGGCGCCGTAGCAGTTGACACCTTCTTGTTGATCCTAGGAGTCTCTGGGGATTCGATCCTTGGTATCTTTGCCAAGGACAAACTTCCGCAACACTACATCTCACACCTTCCACTTGGGGTAACCAATGAGGGGCGAGAAGCCTAGCACTGCCACCGCAGCAAGGCGCCGTGGATGGCTGCCACGGCCCTTCCTCGTGAACAGGAGGTAGGAGAAGGGGTATGTGGGCCGACCTTTAGTTAGATGGGCTAACAAGCCTAATAGTTTAGGTCCTCTTCCTCCTTTTCTTTTCTTTCATAATTTTTCTTTTATAGTTTATGTTTTAATTTCTTTTCCATTAGCAAATGACCTTTAACAAAAAGATACCTGGCCCACAATTAGAGATGCAATCTTTTGCAGCGCCGCAAAGGGTTGGGACTTTATTTAAAGTAGTTTGCTGTTTTCAGAAAAGATAAAAGGCATTTTATTAATTAATATTGCCACTATTCTTATCATATGAGTGCACTTAAACTTTTTATAGAAATGTGATTCCTTCACCAAAAATATTACTTATGAATTGCTTTCTATAGCTTGTACATTTTAGCTTAGACATTTGGAAACTTTTATTTTTGACTTTATTCTAAATTTGAAAAAGGCTTTGATTTTCATCAAGTGATAATCTAGCTTAGTTTAATCTGGTTACATGGAATCATTAGGGGGAGATTACTGTAGCTTGACACTCGGGGCGTTACAAATCTCCTCTACTACAAAAAATCTCGTCCCGAGATTTAAGAGGTAGACTTAAGGGGAAGAATCGGTTACGAAATTCCAACGAGTCTTCTCGGTCTTGGTTGCTCTTCCCGAAGTAGTCGATCCTTATAGTTGATTCCTTTAGTTCAGGGCATCGTGACGAAGTTGTCATTCTTCCTTCAGGATCTCCATCGTACTTACAGAAAAGGTGATCGGGGAAAACTTGGGCAGGACGGAGCTCAACACATGTTAGGTACCTGGGGGCTATCTCGGTGAATGAGGCATAGAAGCATCGCTCAAGTTGAAATTCAGGAAGTCATCGAGAGGATAATAAGAAGGTGCAATCAGAAGTTTCAAGCGGCTAGGCAATCGTTTGTTGCCTGAAATGGAGTGTGAAGGGGGGTTCAGAGCAGTGGGAATAAGTAGTGTGTCTGATACCAGAATTGATGATCTCTCGAAAGGTGGCTTTTCAATTTACATACGAAGCATTGCGGAAGGAATACCCTTGGAAACAGGGCCGGATGGGAGAGTCAGGTTTCGATCCTATGGAACTGTGGGTTATGGGACCACCATGTGGGTTAAAGGTAAAAAGGATACTGACATCTTGCACGGTCATGATAACATGGCATGTCAGAGGATATCTTGTCAGCCATGTCGGCAACAATGTCGGAACCCAGAGCGAGGGACGAAGAGAACCATTTTCCTGCTCGTTGGAATGAGGCGGACCATTAGGCAAAGTTCTCATCCATCGGTGCTTACCGAAAGGTCATCAACAATAGTAATAGGGCATTACTAGCAGAGTTGTACACCGAGGTGTTTGCATAAGCAGGAAAACATTACTAATTAGATCATATAGATCACAAGAAATACTCAAGGAACAATCTCAGGAATGACGAGAAAAACAAGGTATAACTGAAACATGAGCAAGTCAGTGTTGGAAGGGAGGCAAGGTTGTTGCCGATGACAAGACAATTTATCGAGGGGCAAGGATGATATTTCTCGACATGAATTCAATTGATCTCTCATAAGAAGTTAAAATGTTGTCGATGATCATGACACATTTATCGAGAGGTTTCTATAAGATGTTATCAATCATCGATGACATCAAGCAAAAGGAAAGATGAAGCGAAAGGTTATCGGAACCACGGGTACAACACAAAGTCGAAATCAAGCTTGCTATTCGAGGTGAAATGATATGACGAGGAAGATCAACGTAACTTTAGCGCATCGTCGAAAGTTGTGCTCCGGGAAGAAGGATCGGGTCGCACAGTTAAAATTTAGCACGATAATGATATAGCCGATCAGGCTAGGAATGACTTGAATGATTATTAAACTCGCAACAAATAAAAATTTACTTAGATTTATTGAATCGGAGTGCGGAATTGATTCTCTTATTGGTGTTTTCGAGTGACTAATAACTCAGAACCCGGGGGAGAATCTAAAATCAGTGAGACGTAACACTAGATGAATACTCATAGGAAGCAACTCAATTCTTCGATATTCTTGAGATACCAGAGGGTAATACTCGAAGGAACATCAAAATAGAGGTTGCGGAGTTGCATTGATCCACAGAAGAGAAGTGCATGAACTTGTCCGAGAAATGGAATCAAAGGGGAGCAATCACGGTCAGAACCACGGTTGCACTGGATCAATTCACAGATACCTAGTGATATTTATCAAGGAAATAGTTATTTTTACAAGAAGCTTCCATGATAGGATCTACATTGTGTCCATGGGCATGAACACAAAGTTCAAGGTCGACTCCCACTTCTTTAATGCATAACCTTTCATTCACTTCTCGCATTCGACGAAGTTGTAGTGTTGTAATGTTATCTGGCATAACAACCGAAGAGTATGACTCGTGATAACTCTCCGGTTTGCTCGGATTTGGGAAGGCGCGGTTTCAACCCATAAGGGCATCTTACGAACATATACCACAAGCTACAAGGTTAATTATCACTAGCTCAAAAAGTAGAGCATGGTTGGCCAATCAGAGAATAGGGTTTACCAATGACATTATGTATCAAAGAAAGAGCTTCGCGAGGTTTTAGGACGCGAAGGCCACTGTCAGCTGATAAATTCAACAGAGGATCTGACGGTCCATAACGGAGTTGATGTGAGCATCAGTACTCAACCAGAAGAAGAAAGAGTGCAAGGAGAACATACTATAGAAACAACTAACTAATTCAAAGCTCAAATGCAACGGAATTACGATTCCCAAACCGGGGGATCAGAAGCAGAGGCTCTGATGAAAGACAAGTTGAATAGACATAGATCGACAATCAGTCAAGGTTTGATTTGTCGCACACCGGCTCATGTCCAGAGTGACGTCTGAACCAAGGGAAGAATTTTAAATAGGACTCCTGATCGTGAGCATTCACAAACAAATCGAATTAAATGCTCGAAATTACAATGACAATGGATGCTAATGAGCATTGCTAGACATCTGGAAGTAACCATAATGCAAGCAGATAAGTATTTGCATAGCAGTAGTTGGAGAGGATTATCATAAGATCGGGTAGTACTTCAAAGTATCTTCTGAATCACTTGATCAACTAGGAGTGAACAAATCCTTAAAAAGTATGATGAACTATTCATAGGGGTATTCATGCGGCAATGAACTACAGGGCAGTCGGGAAAAGGATTCTCGAAAGTCGAAGAATAATCCGATGTATCTTGTAATAACAAGAGCAACTGGGAATGATTGTATGAATGCCAAGTGTATGGAGTTATCCATAAGAATATATCGAAGGTAGAGAGTTGCAAAAATGACGAGCTCAAAAGTCTCGGGAAATACTGAAGGGTATCTTCGGAATCTTCTGGTGAAGCAGGCCATCATCTGGAATGAGGGGCTCTCCGGGAGGAAGTAGTTACGAGCACCTAAAGTTAGATTTTAGCATAGCATTTAACCCGAATAGAAGAGAGATCAGAGTCCCGGAGTATAGACGAGGAGTAAAAGATCCTAAAACCACCCAATGGCGACGTGGGCCCGTAAGCCACACAGCCATGTTAGTAAAACTGTTTTTCAAAGACTAGACTCAACTTCGACCAAGGAGTTGGAAAGGGGGATCCTACAAGCAGTCGGCTCTGATACCAACTTGTGACGCCCCCGATTTGACCATACACTAATCATGCATGCAAATGTGTACGACCAAGATCAGGGACTCACTGGAAGATATCACAACACAACTCTAGACACAAATAAAATAATACAAGCTTTATATTACAAGCCAGGGGCATCGAGGGCTCGAATACATAAGCACAAAAACACAAGAGTCAGCGGAAGCAACAATATGTGAGTATAGACATAAGTTAAACAAGTTTGCCTTAAGAAAGCTAGCACCAAACATCAATGATCGAAAAGGCAAGGCCTACTGCCTGGGACCTCCTAACTACTCCTGGTCGTCAGCTGTCTCCACGTAGTAGTAGGCTCCGTCGGGGTAGTAGCAGTCGTCAAGCATGGCATCTGGCTCCTGGACTCCACCATCTGGTTGCATCAACCAGCAAGAAGAAAGAAAGGGGAAAAGGGGGAGCAAAGCAACCGTGAGTACTCATCCAAAGTACTCGCAAGCAAGGATCTACACTACATATGCATCGGTATCAATGAAAAGGGGTAGTATCTGTGGACTAAGTTGCAGAATGCCAGAATAAGAGGGGGAGAAGCTAATCCTATCGAAGACTAGCATCTTCTGGAAACCACCATCTTACAGCAACAAGGGGGAGTAGAGTAGAATAACATAAGTCATATTTATGTTGTTGTTCCAACACTCCGGGATCCTTTCTCGACTCCCGAAGCAACATATCCAAACAATGCCTCAGCATCCAGTTCTTGTTGTAGCGATCGGGATACAACTCCAAGTGTCCGTTACCGTAGGACAGGCTATCGATAGATGTTTTATTCCCTGCAGGGGTGCACCAACTTACCCAACACGCTTGCTTAACTCCAGCCGGACACACCATCAGGTCATGCCCGCCCTCGGCCAAACAATACGCCGCAACCCGACCTAGGCTTAATAGAGATGTCATGCACGCCGGACTGAACCCTATGCCCCCGGGGGTCATGGGCCAATCGCCCCGGGAACTCCTGCACGTTGCGTACGCGGCCGGTGAGCAGACCTAGCAACCTCCTTTAAAAAGGTAGGAGCCTAACTAGTCCAACCCGGCGCGCGCCGCTCAATCGCAATGACGTCAGTTAAGCTTCAGCTGATGCATACGACGCAGAACGCCCATACTATGCCCACGTGATGGTTAGCTCTATCAGGCCAGAGGCCCCTTGGAGCAAATATCCAAACCGTTTAGTGTCTTGGGAACGCGCGGTAACGAGCAGAGACTCACGATCATGTGACCCCATCGCCCCATCTCGAGAACTTGTGGCAAGGGCGAGTCCCCGGCCACGCCTCATATTTATCTCGCGGGCACCTTCCAGGTCAACCCGAATACACATCACTCGCTATTAAGCTCGTGCGGGTACCCCTCAGGGTCGACCCATCTTTAGTAACCAGGTTCAGTGTAAAGTCATAGTAACCATAGTAACTGTGTGTCTAACACCAAAGGGACACTACTAGAAAAAGGGCTACTAATGGCGCACCGGTTTTGCCCATTAATGGCGCACTACTGGTGCGCCATTACTAGCACGCCATTAGTATTATTTACTAATGGCGCACCTCTGGTGCGCCATTAGTATAGTGCACGGTGCGCCATTAGTATGCCTCGCAGCGGGCCATCTATACCCAGGTGCTTTGGCATACTAATGGCGCACTACATAGAAGTGCGCCATTAGTATTTTTTTCAAATTTTTCTTAATCTCAGATCATTATGGCTTAATCTGGGGTCAATTTGCTTAATCTCAAGTCAATTTGCACTCTGTGGTCAAACTTCCCATAAGGTCACCCATCCTCACGCTACTCCAGCCCGAGCACGCTTAACTTCGTAGTTCTATCCAACCCCAGCACCAGAGCTCACTTCACACGCACTTGTTGATATATCTATCATATCAATCCTATTAACCCTTCTTGATGTCTAGGAGTTTGTTAATGTTCATGAGTATGATGAAATTTTGAAAATATATTTCAAACTTCCCGGTCATATTACGTATCATATTTTTGAAAAAAAAATATAAAATATTTTTTTTCTGTTACTAGTGGCGTACCTAGCAAACGGTGCGCCACTAGTAAGTTTGAAATTTTTTGATTTTTTTTGCCTGTAGATCTTAAAAGCCCCGTAACTTTTTTCTGTTAGGTTTTTGGGGATTTTGAAAATGTTTAACGGGGTTCGCCCCGTTAAATTCGGATGTAACTTTTCGAGTAGATGATTTTTCATATAAAAAACTTTTTCATCCGAGTTCGTATGCAAAAGTTATACCCGTTTTACTAAATTCCAGAGATATTTTGCAAATAAAGTAAAAATTAATATTTGTAAATTTTCCCAACAAGTAGACCACATATCACATGGGAAACTTATTTTCTTTTATTTTTTTGACATTTACATCATTTTCTTTTATTTTTTTTGAACTGGAAAAGGCGGTCCACC
>LR738715.1:813800955-813822057 GCA_902687465.1 Secale cereale | reverse complement strand
ATTAGTATTTTTTGAAAATAAAATAAAAAAATAAAAATAAAATATGAAAAAATAATACTAATGGCGCACCGTGGGAGTGGTGCGCCATTAGTAAGTTGAACTACTAATGGCGCACCACTCCCATGGTGCGCCATTAGTATTTTTTGAAAATAAAATTATAAAAAAATAAAAACAAAATTTGAAAAAAAATTACTAATGGCGCACCGTGGATGTGGTGCGCCATTAGTAGTTCAACTACTAATGGCGCACTATCCACTCGTGCGCCATTAGTAGTTTTGAGAAAAATATGAAAAAAAAATTGTTACTAATGGCGCACCACGTCAACGGTGCGCCATTAGTATTTGGATACTAATGGCGCACCAACACATGGTGCGCCATTAGTATATACTAATGGCGCACCGCATGTCTGGTGCGCCATTAGTGTCAATTCCATCTATAGCCCTTTTCCTAGTAGTGGGAAACCTGAGGAAATCACCCTCGATGGAATTCCACCTGATGTTATCGTCAAGGTGAACAAAAGAGGAGTCACCCTCGAGGTCCACTCTTGAGAAGTTGCACGACAGTGTCGTTATCGGGAGTGGATAAAGAGGAATCACCCTCGATGACCACAACCGATGAACTAACCTGCAAGGTTAACATCAGAAGTGGTGATGAGGTCTCACCCTCGGCACTCGATAGTAACCAAGTAGTGTCGAGCAACTAAGGGGAAAGTGATGTGCGGTGCCGGGTCCTTGTCTTCGATCCCGTTGATCGGGTCTTCTGATAATCCAGTGAGGGAGACAGGACAAAGGGGGGGGTCTCTGATGGATCTCTAACCAGCCTATACTACGAAGTTTAGTATAAACATGTAAGGTATGAAAGCAGGTACCAACAACAGGCTATGCATCGGAATAGGATCATACAATAAGCAATAGCAGTTCTAATGCAAGCATAAGAGAGAAGAGAGTGGGCGATATCAGAATGATCAAGGGGGTTGGCTTGCCTGGTTGCTCTGGCAAGAAGGAGAGGTCATCAACACCGTAGTCGATCACCGAGGTAGCATCAGTCTCGGGGTCTATCGGAGAGAAGAGGGGGAAGAAACGGTAAATATAAAGCACACAGATGCAACAAGAAGTACGACAAGTCAACACACAGTGCTAGGGTGTTCTAACGCGGTACTACACGGTACCGACGAAGGGGGATAACACTCGAGAAAGTATCCCTGGCGTTTCGTGTTTTCGGACAGATGAATCAAAGGGGAAAAGTTGCAGGTTCACTATGCTAGGGACGTGTGGCGAACGAACGGACCGCGTATTCGGATACGTCTCGTCGTTCTGAGAGATTTTCATATATAAAACATTTTCATCCGAGTTACAGATTATTTTATATGATTTTCTAAAGTTTTAAACATTTTCTGGAATTTATTTAATTAGTTTATATCAACATTATCCAGAATAGTAAGTGGAGGCGTCAGCATGACATCAGGGTGATGACAGCGGTCACTTGACTTAGTCAAACTGACGTGTGGGTCCTACCCTCATTGACTATTTATCTAAACAAATAATTAAGGTTAATTAATAGGATTAGTTAGATTAATTAATAGGATTAATTAAGTTAATTAATTCTTTTAATTAATTAATTAATATATTTTTAACCTTTCTTTTTTAACCTTATTTTAAAGGGGTTGGGCCCCTTTGTCATAGGCCCATAGGGGCCAGTCGGGTGCTGGGTTATCGGGCACAGCCCGAACGGGCGTTGGTTGGGCGCCCACCCGACGAGGCACGGGTGAGGGAGCGCGAGCGGACGCGCTGGGGCGCCGGCGCGGTGCCGGAGGTGGCCGCGGAGGGGGGCCGGCGGCTAGGGGCAGAGCAGCGTGCGGGACCAGGGGACAGCAGCGTGGGACCGGGGGGCAGCAGCGCGAGGCGAGGAGGCCGGAGGCGGGGCGCGGCCATGGACTGGCCAGGAGGGCGTGGCCAGGTGGACGCTGCTGGCGACCGTGGCCACCCGGAGCAGGCCCAGCGGGGAGGAGGGACGGGACGGCGCGGGGCAGGCGGTGGTGCGGTAGAGGAGGCGGCGGGGCAGGCGCGATCGCGGCCGGCGAGATGGGACGGCGCTGCCGCGGGGAAGCAGAGGGCGCTGGGGCGTCCGCGAGCGACGCGCGGGAGCGCAACAGCCGCAGGCGACGCAGGCATGGTCGGGTTCGGTTCAACGCGCGGGACGGCGGGCGCCGAGCGCGGAGCGGAGCAGGCGGGCCGTGGCTGGATGACGGTGATGGAGCGCGGCGGGGGAGCACCTTGCTACGGGGAGAGCGCGGGTAGTCAGAGGAAGGGGAAGGAGGAGGATTCTCACGGCGAGGCACACGATGTCCGGCGATAGCTTAGAAGCGCAGAGGGGATTCGACGACGATCACCGACAACCATCGAAGAGGAATCGATCGATCCCGACGCTGTAGCGGTCTTCTGCTCGAGGCCGAGGTCGGGGAGGAAGCAGAGATCGCCGGCGGTGCTCCTGGCGTAGCCCTAAGTGGTGGGGAGCACGGTGGCCACACCGACAAGAAGGTGCATGGCGATGGTGGCTCGGTCGCGAGCGGGGAAAAGGAGAGACCGATACTAGGGGGGGAACGGGGGATCTAGGGTTCGTGGGGTGGGTGGCCGCGGTTTTGTAAGCGAGGGTGGAGCCGGCCGATGGCTGCCACCGCGGCAAGGCGCCGTGGATGGCTGCCACGGCCCCTCCTCGTGAACAGGAGGTAGGAGAAGGGGTATGTGGACCGACCTTTAGTTAGATGGGCTAACAAGCCTAATAGTTTAGGTCCTCCTCCTCCTTTTCTTTTCTTTCATAATTTTTCTTTTATAGTTTCTGTTTTAATTTCTTTTCCATTAGCAAATGACCTTTAACAAAAAGATACCTGGCCCACAATTAGATGTGCAATCTTTTGCAGCGCCGCAAAGGGTTGGGACTTTATTTAAAGTAGTTTGCTGTTTTTAGAAAAGATAAAAGGCATTTTATTAATTAATATTGCCACTATTCTTATCATATAAGTGCACTTAAACTTTTTATAGAAATGTGATTCCTTCACCAACAGTACTTATGAATTGCTTTCTATAGCTTGTACATTTTAGCTTAGACATTTGAAAACTTTTATTTTTGACTTTATTCTAAATTTGAAACAGGCTTTGATTTTTATCAAGTGATAATCTAGCTTAGTTTAATTTGATTACATGGAATCATTAGGGGGAGATTACTGTAGCTTGATACTCGGGGCGTTACAGAGGGTGCCCCCCGGATAGCACATGCAGCCGGCGAGACGAAGGGGAGCGACCAGATGCAGGGGCCTTTCTCTTTTCTTCGTACCTACTCATGAGGAATATGCGGATCGAACGGTCACGCGCATCGAATCCGCCCAAATTTGGGCCGGCGCGCCGGCGCCTATCGTTGCAAACCCTCCATAGAAGTTGAGTTACCCCCCTCCTCGCTCGCGTCGCCCCGCAGGGGCGACTCGGGGGGCGGTCCAGATCCCCCCCTCCTCCACCCCCCTTCCTCCGCTTCTCCCCTTGCCGCCGTCGGAGGCAGCCGTCGGCAACCACATGCGGATGCCGATGAGGGTGGCGGCGAGGTCTTCGGTCGCGTCTCCTCCACAAAATTATTATTTATGAAAACCAAAGATAAGTCGTTGATCACTTCAAGATAAAAGAGATTTTTCAAAGGCAACGAGAAATTCACTATGAAGCGAAACAAAACACTTATGAATGATATGGGTGTTATTCCCTCTAGGTTGACTTCCACCCTCTTCAGAGTATCCAGCTACACTATGTAATTGATTGTGTGTCTTCGAGCAGAAGAGCAAGCAATGAGGCAGGTGAGAGTGCATGGTGATGGGCGGTGTCGCCAGCTTCTCCAGGCATGCCAGGTCTTAAATATTGGCTAGTGGCAAGAACGGAGACATGTGCAATTCAATGTACTAGCATTATCATTTCTCTGCACTTAATTTGTACTCCCTCCGTTCTTAAATATATGTTTTGTAGACATGTCAAATGGACTACAGCATACGGATGTATATAGACATATTTAAGAATGTAGATTCACTCATTTTGTTTCGTATGTAGTCACTTGTTGGAATCTCTATTGGAATCTCTAGAAAGACTTATATTTAGAAACGGAGCGAGTAGCTTTTAGTTACTCATGCTCTTGTTCAAAGTTTCTAGCAACACAGATTTAGTTAATTTCAACCGAATGTTCTCGATGCACATTTAATAGTGTCGTGTCATCGACACACCCTATAGCATAAAGATATTCTCTTTTTATTTATGCACGATAACACAGGAACTTATTGTGTTAACATCCATCGACCCGATTGAATATTAGACTTTGCTTCAGTTGAGCATTGTTTTGTGCACTTTCCTCCATATTCCTGCCACCATTGTCTTTACTCCCTCAATTCAATACACTTCAACTGTACTCCCATCAATTTTTACTCGCTCTAGGATCCTATGCTTGATGCATGAATTGACTACCCCTCTTTATTTGCCTCCCGTCTACAACTCTACTCGCCCTTCTTATTTATGCAAGCCCCCCATCCTCTTCGCCCCTCTAATCTCAAAGCAGAGGGTAGTTCTAACACAAATATTTCAATTGTTCAGCCTATCAAGCCTTGCTTGATTGACAGGCAAGATGATCACACTAGTGTTGTCTTTTGCTAGTTTGTTGCCCTGTCCATTAGTTTCGCTTGGGAGTCATGGGGATAAGCAGATGTGCATAAATACATTAGTAACCTTAGCCTGGAAGACAAACTGGTACTCAGCTGGGTCTGGGTAGAGGCTTCTAGTCAGACTACTCATATATCTTATTTGCGGCAATTATCCCCGTCTATGTTGCCGGCAATACAACAAGGAAAATCCGATGCATAAAGATTTCAAGAAGTCGGCAATGGTGCCTTAGGCACTGCCCAGTTTTCTTTTTTCTCTTGACAGCCTGTTTCTCCATCCAGTTAGTTCCACTCCACTTCAAGAGGTATTTCTCTCTGCTCCACTTGTTCCTGCTCTACAACAATCCATGCGAAGGAGACTTGCCTGAAGAACCAGGACGCAGTCTCAAATCTTGATTCTAACATTCATCACGAATGGTATATGTAGTGCTTATAGGCCCAAGCAGAATCAGTAGAATAAGCTGGTAGGTACTGAAGTGCTGCAAGTCCGGCCCTCTCGCAAAATGGGCACCATCTTTACCCAGAATTCCACATAGGTTGTATACCATTACAAAATCCCATGAACAAACTTTAGAAGCCATTCAACAGGTCTTTAACTCGCAAGCCCCAAAACAAGTCAGATGAAATTACAGATCCCATCTCAGAACAGCAACTTCAACCATTTTTTTTTCGATTCGTACGAGGGGAACAACTCCCCACCGCTTGTTATTATACTCTCGAAAGCCGACGAGGCACCGGGTACAGCTGTTCATACAAGTCGAACAATTACATTAAGAGAGGGGGCAACGAAAAGAGAAGAACAGAGCAGCTGTCAACCAACAGCCGCACGAGCAAGGTACGAGCGAACTTGCTCAAGACCAGCTCTATGGTGACTATCTCTAAACCGGCAGGACGAGAGGTCTAGATCAGCAACAGCTCTCAAGAGCACTTCGCGCACAGTGCAGGTTTTGTGGTTGAATACCAGATCGTTTCTGGCCTTCCAAATCTGCCACAGCAGCACCATGCAGCCCGCCTCCCAGGTCGGCAGAGGCACGTCCAGAGGCGGCTGCGCATCCAATATCAGCCCAACCGCCGCTGGCGCCGGCCGCAGGCCAACAGCAGTCCAGACAGAGACACTAAAAGAGCACCCAGCAAATAGGTGACCGCCATCCTCGAGGTCCGCACAGCGCTCACATCACTTCTGCTTCGGTAAAACCCCCCCTAAACACAAGGACGGCTCAAATTAATGCATACCTCTTCATAACAAAGGGCATGATGGTCATATTTCGTAAACTCTCCACCCGCTGTATACTATACGTTGTACATGGACGCGTTTCCTATTTGACGCGGTGGGCCGGCCATTTATTCTTTTTTTTAATTGGCAAAAATATATGCCCTTCAAGATTTGAACCTCACACCTTTAGGATATAGGACAGCCGCACTTACCAACTAACCAACCAACCTCATGTGTTAGATTTTTTTTTTTATATCCTAAAAATACGGAAACAAACGCACAGTTTCATGGGCTTTATTTGGAAAGGGCGCACTGTTTCCTATTTAGTTTCATTTTTCTCTTTCGTTTCTCCTTTTTGTTTTCTTTATTAAATGTGCGGAGTTTTTAAAATTCGTGATTTTTTTCTAAATGATGGACTATTTCAAATTCATGATATATTAAAAAAATGAACTATTTCTCAAACCGGCGAACATTTTTTGAAAACTAATGATTTTTCTCATAATGAATGAATTAGTTTCAAATTTGTGAAAGAAAATCGTTGAACTTTTTTCAAATTTGTAAAATGTGGTATTTTCCAAATTTTTATGGACTTGTTTTTCGAATTTGTGAACTCTTTTTCAAAATTGATGGACTTTTTTCAACTCTTTTTCAAATCAATGGACTTTCTTCGAACTAGTAATTATCTAAAAGTCAACTTGTAATTACACTCCCTCCTCTTTTCTTAATGAGTGTTCTTTGCAACAATGTACATCAAGAAATAGCAAACAAAAAACACTCAAGCGAGTGGGCATGAGAGGGAGGTACCCAAGCGAGCGCCAGCTACTCCTTATGGCTCCTGAAGCACCGAGAGGCTTCCTTACATGGAGTAGCGTCACACCAATTGACGCACACACTCATCCGTCCTGGGTCTCACCCATTTATTTCTTTTCTTTTCTTTGATTTTATTTTAAAATTCTCCTCTTTTTTTTTGAAATTCTTCCACCCGGTTGGAGTACTAGAATGAGGATGTCCGGTTGGAGGGGTTTCGGTTTAGGCGGAAGAGTCCGTCTCATATCACTTTGTTTCCACACACATCAAATGAACCCTATTTTTTCACACACTAGAATCATCATGGCATTGCATCCATGCCAACTTTCATTGAATTTTGATATTTTCTGCATATTCTACGATTTTTCCGGTGAAAAAACCCTAAAATACTAGCCGAACGTGACGCAACGTGTGATCGATGTCCGAATTCGTTCAAGTTTTGTGTGAAGTACTAGAATGGTCATGCCCAACTGCATGCAAGAGTTGGGTAAATTTTATGAATGTCCACAGGTACATTATGTACAACGGAGGAGTTTTTTTTAAGATGGAAGAGTCCATCTCTTAGTGCTTTTTTTCACATACATCAAATTGACTCAAATGCGTTATGTATTTGGTGCATGTTGAAAAACAACATGCTCACAAAATTCGCGCTAGCATTGAAAAAAGTTCATGAATTTGAAAACGTTAAGAAGTTTGAAATACGGTTGACGAATTTGAAATTGTTCACAAGTAAAATTTTAAAAGTGCATGATTTGAAAAATATCACAAGTTTGAAAATTTTGTGAATTTTAAAATTGTTACGAGTATTTTTTCTAAAAGTTCATGATTTTGTAAACATTTATGAATTTGTAAGTTGTTCACGAGTTATATTTTTTAAAATATTATGAATTCTAAAAGGTTCATTAGTTTGAAAAACGTTCACAAATTTGGAAATAGTCTGCGGATTTTAAAAATGTTTCATGAATTTTTTAAAAGTTTACAAACCCAAAGAAAATTCGTGAAATATAAAAGTAAAAAAGAAATATAAAACGAACATATGAAGAAAAAATCGAGCGAAAAAACGTGCATAAAAAACAAGGATAAATGGTCAGGGAAAACCACGATAAGTAGAACCGGAATGGTAGACAACAAGAAGAAACGATGCGAACTATACATGACAGATGGTCTATGCGAGGTGGTAACTCTGGTGGAACATAAATGTGAAGGTGCCTGGTTTGAATCCCCGTTTGTGCAATCTTTTTTGAAGATAAAGAAAGGAAGACAAAAAAATGTAAGTAGGCTGAGCCCATAACCTACCCTAGTACACAGCGTATATATACCGAAGTGTACAATTTGTCAAAAGTCCATATTACCCTTTATATGCTTTGTTAGGGGGGGGGGGTACCGAAGCGCGTCTCCGCTCACATTTGTCAGAGGGAGAGCAGTTTTTCCGGGCCAGATTCACCCGCGTGTTCAGCCTGTCCGCAGTCACCAGGAGCATGAAGATCTTGATCTTACGGGGAAGGTTCGATCCCCAAATTTTGCGGGCATAGAAGGACTGAATCCCATGTTGTGTTATGGCCCCGTACAGAGCGCCAGTAGACACATCAACGTCAGTTCCCCAGGCCATGGATCGAGAGTCATCTTGTTCAGTGAGCACCACGCCAGCAAGGGATTCAGAGAGAGCATCCAGCTCCATCTCAGCAGTAGCCAATTCATCTCCTGTGAAGGAGTTTCTTATTTCTGGATCAGTTTTGCACTATTATTATTTATGAATAAATATCCAAACATAAGGCCATGCGTTCAACATGACCACTCGGTAAGTTCACTATGGAATATAACGGCACACGCTTGAGAAGGATTTAGGTGTTGTTTACTCTAGCTTGGCCTCTACAATCTTCGGAGGATCCAGCTGTAGGTATAAGTAAATGGTACAGTTGGTTCCTCCCTGCAAATCACAGTTTATACGTTAACAACTTTTCTAACAAATGAGAAAAAAGGCAATATTCACGGACAGAACACTTGTCACAATTTTGAATGTATGTGCACCAGAAACTATAGTGGATATTCGCTAGCTCTCTGAGGGTAAATTCATCCTTAAAATTCTATAGTCCACAGTTTCACACATATATGGAGTCCTTCCATACATTTCAGTAGAATGGCTTCTTGAAGCACTTGGCCATTTTTAAGGAGAAAGCCATGTCACCAAGTACTTTCTTTTGTTCATTTTTGGTGGACTAAATGATTGCATATGTGCTTATACTCCTGGTATGTTCGAACTGGTTGCTCTGAGCCAAACCACACCAGCGACCTTTGTTTCTGGTCCAGCCAGCCAGACTGAGATATTGCCCAAAAAGCTTGCCCCATCCATTTTACGCAACCAACCAACCAAACCACGATAAATAAACTTTCCATGACATGAACCATCCATGTTACCCAACAAGCAACTAAACTTTCCATGACATGATAATTAAGACTTTTCATCGTCAGGCCACACATAATTAGCAACATTTCAAATCCAAGTTCAAATTGAAACCTAAAATTGCAAGCATCGTGCATTACAAACATGGTGAAAGTTAATTACACCTACAGACCACAAGCCCAAATCAAATTAATTTCAACCGAGCGTTCTTGAAGCACACTTAAAAGTCTTACGTCATCCACACTATAGCTTACAAATTTGTATCTTTTTTATTTATGCAGGATAACACATCGAACCGATTGCACTGACATCCATCCGTTTGATTGATTGTTAAATATTTTTTGCCTCAATCGAGCATTGTTTCGTGCATTTTTCTCCATATTCCTACCACCATTACCTTTGTGTCCCTTGCTTCATTACACTTCAAAATTACTCACATAAATCTTTACTCACTCTAGGGTCCTATGCTTGAAGTATAAATAAGTACCCTTATTTATTTTTCCTACCTTCTACAACTCTACTTGCCCTTCTTATTTGTGCAATCCCTCCACCCCCTTCGCCCCTCTAATCTCAGACCACAGGGTAGCTCTAACACAAATAGTTCAATTGTTCAGCCTATGAAGCCTAGCTTTATTGACAACCAAGATGATGAGACTACTGTTGTCTTTTGCTAATTTGTTGCCTTTTCCATTGGTTCGGCATGGGAGTCATCAGGACAAGCAGATGTGCAGAAATACAATAGTAACCTTATGTTGAAAAGCTAGCTGGTACTCAGCAGGTTCACATCTCTTCAATGATACTTTCTGAGTCTGGGAAGAGGCTTCTACCAATACTACTCGATTATTTAATTAGCGACAATTGTTCCCGTGTAGGTTGCTGGCAATACAACAAGGAGAAGCTGATGCATAAACTTCTCAAGAAGTTGGCAAAGCTGCCCTAGGCAGAGCACTCTGGAACACAATGATTACATAGAAGGAACTCAATCACCGTTATCTGATTTGCACTCAATATTGACAATTACAACAATTTGCCATGATGACATACTATATCACGTGCAGTTTCCCTTTTTCTTTTGGCAGTCTGTTTCTTGTCCGGTTAGTTTCAGTCCACTTCAAAGTTCAAACAATAATTCTCTCTACTCC
This sequence comes from Secale cereale, assembly GCA_902687465.1. Lineage (NCBI taxonomy): Eukaryota > Viridiplantae > Streptophyta > Magnoliopsida > Poales > Poaceae > Secale > Secale cereale. The sequence goes on along the minus strand of LR738715.1, from coordinate 813,811,813 downwards.
ACTTGCTCCTGCACTCAAATAATCCACGCGAAGGAGACTTGCCCTGGAACCCTATTAGCAATCTCAAACTTTGATGCTGACATTATAATTAAGACTTTTCATCATCACGGCACACATAGTTAGCAACATTTCAAATACAAGTTCAAATTTAAAGCTTAAATTGGAAGCATTGTGCATCACAAACACAATAAAAGTTAATTAGGTATAAAAACCACAAGCCTAAAAATCTAATTTAATTTCAACCGAGCATTCTTGAAGCGCACTTAATAGTCTTACGTCATCGAAACTATAGCATACAAGTTTTCACTCTTTATATTTACGCATGGTATCGAACTGATTGCTCTGACATCCATCCATCCGATTGATTGTTAAGACTTTTTTTGCTTCAAAATGGTGCGTTGTTTCATGCATTTTCTCCATATTCCTACCACCATTGCCTTTTGTTCCCTTGCTTCACAACACTTTAATATAACTCACATAAATCTTTACTCACTCGGAGGTCCTATCCTTGAAGTACAAATAATTATCCCTCTTTATTTCACAACTGTCTACAACTCTAGCTAGTTGCCCTTCTTATTTGTGCAATCCCTCCATTCTCTTGGTAGCTCCAATCTCAGACCACAAGGGTAGTTCTAACACAAATAGTGCAATTGTCCAAATCTCAAACCTTAGCTTGATTGACAACCAAGAAAAAAAAAATTGCGGGTGACAACCAAGATGACAGAGCTAGTGTTCTCCTTTGCTACTTTGTTGCCTTGTCCATTGGTTCGTCCTGGGAGCCATGGGGACAAACAGATGTGTGGAAGTGCAGAAGTAACCAAGCCCTGGGAACCAAGCCTGTACACAGCTACGCCCTGGCATTTCTAGCTGAATGTACCTACCAGCATAGCTATGAGCCTATGAATATCTGCATCAGCAGTTTACGTATCTTCTAGGATATTTTCTTGTTAAGCAACAGAGTTCAGGCACAGTTCAGGTTCGACCAGTGGTTCGACCAGGAGTCCATATCTGAATCGTAACCATAGACTAGAGTAGTTGTGATATTCTCTTATCTATTGTAATATCTATCTCTCTAGTTTATCCCTCGGATCTCAAGTCAAGGATCCTAACGATGTAATCCTCTCTGTACGCTATACGGGAGTCGCGCCCCGTCCTATATAACACGAAGCCGTCGCCCTAGGCAGGGTACGACGTTCTCTCACATGGTATCAGAGCCTACCTCTTCCATCTCATCTAGTTCCTCCATTGTCACAAACCTCCTACCATGGCCTCCTCCGGCTCCTCCAACTCAACCCTCTCCGGCCAGATCACCGAGCGTCTCACCCGCACCAACTACATCCTTTGGCGCACCCAGATCACGCCGCAGCTCCGAGGTGCTAGTTTCTTTGGGTATGTTGATGGGAGCATACCCGAGCCGGCCAAAGTCGTCGTCACCAAGGACAAGGATGGCAAAGAGGAGTCCATCCCCAATCCGCTGCACCACGTGTGGATCCGGGAGGATCAACAGGTACTGGGATATCTCCTGAATAACCTCTTGAAGGAAGTGCTCGTGCAGGTCACCTCGATCGTCCATGCACATGAGCTCTGGTCGACGCTGGCGAAGATGTTCTCGTCGACCTCGCTGTCCCGTGTCAACAACATCCGGGCGGCACTCACCAACGCGCAGAAGGGCACGCAATCTGTGGCCACCTTCTTCGCACACATGCGATCTCTCGCTGACGAGCTTGCGGCGGCCGGCAAACCCCTGGATGACGACGAGCTCATCTCCTACATCATCAACGCCCTGGACATGGAATACTAGCCGATGGTCTCTACCCTTGATGCTCGTGTCATCCCGGTCACCCTTGATGAATTTTTCGCTCATATGAGCAACTTCGATCAATGAGTGGCCCTCTTTCAAGGGGCTGGGACCGGTGGTGGTTTCAAGTCCTCGGCAAATGTCGCCACCTGCGGGCATGGCGGTGGTTCCCGTCCTTGCGGACCTCTTCGTGGGAAGAGCAGGGACCCTGGCGGGGGCAACACCAGCGGCAACAACAACACACGCGGCGGCGGCCGACCCTCCTACTGCAACACCAAGGGCGGCCGTCGATCGAACGGCTCCACCAACAAATCTCGGCCTGATGTTGTCTGCTGCCAAATCTGCGGTAAGCTGGGCCACTCCGCCAAAGATTGTTGGTACCAGTTTGATGAAGATGAAGACTCATCTCAAGATGAAAAGGTGGTCGGGGCTGCTGAAGCTTCCTACGGCGTTGACACAAATTGGTACGTCGATAGTGGTGCTACCAACCACATCACCGGTGAGCTAGAGAAGGTGACCATGTGGGAAAAATACCGCGGCCAAGATCACATCCACACGGCTAGTGTAGAAGGTATGAAGATTGGTCATATTGGTCACACAATTATTAAAACCCCTCACAGGAAAATTTATCTCAAACGAATCTTGCATGTCCCTAGTGTCAACAAAAATATTCTCTCTGTCCACCGCATTGCCATTGATAATCATGTCTTTCTTAAATTTCACCCCTTCTTCTTTTTTATCAAGGATCAGGCAACGAGGAGGGTGCTGTATCGAGGTAGATGTGTTGGTGGGCTTTACCCATTGATCCTGGAGATTAGAAGATTCAATAAACAAGTTCTTAGTGCCACCAAAGTGTCTTCAACACGGTGGCATGATCGATTAGGCCATGCAAGTTTCTCTTTAGTCGAGCGTTTGCTTAGGAAAAATAAACTCCCATATGTTGGGGATCGTGATGTTGAAACAATTTGTGATTCGTGTCAAAGGGCCAAGAGCCACCAATTGCCTTATCCAATTTCTACAAGTATTTCTACCAAACCTTTGCAACTCATTTTTTTCTGATGTCTGGGGGCCTGCTCCCTCTTCTGTTGGTAGACATACATATTATGTGAGTTTCATTGACCACTATAGCAAGTTCATATGGATCTATCTCCTTAAGAAACGATCGGATGTTTGCCAAGTCTTTCTTAATTTTCAAGCTCTTGTAGAAAGAAAATTTGATAGTAAAATCCTTGCTCTCCAATCTGATTGGGGAGGGGAGCATGAGAAACTAAACTCATTCTTCCAAAAACTTGGCATATCCCACCATGTTTCGTGCCCTCATGCTCATCAACAGAATGGGTCAGCGGAGCGCAAGCATCGACATATTGTTGATGTTGGGTTTTCCCTTCTAGGAGGCGCCTCCATGCCCCTCAAATTTTGGGACGAGGCTTTCCTCACCGTTGTCCATATTATCAATATGCTACCTAGTCGTGTCATTAACAATGAAACTCCCATGGAAAGGCTATTTCACACCAAAGCGGACTACACGTCCCTTCGTGTGTTTGGATGCAGGTGTTGGCCTAATCTTCATCCCTACAATGATCGTAAACTCATGCTTAGATCCAAACAGTGTGCTTTCATTGGCTATAGTGCTCAACACAAAGGCGTCAAGTGCCTTGACATTCCCACGGGTCGAGTCTATATCTCTCGAGATGTAGTGTTTGATGAAACAAAATTTCCTTGCTGCGACAGGGCGTCAGCGCGTCAGAGCCTGCGTCACCTACGAGGCGTGGCAGCAGCCAGCCAACAGCTGCCACGCGGGCTTCTCCAACTGGGCCAGGCGCGGCCTCCACTCCGCGCCGATCCGCTGATGCCACGTGCCAGCCTCTGCCTCGCTGGCCAGCGGGCGGACCCCGCCACTACGTGCACCGCCATCCAGGTGGGCCTCCAGACGCGGAAACTGGCGCAAGCACGGGATCCGGTGTTGATACCGCTGCTAGACCTGCCACGGGCGCGCGATCAAGCGTGTATTCGCCCGGGCCCGCGCAATCATTGCGTCGTAATGGTTCTAACGCGGACCACATGCGTGGCTCGGGATCTTCTGCTCCGCCAAACACGTCCACACCAACAGAAAGCTGCCACAGAAAATCCCATCGCGTCAGAAACCGCGTCGGGTGCGCCAGACCTGTGCGCCACAGGATCGCCCTCGGGATCTCCTCGTCCAGAGGCTGGATCTTCTGCGGAGGGCACCAGTGCGGCCTCTCCTGCTCCTCCGTGTACAAGGCTGCAAAGGGGGGGTAATCCAATCTGTTAATTATAAACAAATAACCAAATTTGGTTTAGCTTGCTCTACAGGTGAACCAAACACTCTTGATGAAGCACTTGGTGATGCAAAGTGGAAAAATGCCATGGAAGAAGAATACATGGCACTTCAGAAAAACAGAACATGGCATTTAGTTCCCCCACGGCAAGCTAAAAATATAATTGATTGCAAGTGGGTTTATAGAATAAAGAAAAAGTCTGATGGAACTACAGATCGCTACAAGGCTAGATTTGTTGCAAAAGGTTTTAAACAGCGGTAAGGTTTTGACTATGACACTACAGGAAACAGGTAATTTGCCGTCTGCCATGGCGGACGGCAAAGGCATGAACGGCGGACGGCAAAGGTCTTTGCCGTCTGCCGCGGACGGCAAAAGGCTCCAGCAAAGAAAGGTCCGGCAAACAGCTACTTTGCCGTCCGCTTAACGCGGCTAACGGGAAAGGGGCCTTTGCCATCAGCAGCAGACGACAAAGAAAGCTGACGGCAAAAATTGCGCTGTTAGTACATTAGGTGGCTAACGGCAGGACTTTGCCGTCTGCCGCTGACGGCAAAATTTGTCCTGCCTTTGCCGTCCGCCGTATGATGTCAGCAAGACGTCACTACACGACAGGCCTTTACCGTCTGCCACTGTAGGCAAACTGACCAAATGGGTCAGCTCCCAGGGAGCACAGGTGGCCGCTGCGTGGCTACTTTGCCGTCTGCGGCGGACGGCAAAGGGGCCTTTGCCATCAGTGGCTGACGGCAAAAATCCTGCATTGCCTCTTTTTTCTGTTTTTTTTAAATCAAACAATTTTCACAGCAAATATATATATCACTGGGCTATTTAACAGCAAACATAAGACATATATAGTTCCATCAATTCATACATAGAAAGTTGCACATACACATAAGTTGCAACCATTAGCAAGTTGCACATACATATTACAATGCAAAGTTTCATCAAGATAGCAAGTTCCATCGTAGCAAGCTAGAAGAATACTATAAGAGAATGAAAGAAAAAACAAGCACTCCATCATAGCAAGCTAGCTTCCGTGAAGTGAATGAAATCTGCAAAATGGCAAATAAGAAAGTTAGGAAAAGGTGAGTAGAAGAAGAAGCACTCCATCGTTTGTGAGCTAACTTAGGTGAAATGGATCGTTTATGAGCTACCCTAGGTGAAATGGATCGTTTATGAGCTAACTTAGGTAAATTGCATCATTTTAGAGCTAACCTAGGTAAGATGGGTCATTTTGAAGCTAACCTAGGTAAAAATGGGTCATTTTAGAGCTAACGTAGGTAAAATGGATCATTTTGGAGATAATCTAGGTAAAATGGGTCATTTTAAAGCTAACTTGGGTAAAATGGATCCATCTTACATGTCATTATTGAGCAAACCTAGTTAACTAAGCATATTACAACAAACTTAGGTCATTTTGGAGGAAACAAAGCTAACTATAAATCATTTTAGAGCTAACTTAGGTTAAATGGCTGGTTTTGGAGGTCAGTAAGCTTATCAAGTCATTTTGGAGGAAAAGAAGCTAACTCTAGGTCATTATGGTAAGCATATTGGAGGAAATAAAGCTAAGTCTAGGTCTTTATGCATTTGTTAAGCAAAACAATACAGAAACTTACCGTGATCATGGAGGTGTAGGCGGAGTGGTCCCAGGAGCAATCTCTGGCTTCGGCGCAGCGATCTGACCGGACTTCTCGCACACAAACTGCACATCTCCAATGGCTATCGAGCCATGGGACCTCCCGCCACCAGATATCATCACCTGCTCTGGATCAATGGGACCCTGGCTCAGGTTAAAGTCCTCCCCTTTCCTCGCCTTCCCCTTGACTTTCTTGTAAGAGGCAGTGTGGGCCATGGCATACAGGTCGTACACCTCTGGCACCTTATCCGTCTTATTGTAGCATGCCTGAAAGAGAGAAAAAAGTAAATTAGTAATTAAAGGGCTCAAGCTAGCATGATGAATGAATTGCATGAATCATGAAGCATACCACATACCCAGTTCCGCCCGAACTGATATAAGCTGGAGTTGCCTTGATGGTGTGGCACACCTTCCATTTGGGCACGTTTGTTCTTGGCCTCAGTCGGGTCCCCGCCATCATCAGCATGGCCACTCGGCCCCTCAGGCTGATTCGGCCAGGTACCCCATCCAGACATGTGCTCCTCCAGGGTCTCGGAGCGCTCCCAACCAGCGCCCCCCATCTTTCAACACCTGCCATGACAAAGAGTAAACAAAATTAGTACAACATAAAAAAATACCGACATGAATAATAATATGTATATCACTTAAGTGTATCATCATCAAGTACAACATAAAAAAATTGAATACCTGACACTACTAATAATATTGATCAGTATCATCAATAAATGCATAATCATCATCATCACTATAATCAATGGCGGGCTCATAGGGTTCAGTGACATCAACATGTGCAAGGCCACCTTGACGTAATTCCGCAGCAGTAACCTCTTCTTGTTCCGGCTCTTCTTGTTCCTCCTCTGGGGTGATGTCGGATTCACTGTCGCTGTCTACTTCAATGTTTTGGGGTGAAGTATAGCGGTTCTTGAAACGCTTTTTGGAAAGACGTGTCTCTTGGAAGATTTCTCCTTCATATGTGTATGGGTTAATGTGAGGTTCATAATCCTCTTCCTTTGGGGGAGAAAGTCTAGCACATGGCGGCACTTCATAAACGACATCCCAACCTTTCAGATTTGGATTAGTTTGGCAGGCCCATGGTAGATACAATGCTTGGGTCGCCTGTTGAGCCGCAATATAGACATCAGGAACATCTAAATGGGTGCTTTGGTTGATTTCAACTAGCCTTATATGTTCATGAGTCCTTCTAGTCTCCTTCGGCTGAAACCAATAACATTTGTAGACTACGACATTCGGTGGGTTTTCACCATAGAATAGAAGTTCATAAATTGCTTCAGCTCTCCCATAATACTCGGTACCTCCTTCGCCGATAGCAGGTACACAATAATTTTTAGACTTTCGGTCGGCCATAGATATCTCTTTGCCATAGGTACGAAAGTGATACCCGTTGATGTCGTATTTGTCAAATGAGCGGACCTTATAGTCAAAACCATTAGCAACTTGTCTCAGTTCGGCGTCCATAGACTCTGAAGTAGCCTACAAGTTTAATATGAAAGGATTGTTGCATTACGCACAAATTAGCGAATGAAATGAAATTGTCTAATAGAAATTACCGTTTGTTTGAACCAAGAGATGAAACCAGGATAGGCGCCGCCTCCTTACATTGCGAGAAGCTCGTACTCTTCGACGGAATCCTTTTGGATCACCGCTCCATACGAGAATATGGCGATGTATCTACTATATGAAATATCTAGGAATAAGAGCACAGTTCAAAGGAAATAGAAGTTGCGAATCAATGTACCGAGAACTTACTCGATGTACGGCCGCACTTTTATCAGGTTGTTGAAGATATACAACGAAATGGTCCGCCATTCTTCATTATCCAAAGATACTGGATTTGAAACACTTGCTGGTGCGAGATTCCCTTTGAATAGGCTGAGGTTGGATCCAGCCTTTTTAGGCTCGTCAGCATTGTACCGAGGCTTCGGATTATGCAAATGACGATTTTTGGCTTCGTAGTGTGCTGTCACGAAGTTTGCCGCCTCCTCAGTGATGAATGCCTCAGCCATCGATGCTTCAATTCTACGTTTATTTTTACATTTTTCTCGAAGTGTCTTCTGCATCCTCTCAGTTGGGTAGCACCAACGATTTTGCTCGCCCCCCCCCCCCAATCTTGCCTCGGTCGGGAGATGCAAAATCAAATGTTGCATTGGATTAAAGAAGCCCGATGGAAAGATCTTCTCTAACTTGCAGATCAACTCTGGCGCCAACTCTTCCATTTATTCTAGCACGCGAGGCAATAGTTCTTTTCGCACAAAGAACATGGAAGAAATAGCTGAGTTCTGCCAGTACTAGCCATTCATCCTCGGGGATGAAGCCACGCAACATCACCGGCATTACCCGCTCAATCCATACGTGACAATCATGACTCTTGAGACCAAATATCTTCAATTTATCAAGATTCACTCCCCTCTATAGATTCACTGCATACCCATCAGGGAACATCAACTGTTGTTGCACCCACAAGATAATTTCCCTCATAGCTGGCCTTCCAAGATTGAACCATGCCTTTGGCTTCGTCGAGTTCTGCTTTCCTTTCGGTTCTTTCATGTTTTGTAACGGCCTATCACATAGCGCCTCCAGATCGACTCTAGCCTTAGTATTATCCTTTGACTTCCCATCTATGCCGAACAATGTACCAAAAAGTGCCTCGGCGATATTCTTCTCGGTGTGCATTCGATGTTGTGTGGGCAAAGGAGGTCTTTGAAGTAAGGCAGATCCCATAAGCATGTTTTGTGAGTCCAGGCGTGCTTAGAAAGTTAGAATTATACCCCTTGAAGTACCCTGGATGCTCTGGATCTGGCTCGAGAGTGTTTAACTGATCGAGGGTCTGTTGGCCTGTCAATGCAGGTGGTGCAGAGTTTTTAACAACTCTACCTCTGATGAAGTTCTTCTTGTCTTTCCTGAACTTATGGCGAGGATCCAGGAACTGTCTATGCATGTCGAAGCAAGAAAACTTGCGACCGGCCTGAAGCCAACGAAACTCAAGAGCTCCCTTGCATGTGGGGCACAGGAACCTTCCATGCACACACCAGTCAACGAATAGCGCATACGCCGCAAGTCATGTGTCGAGTACAATTACCAGACACGCATTATGAAGTTCCGTTTGCTATAGGCGTCGTATGTCTTGAACCCATTATCACAGGCTTCTTGCAATTCGTCCTTAGGCGGCTGCATGTACACATTCATATTTTTACCCGGATAGTTGGGCCCTGGAATTATCAACGTCAGGAAAATATTATTTCTTTGCATAATCTGTCCGGGGGGAGATTGAGTGGAAAGACCAATACGGGCCAACAACTGTGTTGGGCTGCCATCAAACCAAACACACTAAACCCATACGTGCTAACGCCGACTAGAGGATGCCTCGGATCTGCCGCTTTGTCATCATGTAATTCATCAAACTTTTTCCACGCAACACCATCCGATGTGTTTACCATCATCAGATTCCCATCTGCATCTAGTTCGGTTCTTTTGCCTGTTTTGTGCTATGTCATTTGTCTGGCCGTCTCTTCGACCATGAAAATACGTTGAAGCCTTTGTACGATTGGCATATACCGAAGAACACTAACGGGGATTTTGGTCTGTGTCTTCTTACCCATACCGTTGTCTACCACAATATACCTGGATGACTTGCAAATGGGACAATAGTTCAAGTCCGCATAGTCAAGCCTAAATAAGGAACATCCTTTCTCACACGCATGTATCTTCTCATAGGGCATCTTCAGTGCACGGAGGATTTTGTCCGACTGGTACAGGTTTGCAGGCATTACATGGCCTTTGGGTAGAAAGCGTCCAAATACTGTCATAATTGCGTCATAGCATTCTCTGCCCAAATTGAACTGAGCCTTCAGAGCCATTACTTGTGAGATGGCATCCAACTGACAAAGCTCAGTGTGCTCGTGGAGCGGACGTTTTGAAGACTCCAACATTTCATTGAAGGCCTTTGCATATTCATGCATCTCCTCGTCTAAATCCCGAGCATCATCATAGTCTTGCACCATGTTTTCCATCCCGATACCATGCTCGTCGGTGCGACGACGATCCACCTCAGCTCGGTCATGCTGGGCAGACTCACCATGAAATGTCCACACCGTATAATTGGGCGTAAAACCACTCTTCTGCAGGTGTTTGCCCATTTCAGCCTCTGTCCTCTTTTCCCAATTGTCGCACAGGAAACAGGGGCACCAAGTTTTCCTCTGGCCATTTGCAAATGCGGCTTGCTCAAACCCCTTGGTTTTTGTGAACCACTCAACGCTCCATTTGTTCTGACCAGTGTGACCGGTATACATCCATGCACGATCACTCATCTTGACTTTCAGAGCTACTGGACACACAACAATTATATATGTAATTCACCATGTATATATTCATCAGTTGATCTACTTTGTAAATTTTATCACGTCCATGCAACCTACACTCTAATAGGTAATGATAGGTTCTAATCCCACCAGAGTATGTGTAGATTGGGTTCATTTTCCCATGCTATGCTCCGGATCCGACGCAAAATTTCGGCAGCACCTCCCCGCTGTTCCCCTGATACACGTCTCTGCAATAAACAGAGAGGATGTGTACCCGGAGAACAACAGGGGAGGCACTGACGAAATTTATGCGTCAGATCCGGAGCAAAGCATATGGGAAAACGAACCAAATCTACACATACTCGGGCTGTCCATGGATAGCGTTGGACAATTCGAAAGAATCAAGGTTATAAATATGCAAATGCATGCATATTTATAACTATGACGATTTCGAACGGGAGACACATATTGGTTACGCATACTGATGATTCAAGACACATATATAGCTAGCTATCAAGTTTCATCGGAAGAGAGCAAATAATTAATGGGGGAGGAGGACATGTCATTTGTGCTCACCCACGAACGAAGGGGCAGAGCTCGTCAAACGCACGGCGAGGTCGTCGAACACCAAACCTCGCAGCGATGAAACAACTGCACATTTAAAACTACCCAATCAACACAATTATATATGATGTTTTTCATAACAAAATCGAAAAATATATTACCTAACTAATAATTCACAAATATATGACCATGTCGGCCTCTGGAAGGCCAAAGAACACCTTTTCGGGAGGTGTCGGGGGTCGGGGTCGGT
>LR738715.1:813763732-813794916 GCA_902687465.1 Secale cereale | reverse complement strand
CCCCCCCCCCCCAGTCGGATTGGACAACAATGATTTTGCTATCAAACTTGCGTTCTACAAGTGCTTGAAAATTTTTGAACACTTGAAAAACGTCGGATCTTTTCTTGAGAAGGTAAATCCAAGAAAATTTGCTATATTCATCAATGAAGCTAACATAGTATGTGTGTCTACCAACCGAGGTGGAGGCAGGACCCCAAACATCAGAAAATATCAATTGCAAAGGTTGAGTGGAAACACTAGTAGATATGGGATAAGGTAATTGATGACATTTTGCTCTTTGGCAAGAATCACAAATAGTTTCAATATTTCGCTCACCAACAAATGGGAGCTTATTTTTCCTAAGCAAACGTTCAACCAATGAAAAAGAGGCATGTCCTAAACGATCGTGTCATCGTGTGGACGAAAGCTTGATAGCACCACAAGCTTGTTTATTTGATCTTCTAAACTCCGGAATCAACGGGTAAAGCCCTCGAATACATCTACCTCGATAGAGAACTTTCCTCATGGCCTAATCCTTGATCGAAAAGAAGAAAGGATGGAATTCAATGAACACATGATTATCAATAGTAATACGATGAACGGAGAAAAGATTTTTGTTGGCATTGGAACATGCAGAATTTTTCTAAGATGAATCTTGCGAGAAGGGGTACGTATAACCGAATGACCTATATGACTTATCCTCATACCTGCACCAATTGCCGTGTGGATTTGATCTTTGCCATGATATTTCCCACGAAGGGTCACCTTCTCAAGCTCTCCCGTGTGGTGGTTGGTGGCGCCACTATCGAGATACCAGTTAGTGTCGACGCCATATGACCCATCAGCGGCGGCAGCAACCTTGTCATCCTCACCGAAGGAGGCTTTGTCTTCATCGAAACGATACCAGCAGTCCTTAGTCGTGTGGCCAGGCTTGCCGCAGATCTGGCAACGTACAGCATCAGGACGTGATCTGCCCGAGCCGCCACTGCTACCACCCCCGCCGCGACGGCCCCTGTTGTTGGTGAAGTTGGGGCGTCCGTCGCGAGAGGAGTTGCTTGATCCGCCACCGCCTTGCTTGCCCTTGTGTCGACGAGGACCGCGAGAGCGCGATGAGTACCCGCCACGCCCGCGAGTGGCGGCGTTGGCCGAGGACTTGAAGCCACCGCCGGTGCTGTGAAACTAAGCCACACGCTGATCGAAGTTGCTCAGCATGGAGTACAGCTCGTCGAGGGAGACCGGAGTGACATGGGCGTCGAGGGCAGAGACGAGGGGATGGTAGTCCATATCCAGCCCATGCAGCAGGTAGGAGATGAGCTCATCATCCTGGATGGGCTTGCCGGCTACGGCGAGTTCATCGGCAAGGCCATGCATATGAGCGTAGTATGGAGCAACCGATTGGGTGTCCTTCCGTGCATTGATCAAGGCAGTGCGAATATTGTTGACACGACTCAAGGATTGATAAGAAAACATGCCTGGAAGCGCCACCCAGAGGGCATGCACGGTGGTGACCATGGTCACCGCGATCAACATTTCTTTGGAGAGGTTGTTGAGGAGGTAGCTGAGCACTTGTTGATCCTCCCTCACCCAGATAGGATGGAGGGGGTTGAGCTTGGACGAATCCTTTCCATCCTTGTCCTTGGTGACGAGGAGGCGGGTGGGTTCTGGCATCGTTCCATCGACATAGACGAAGAGCCCAACTTCCCTCAGCTGCGGCGTAACTTGAGTTCACCATAGGACGTAGTTCGTCCAGGAGAGCTTCTCCGTGACCTGGCCAAGATTGCTTTGGGCGACGCTGGAGGAAGACATGGCTTGGGACTATGGAGTAGCTAGAGTTTGAAAGAGGAGGTTCTGATTAACATGTCCGAATAGGCGAAAGCGTCTTACCCATCGTGGGAGCACGGTTGCGTGTTATAAAGGACAGGGGCGCACCTCCCTGGAATAGCGCATACAGTAGTTGGGATTACAATCTTGAGAAATAAGAAACAGGTAGAGATAAGGACTATGGTTAAGATAAATGTCCTTCCTAATTACCTAATGTATATGCGCAAGTAATGTAGCCCTACACGCTAATGAACTACCTTTAACACCTCAAACTTTGATGCTACTCCCTCCGTTTCATATTACTAGTTGTCGTTTTAGTTCAAATTTGTTTTCCTTACAGTCTCAAACTTTGATGCTACTCCCTCCATGCGCATACATTCATAATTGTGCGTAAGGTATATGTATTGTTACAGTCTCAAGCAGAATCTGTAGAACAAAATAGGTACTGAGGAGCACGTGCAGCCCTCTCGCAAAATGGGTAGGAAAAAGAAATGGGAAACAACAAAAAAACTGGCAATTTTGTCATCTGGGAGCAGTTTAAGAATGTCGAATTCATTTTTTTCAATTTAATTCCACATGAACTGCGTACCATTAGAAAATCCCATGAACAAACTTTAGAAGTCATTCAACTACAACCAATTCAGAACAGCAACTACAACCAATTCACCTCGTGTGAAGGTGTTTCTTACTTCTGGATCGGTTTGGCACTATTATTTATTCATGAATAAATATACAAACATAAAGCCTTGCCTTTAACATGTCCCCTACGTAAAAATTTCAGTACGAAATATAACAAGCGTTCTTGAAGCAGACTTAATAGTCTAACATCATCCACATTGTAGCATCCAAAATTTTCTCTCTTTTCATTTTGTGCAGGATAACACAGCGAACCGATTGCTCTGACATCCATCTATTCGACTGATTCTTAGATATTATTTTGCTTCAATGGATCATTGTTTCATGATTTATTCTCCATATTCCTACCACCATTGCCTTTATTCCCTTCCTTCGCTACACTTCAAAATTACTCACATAAATCTTTACTCACTCTAGGGTCCTATGCTTGAAGTGTAAATAAGTACCCCTATATATTTGCCTACCTTCTACAACTCTACTTGCCCTTCTTAATTGTTCAATTACTCCACCCCCTTCGTCCCTCTAATCTCAGACCACGGGGTAGTTCTAACACAAATTGTTCAATTGTTCACCCTCTGAAGCCTAGGTTGATTGACAACCAAGATGATGGGTGATACGTCTCCAACGTATCTATAATTTTTGATTGTTCCATGCTATTATTTATGATGTTTTGGATGTTTAATGGGCTTTGTCATACACTTTTATATTAATTTTGGGACTAACCTACTAACCCAAAGGCCCAGTCCAGATTGCTGTTTTTTGCCTGTTTCAGGGTTTTGCAGAAAAGGAATATCAAACGGAGTCCAAACGGAATGAAACCTTCGGGAGAGATATTTTTGGAGAAAATCACGCACGGGAGACTTGAGAACCACGGCATAGGGGCCACGAGGTGCCCACGAGTATGGGGGGTGTGCTCCCCTGCCCAGTGCGTGCCCCCTGCCTCGTGGACCCCTCGTGAGGCCCCCGGTGCCCTCCTTCCTCCTATATAAGCCTACGTACCCCGAAACCAACAGAGCAACAGAGAAATCCCTAGTTCCACCGCCGTAACCTTCTATTCCCATGAGAACCCATCTTGGGGCCTGTTCCGAAGCTCCGCCGGAGGGTGGATCTACCGTAGAGTGCTTCTACATCATCATCATCGCCTCAACATGAGTTGTGAGTAGTTTACCACAGACCTTCGGGTCCATAGCTAGTATCTAAATGGCTTCTTCTCTCTCTTTGGATCTCAATACAAAGTTCTCCTCGGTCTCCGAGGAGATCTATTCGATGTAATCTCTTTTTGCGGTGTGTTTGTTGAGATCCGATGAATTGTGGGTTTATGATCAAGATTATCTATGAGAAATATTTGGTTCTTTTCTGAACTCTTTACGTGTTCTCATAATATCCTTGCAAGTCTCTTCGAATTCTTGGTTTGGTTTGGCCTACTAGATCTATAGTTCTTGCAATGGAAGAAGTGCTTGGCTTTGGGTTCAATCTTGCGGTGTCCTTTCCCAGCGACAGTAGGGGAAGCAAGGCACGTATTGCATTGTTGCCATCGAGGATAAAAAGATGGGGTTTATATCATATTGCTTGAGTTTATTCCTCTACATCATGTCATCTTGCTTAAGGCGTTACTCTGTTCTTATGAACACAATACACTAGATGCATGCTGGATAGCGGTCGATGTGTGGAGTAATAGTAGTAGATGCAGGCAGGAGTCGGTCTACTTGTCTCGGACGTGATGCCTATATACAATGATCATGCCTAGATAGTCTCATAATTATTCGCTTTTCTATCAATTGCTCGACAGTAATTTGTTTACCCGCCGTAGAATATCGCTATCATGAGAGAAGCCACTAGAGAACACTATGGCCCCCGGGTCAATTCTCAACATATCAATCTACATCTACTTTACTTTTTTCCGCTTTTACTTTCTGTTCTTATAAACAAAAATACCAAAAATATAAACTATCATCTCTATCAGATCTCACTTTCGTAAGTGACCGTAAAGGGATTGACAACCCCTTATCGCGTTGGCTGTGAAGTTCTTATTTGTTTGTGCAGGTGCGAGGGACTCGCGCGTGGTCTCCTACTGGATTGATACCTTGGTTCTCAAAAACTGAGGGAAATACTTACGCTACTGTGCTGCATCTCCCTTTCCTCTTCGATGGAATAAAACGTAAGCTCGAGAAGTAGCAAGAAGAATTTCTGGTGCCGTTGTCGGGGAGGCTTACGCAAAAGTCATATACCAAGTACCTATCACAAACCCTTATCCTTCGCATTAAATTTTTTGCCTCTGGTTTTCCTCTCCCCCACTTCACCCTTGCCGTTTTATTTGCCCTTCTTCTGCCGTGTGTTTATCGTTCGCTTGCTTCTTGTTTGCTTGTGTGAGTTGGATTGCTTACTTGTCACTATGGCTCCACCTATCAGTGTTGACCCTCACCTCAAGTGGTTGGAGGAGATTGAAAACAATGTTATGAATTTTATGACTATACAATTTGAGCACAATGATTTTTTCAGAAGCGAACTTAAAGAACAGAAAAAAATTATGGAATACATGAATAAGGACCTTGATGATATGTCTAAGGAATTTTTTGGCTTGAAATCTCAGTTTGCCCATCTTGAGAACTTAATAGCTCAAATTACGGATAAACAGTCCACCTTGATCAATAAGATGGCTGCTAAACCGGAAGAGCATGAAAATAAAAATGAAGATCTGAAAGTTATTGGTTTGTCTCCCATTAGATCCTTGTTTTCTAGCATAAATCTTGATGAAGATAGGATTGGAGATGATTCTGCTTTAAGGTGTCCCAATGATTCGGAGTTTTTAGATCTTGATGCTAAAATTGATAAAAGTGGGAGTGAAGAGATTAAAACTTTGCATAGTGATGAACCCACTACTTTGGATTTCAAGGGATTCAATTATGATAATTGCTCTTTGATTGATTGTATTTCCTTGTTTCAATCCGTACTAAACTCTCCGCATGCTTATAGTCAAAATAAAGCTTTCACCAAACATATAGTTGATGCTTTGATGCAATCTTATGAAGAAAAACTTGAGTTAGAAGTTTCCATCCCTAGAAAGCTTTATGATGAGTGGGAACCTACTATCAAAATAAAAATTAAAGATCATGAATGCTATGCTTTGTGTGATTTGGGTGCAAGTGTCCCCACTATCCCAAAAACTTTGTGTGATTTGCTAGGTTTCCATGAGCTTGATGATTGTTCTTTAAATTTGCATCTTGCGGATTCCACTATAAAGAAACCTATGGGAAGGATAAATGATGTTTTTATTGTTGCCAATAGGAATTATGTGCCGTAGATTTCATTGTTCTTGATATAGGTTGCAATCCTTCATGTCCTATTATTCTTGGTAGCCTTTCCTTAGAACGATTGGTGCAATTATTGATATGAAGGAAGGAAATATTAGATTCCAATTTCCGTTAAGGAAAGACATGGAACACTTTCCTAGAAAGAAAATCAAATTACCATATGAATCTATTATGAGAGCCACTTATGGATTGCCTTCCAAAGATGTCAATACCTAGATCTATCATGTATCGTGCCTAGCTAGGGGCGTAAAACAATAGCGCTTGTTGGGAGGCAACCCAATTTTATATTTTTTGTTTTTGCTGCTGTTAGGGAATAAATATTGCATCTAGCTGCTGTTTAGCTGTGGTTAGTGTTTGTGCCAAGTAGAACCTTTGGGAAGACTTGTGTGAAGTTTATGTGATCTTGCTGTGAAAAACAGAATCGTTAGCGCTCGCTAGAATGGTCATCAGATTTTACTGGAGCGTACTATTTAGTTGATTCTTTTTGCAGATGATTAATAGACAAATTCCTCACGTTTAACAATTTAGTTTGAATTTTTTGGAGTTACTGAAGTATGCGAAACCTGCAGATTACTACAGACTGTTCTGTTTTTGACAGATTCTGTTTTTCGTGTGTTGTTTGCTTATTTCAATGCATCTATGAGTAATATTGGGAAGTATGGACCATAGAGAAGTTGGAATACAGTAGGTTTAACACCAATATAAACAAAGAATGAATTCATTGCAGTACATTTGAGTAGTGGTTTGCTTTCTTATACTAACGGAGCTCACGAGATTTTTGTCTAAGTTTTGTGTTGTGAAGTTTTCAAGTTTTGAGTATTGCTTTGATGGACTATGGAACAAAGAGTAGCAAGGGCCTAAGCTTGGGGATGCCCAAGGCACCCCAAGTAAAATTCAAGGACAACCAAAAGCCTAAGCTTGGGATGCCCTGGGAAGGCATCCCCTCTTTCGTCTTCATCTATCGGTAACTATACTCGGAGCTATATTTTTATTCACCACATGATATGTGTTTTGCTTGGAGCGTCTTGTATAACTTGAGTCTTTGCTTGTTAGTTTGCCACAATTATCATTGCTGTACACACCTATTTGAGAGAGTTAAATATGGCCTAGGAATTGTTAGAACACTCTATGTGCTTCACTGATATCTTTTGAGTTGAATAGTTTTTGCTCTAGTGCTTCACTTATATCTTTTAGAGCACGGCGGTGATAATATTTTGAAGAAATTGTTGAACCCTCATGCTTCACTTATATCCTTTTGAGAGTCTATTAAAACAGAATGGTAATGTTTTTAGGCTAAAAAACTAGTCTTCACATGATAGACATCCAATATCAAAGTAGTTAAAACTTTCACACTAAGTGCATTGAATATGATGAGAAGTTGGATGCTTGATAATTGTTTTGAGATATGAGGATAGTGATATTAGAGTTATGCTAGTGGAGTTATTATGAAATTGAGAAATACTTGTGTTAATGTTAGTGATTCCCGTAGCATGCATGTATGGTGAACCGCTATGTGACGAAGTTAGAGCATGAGGTATATGTAAAGTGTCAACCTTTGTGTGGAGGTCGGGGGCGCGCGATGGTTAACTCCTAACAACCTCCCCCCTAGGAGCATGCGTCGATTGCTTTGTTTTGATGACTCGTAGATTTTTGCAATAAGTATATGAGTTCTTATGACTAATGTTGAGTCCATGGATTATACGCACTCTCACCCTTCCACCATTGCTAGCCTCTCTTGTATCGCGCAACTTTCGCCGGCACCATACACCCACTATATATCCTTCCTCAAAACAGCCACCATATTATTCCTCAAAACAGCCACCATACCCCTATCATGGCATTTCCATAGCCATTCCGAGATATATTGCCATGCAACTTTCCACCGTTCCGTTCATATGACACGCTTCATATTGTCATATTGCCATGCATGATCATGTAGTTGACATCGTATTTGTGGCAAAGCCACCATGCATAATTTTTCATACATGTCACTCTTGATTCATTGCACATCCTGGTACACCGCCAGAGGCATTCATGTAGAGTCATACTTTGTTCTAGTGTCGAGTTGTAATATCGAGTTGTAAATCAATATAAGTGTGATGATCTTCATTATTAGAGCATTGTCCCGTGTGAGGAATAAAAAAATATAGAGAGGGGCTAAAAAAAAGAGAGAATGCCCCTCCAAAAAAATGGGAGAAAAGAGAGAAGGGACAATTGCTACTATCTTTTTCCACACTTGTTCTTCAAAGTAGCACCATGTTCTTCATGATAGAGAGTCTCATGCTTAGTCACTTTCATATACTAGTGGAAATTTTCATTATAGAACTTGGCTTGTATATTCCAACGATGGGGTTCCTCAAATGCCCTAGGTCTTCGTGAGCAAGCAAGTTGGATGCACACCCACAAGTTTCTTTTGTTGAGCTTTCATACATATTTAGCTCTAGTGCATCCATTGCATGGCAATCCCTACTCACTCACATTGATATCTATTGATGGGCATCTCCATGGCCCATTGATACCCGAGTCGATGTGAGACTATCTCCCTCCTTTTTGTCTTCTCCACAACCACCTCTCTATTCCACCCATAGTGTTATGTTCATGGCTCACGCTCATGTATTGCGTGAAAGTTGAATGGTTTGAAAGAATAGAGTATGAAAACAAGTGCTTGGCTGAAATCGGGGTTGTGCATGATATGAATATTTTGTGTGATGAAGAGGGAGCATAGCCAGACTATATGATTTTGTAGGGATAACTTTCTTTAGCCATAGAATTTTGAGAAGACATGATTGCTTTGTTAGTATGCTTGAAGTATTATTATTTCTTATGTCAATATAGACTTTTACCTTGAATCTTTCAGATCTGAACATTCATGCCACAATTAAGAAAATTACATTGAAAAACTATATTGGTTAGCATTCCACATCAAAAATTCCATTTTTATCATTTACCTACTCGAGGACGAGAAGGAATTAAGCTTGGGGATGCTTGATACGTCTCTGACGTATCTATAATTTCTGATTGTTCCATGCTATTATTTATGATGTTTTGGATGTTTAATGGGCTTTGTCATACACTTTTATATTATTTTTGGGACTAACCTACTAACCCAAAGGCCCAGTCCAGATTGCTGTTTTTTGCCTGTATCAGGGTTTTGCAGAAAAGGAATATCAAACGGAGTCCAAATGGAATGAAACCTTCGGGAGAGATATTTTTGGAATAAATCACGCACGGGAGACTTGAGAACCACGAAGTAGGGGCCACGAAGTGCCCACGAGGGTGGGGGTGCGCCCCCCTGCCTAGGGCGCGCCCCCTGCCTTGTGGACCCCTCGTGAGGCCCCCGGTGCCCTCCTTCCTCCTATATAAGCCTACGTACCCCGAAACCAACAAAGCAACAGAGAAAACCCTAGTTCCACCGCCATAACCTTCTGTTCTCGTGAGATCCCATCTTGGGGCCTGTTCCAGAGCTCCGCCGGAGGGGGATCTACCACGGAGTGCTTCTACATCATCATCATCGCCTCACCATGAGTTGTGAGTAGTTTACCATAGACCTTTGGGTCCATAGCTAGTATCTAGATGGCTTCTTCTCTCTCTTTGGATCTCAATACAAAGTTTTCCTCGGTCTCCGAGGAGATCTATTTGATGTAATCTCTTTTTGCGGTGTGTTTGTCGAGACCCGATGAATTGTGGGTTTATGATCAAGATTATCTATGAGAAATATTTGGTTCTTTTCTGAACTCTTTATGTGTGCTCATAATATCCTTGCTAGTCTCTTCGAATTATTGGTTTGGTTTGGCCTACTAGACCTATAGTTCTTGCAATGGGAGAAGTGCTTGGCTTTGGGTTCAATCTTGTGGTGTCCTTTCCCAGTGACAGTAGGGGCAGCAAGGCATGTATTGTATTGTTGCCATCGAGGATAAAAAGATGGGGTTTATATCATATTGCTTGAGTTTATCCATCTACATCATGTCATCCTGCTTAAGGCGCTACTCTGTTCTTATGACCTCAATACACTAGATGCATGCTGGATAGCGGTCGATGTGTGGAGTAATAGTAGTAGATGCAGGGAGGAGTCGGTCTACTTGTCTCGGACGTGATGCCTATATACAATGATCATTCCTGGATAGTCTCATAATTATTCGCTTTTCTATCAATTGCTCGACAGTAATTTGTTTACCCGCCGTAGAATATCGCTATCATGAGAGAAGCCACTAGAGAACACTATGGCCCCCGGGTCTATTCTCAACATATCAATCTACATCTACTTTACCTTTTTCGCTTTTACTTTCTGTTTTTATAAACAAAAATACCAAAAATATAAACTATCATCTCTATCAGATCTCACTTTCGTAAGTGACCGTAAAGGGATTGACTCGCGCGTGGTCTCCTACTGGATTGATACCTTGGTTCTCAAAAACTGAGGGAAATAATTATGCTACTGTGCTGCATCTCCCTTTCCTCTTCAAGGGAATACAACGCAAGCTCGAGAAGTAGCAACGGGACTAGTGTTGTCTCTTGCTAGTTTGTTGCCTTGCCCATTCGTTGGGCCTGGGAGTCATCGGGACAATCAGATGTGCCAATAGTAACCTTATGTCGAAAAGATTGCTGGTACTCAACAGGTGTACATCTCTTCAACAATACTTTCTGAGTCCGGGAAAAGGCTTCTAGTAATACTACTCAATTATTTCATTAGCGGCAATTGTTCTCATGTATGTTGCCAGCAATACCACAAGGTAAATCTGATGCATACACTTCTCAAGAAGTCGGCAAAGCTGCCCTAAGCAGAGCACTCTGAAACACAATGATTACATAGAAGGAGCTCAATCATCATTATCCGATTTGCACTCTATGTAGACAATCAAAACAGCTCACCATGATGACATACTATATCTCGTGCAGTTTTCCTTTTTCATTTGGCAGTCTGTTTCCTGTCCAGTTAGTTCCAGTCCACTTCAAACAGTATTTCCCTCTATTCCACTTGTTCCTGCACTGAAATAATCCAGGCGAAGGGGACTTGCCCTCAAACCCTGTTAGCAATCTTAAACTTTGATGCTGACTTGATAATTAAGACTTTTCATCATCATGCCACAAATAATTAGCTACATTTCAAATACAAGTTCAAAATTAAACCTTAAATTGGAAGCATTGTGCATCACAAACACAATGAAAGTTAATTACGTATACAAAACAACAAGCCTAAATCCAATTTAATTTCAACAGAGCGTTCTTGAAGTGCACTTAATAGTCTTACGTCTTCGAAACTATAGGATACAAGTTTTTCACTCTTTATATTTACGCATGATATCGAACTGATTGCTTTGACATCCATCCATTCGATTGATTGTTAAGACTCTTTTTGCTGCAAAATGGAGCGTTGTTTCGTGCATTTTTCTCCATATTCCTACCAACCATTGCCTTTTGTTCCCTTGCTTCACAACACTTTATTATTACTCACATAAATCTTTACTCACTCCGAGGTCCTATGCTTGAAGTACAAATAATCATGCCTCTTTATTTCACAACCGTCTACAACTCTAGTTGCCCATCTTATTTGTGCAAGCCCTCCATTCTCTTGGTAGCTCCAATCTCACACCACAAGGGTAGTTCTAACACAAATAGTGCACTGGTCCAATCTCAGACCTTAGCTTGATTGACAACCAAGATGATAGAGCTAGTGTTCTCCTTTGCTACTTTGTTGCCTTGTCCATTGGTTCGGCTTGGGAGTCATGGGGACAAACAGATGTGTCGAAGTGCAAAAGTAAGAGCATCTCTAGCAGTCCCGCAAAATCGCGCCCCGCATAAGTCGTGCAGTTCGCGAAAAAGGGTGTATGAGGGCCGACGTGGGTGAGGTCAGACTCAGACCCCGTAAAACGGACCTGTAAAAAAGGATATTCGGTGAATATGCTCTTTTACGAGTCGGCTACGCGGGGTCTGCTCCGGCACTGCCGCGTCGACCCGCAAACTGTAGACTCCCAACTATTGAATTTGACATCGATTCCAACAAATAAGTTCAAATTCAAACAATAGAACACAGTCCACGCGCAAATAAAAGCTTAGTTTTGTAAGACAAATGCAAAAGAGGTCTTGCAAAAGCGACGACCACGTCTGGCATCATCTTGATCGATCTTCACACCGCGCCATCGAGTCCATGGAGGTCATGGGAACCACCGAATCCACCTCAAGCGCTTGTTCCGACTCTCGCACCGAAATCATCGGCTGGTGCATTGGACGCATCGGCGACATTGGTTGCAAATCCCGCTGAGAAAACATCTCCAACACTTTAACTTGCACCGGCAAGCATTCTCCTCTTCAAGATTTCTCTTCTTGC
Organism: Secale cereale; assembly: GCA_902687465.1. Taxonomy (NCBI): domain Eukaryota; kingdom Viridiplantae; phylum Streptophyta; class Magnoliopsida; order Poales; family Poaceae; genus Secale; species Secale cereale. Next base: position 813,782,844 of record LR738715.1, on the reverse strand, counting down.
CATATCATGTCATTCTTTGGTGAGGTCATCCATGTCAATGCAGTTCATTGTCATGATCTTGTTCTCCTCGGCGAGCAACTTGGACATGGCTTTGTTTTCAGCGGCACGTGCTCTTCTCTCCTCAATGGACGCTTTGCGCAGCCCCTCTTCCTTGAGCAATTTCCATTTTTCTTGCTTCTCCTGTGCCTTCTTCTCGACCAACTCCTTTATGTCCAACGTCCTCGCCAAAATCAACTCATTTGACTGCACCATGGCATCAATTTTGTCCCGCAAGCTCAATGCTTCGTGCTCTCTCTTCATCTTCTCCTTAATCTTCTTGTCACCATTGGGTTTGTTCAAGTTTCTTGGGCCATCGTCATCCTCATCTTCATCCATGTTTGTAAGTGAACCTCTCTTTGGAGGGGATTCTTTGTCAATCAACTTCCACTTCTCGCACCCTTTGAGAAAATCCTAACAATGCTCTAGTTTGAAGAATTTGCCTTCTGAAGCTTCCATGTCTTTGTATCTTTGTTGGGCAATTTTGTCCTACACAATTTGAGCAAAGTCAAATGATGCAACCATTTCATATGATGCAATATGATGGGCACAACTTGAAAATGAACTCACATAGTCGGATTCCACGGTTCCACTTGAAGGTGCATTGCGTACTTGTTCCAAGCAAGCTGCCCAACGGCTGCAAATAGACTTGATCACGCCCCAACGCCCTTGGAGTGACCGAAAGGTGCGTGGAGTCTTATTGGAATACTTTTCCATCATGCAAAAGTATTGCTCTTCGATCCTTTGCCAATACCTCTTGGCGGTTTGAGAAGTACCCATGCATGCATTAAGAGACACTGCACTCCATGCCTTGATCAAGACTTGATCTTCCAAGATTGTGTAGTTCTTCGATCTCTGGTTTTTTCCACTTTTTGTTTGCGATTGCTCATACGCCCCCTCATCGATCTCCTCCACTTCTTCTTCACCACCATGATCATCCACGCCGCCCTTTGTTTCATTGTAATCGAATGCGGCAAACGGGGCTTGATCGATGTCAACGGCGTTAGTGTCCAACAAGTTCATGAACTCCGCAGTTGCATTGTTCGAACCACCACTATAGTAAACGAAAACAAGTCACGATCAATTGCAAATGGCGAAAAGAAAAGAAAATTGGAAGGACCGAAGAGGCATACCATCCGGCCATTTCGTCGAACACCTCGCTTGCGGTGGAAGCAGCAGCGTTGAGCGGCATCGCCGGGGAACCTCTTTCCGGGGTGGAGGGAGTGTATGAAGGAGCCGACCTCTTTGTAGGAATCTTCTTCTGCTTTACACCCGAGACCTTGCTGACCTTCTCCGCTGTCGGACAAGATCGCACAGCGGCGTTGGAGCCCACAGCGCGAGCGCGGGCCTTCCCGGCAGCAGTAGCCAGATTCCCGCCCTGCACGACCATGTTGCCCGGCCGCTTTCGGACAGGCGTAGTGGTGCCTTGGGCGACGGCGGGGCCAACATGGCCGGCGACGAGATCCGCCCGAAGGGATTGAGCGTGCGCGACCTCGACGGCCACGGGGGACGGCTAGGACTCATCCATGGCAGTGGCGAAGGACTGCCAGAGAAGATGCACCGGAGCAGGAGGTGGTGGGGGCAATGGTGGGGGGGAACGGGCGCGCGGAAATGTCCCTCCCGCCAATTCTCGCTGCGGATAGGGGCCGAGCTCGTGTCGTCCTCCCACCCCGGGAATCTACAGGTCGGGGGAGATATTTTGCCACGCCCCGCAAAAAAAATTACGGGTCGGATGCGTTTGCAGTGTCTGATCGGGCATAATTTTCTGCGCCGACCCGTATTTTGATGGTTATTTTGCGGTCGGGATGGGATGCGGGGTCTGCTAGAGATGCTCTAATCTAGCCTTGGGAACCAAGCCTGTACACAGCTGCGCCATGGCATTTTAACCTGAATGTACCTGCTAGCATAGCTATGAATATGTGCATCAGTAGTTTACATATCTTCCAGGATATTTTCTCAGTCTGGGAAGAGGCTTTTAGTCAGAAAATGCTCTTCTGAGCTCGAGCTCAGATGAACTCGTTATCTGGATTGTCAGCTCGCGTTTAGATTCGCAACAAGACAGTTATAGCTCTCTGTATTAAAAGTTGTATATGCACAGATTTCTCAGACGATGGCCCACTCAACTTCCACTTTTACTACGACGGCCGTTATCCCGGCATGGCGGCTCAGACGGGGCTGACCCGTCCCGTGCTATGGCTCAGACGTCCCCACCTAACAGTCGCCAATCCATCCACCCTTTCTCCAGAAGATACATTCTCTTCTGCCCCCTCTATCTTCTTCAACTTCATCTTCTTCCTTCCAGACAGACGAGGTACTCCTCTGATTCCTTGCCCAACCTGTGGCGACACCTTCATCTCTCAAGCCGGAGCACGCTTCTACAAATGCGTCAGAAAAGATGTAAGATTTACTTGGCAGCAAAAGTCATTTTTCGCAGGCAGATCCCCTTTCTGAACAACAATACTTGCAGGCTTGGCTATGCCAGTTTATGAGATTCACGGACACCTACCTGCCAGAGCTGACTCGCCACGGCTTGTCCCGGCCGTACGTACTGCAACGGCCTCTAGCCGTGCACACATCCGCTTCGCTTCACCAGAGATCCAGGCGCGAGCATATTTTTGTGGACAGCATCCAGGCGGAGATCCAACCAGCTCATGGACGTGCCCAGCCATAGCTTCGGCAGCCGCGCACCCCTTGCGATGCACCACATTGCTGCTCCACGGACAGCCAACGCACGGCGCTGCTGTTGGCTGGCACCAACATTCTCCTTGTTGTTAGCTATGTTGTTCTTAATCTTCGTGCAGCAGAGCAGTTAGTTTCGTGTACTAGAGTCATGTAATGGGGAGAGTCTAATTTACATAATTCCATCCTTTAGTACGGACCCATGTAAGGTGGATTGCTAATGTTCTATTTTCTGCGATCTCCCCCGCTCTGATCTTTGTCAGGTCATTATATGTAAATCATGGTTATCTCTGAATAATATTCATGTTCTCTCCCTGCACATGGCGGTCGTTTCTTCTAATGGTTTTCATGGCATGATGGCTCATAGTACTTCTAATTAACTTTAACCCATCATCATTTTTCATTCAGCATGTGTAGTCACGTAATCGCAGGGCAACTACCAGAATTATTGTTGTCTGATGCATGCACAGCCGGCCACTGCCCTGGACAGTCAGCTATCCGCAATCTCCTCTTCCCCTTCCTCACCCTCACGCTCTAGATCCACAGAGGAGGGAAGAACTGCACGGTGAAGAACACACTGCAACTTCTGGCTCATTTTTGCTGTTCTACTCCTTGTTTGTCAGACCCGTTTCGGACAGCAAAATGAACATGGGAGAACTATCTTAAAATGAACACAGCAATTAGGAGAAAGGACCTACATAATCATGAGGAAATACTAGCCTGAAGAGGAATGGCCTGCTACATCAGGTCGGATATCCAAAAAATTATACCTGATGATCAATAAACATGTTCACAGGAGCTTCGACAAAAAGGACGCAACTCGAAAAGGATCCGATGAAACGAACACATGCACTTCAAGTTTTCTCGTCTGACCATACATTGCATAGATAGCAAAACATGACAATCTGACCTTCAAAAACTGACATAACTGAACTACAGGACAAAAACTAACATAACTGAACTAGAGTTTATTAATCATGAACAAACTCCGAACAAAGGAATTAAACACTTGGAAGGAACAAGAATAAGAATTATGTTATGAGTATCCTTCACCAATTTAAACTGATGACAACCAATGGATTTGCCATACTACTTATTCTCATTGCAAAGAATTAAAGAGAGACCTCGCACAAACTTGGGTAAATATTCAACGAAGCACCGGTAGGATTATGAAAATAAGAAATGAATTGCTACAATAACAACGGAAGAGTAATCTTGAATGAACCACCGTAAGAATATGGAGACGAACGAAGAGGCATCAATTAAGAATAGTTGGAGGACGAAGTTGCAAACTGAGAACGAAGAAATATTTCAAAATGATGGCCTTCGGAGGATCACAATGGAAAGGATTCATGAAATGCTTCAGATGGGTATAAAAAGAATTCCTCACAATCGTAACAATAATGACGATGGCATGAAGCTAGAACCACGAATCTTCAAGAGAACGGGACACGATTTAAGAGAAACTCTTCTCCGGTCTTCAAATGTTGAGAAGAACGACGAGAAATACCATGAAGAATTTGAGATACTCCAAAAGAATGAAAAAAATAAAGGTTGAAGCAACAATGAATGAATGCGATCTTAGAGCAGGCATATGACTGATGGAATCCATACTTACGTCACACTTTGAAAAGAATTTTCGAATAACTCCGAAAAAAGTAATTAGAAGAGTCAGGTAAGATCCTCGGAAAAGACCTGTGGGTTAGGGCCCACTCAAAAGAAACACCGTTGACATGATTACTTGAGGGATATTGCACCGGTTGAATTAAATGGCTTGAATAAGATGGCAATCCTCAAAATAGCTTGAACGGATTAAGAATTGAAACACAAATCTTCTGAGATACCTTGTACTCTCCGGATAAGAATTAGAGAGAGTTGAATAAACAAGAGAGACTTTGACAAGAATTCCAACATGAGAAAACATGTGAAACAATAAGAAGAGATATTTTCATCACCGAAGCTTGAATTTAGTCCACCGGAGAAGAAAATGAGAATGGAACAATGATAAACTTGAAGCTTCCTGAGAAATCACCGGATACTGAAATTGAAAGAAAAGAATGAAGAAACATCACATGAATAAAATGGATACTTGACTAAGGACTCTGGCTCCATAAAGAAAAAGGGTGGGAGGGCGGGGAAAAACAAAGACAACTTGGGATGAATGAAACAGACACCGTTGAGAAAAAACCAAGAATTGGTCTTGCACATATTGAAAGGATCGGGTTAACTTGAAGAGAAGCACGCCGGCTGAAAAGAATTTACATGACAATCTCGATGATTAAGAAGGATTAGCACTCCCATAGAAATATGAGAACACTGATTAGGAAAGGTATGGAATCAACATTTGACATCGAAGCAACTCGGATACCACAATCAAATCAAAACAAAGGATAGATATGTTGCAACATAATCTTCACAATATCATTCGAACAGAGAAATGAACGAATGAATTCCATAGCTTAATGGTACAACAACTTGTCGAGAAGTCACTTGGGAGAACAAAATGATAGAATAAAACAACAAGGTACAGATGGAACAAATACATAATACAGGTTTCGTCCCACATGTTCGTGTTGAATGCCCCATGGCACGTGTTACAAAGGGCCTTGCAATCCCCGGATCAGCATAGCCAAGGATCCTTTAAGATGCAACCCCCTAGTGCAACAACGCCCATGATAGCCTCTCCACTAGATGTTTAACCCCAACCTCATAGCATGCACCCGTTGGAAGATTACCTAAGAACTACTTGAAACCCACCTATTGATTTTCGAAGCTTTCCGGTTATGCAATGTAGTGTTGGGGATACAGGGGAAGCACCGCGCACTCAACTCTAAACCTACATCCAGCTGTATCCATCCGTCAACTCAAAACCAGTCATCTTCGGAAAAATTTTACCTCGGACCTTCGAAACGCATCCGCTATACTAGCTGTGGCAATACACCCGAACTATCCCCCCAGTACTGGGGTGGCGTCGGGGTTATCTCACCACCAGACATGCATAGAAGAGTTTTCGATGTCGGCCGCCTCTGGTATTCTAGAACCGCTACGATATATTTGTGACGACAACACCTCGGAGGTCAACTCCCCGGGACACTGCCACAACCCCTAAATGACAGGAGGCACCAAGAACAATGTTCTCGTCACAAGATATCGGAACAATCCAAACAATACCCGCGTGATCCTAAAAAAATTTGGTGAAAATTGAGGATAGTGAAGATAAAACAACATCAGGAATCCTCACCAGAGCGACGAAGGGGATGAGGAGTAAAAAGAAATCCTACTCTCCGATATATATAAGACTTAAAACATTTTGTGTGTGTGCCTAGACTCAACCGTCAGTGGTTCGATCAATCAGGGGGCTCCTAGGTCAGAGAAGGCTCTGAATACCAACTTGTAATGCCCAAGATGCGACTATATCTCCTATGTGTCGAGGCACGACTTAGAGACATAAGCGCATTCTGGAATGATCGCAAGCGTGGTATATTTGCACAACTCATGTAAAAGTTCAGGGATGAAAGTGTAAAATAGATGGCTTACACTCGCCATGTCACACAATGAATACAATAGCATACATTCATCCAAATAACACAGGGTCCGACTATGGATGAAATCCAAATGAGAAAAGATACCACAACCACAAGGCTTGATCGCCCCTAGTAGGAACCACTACTAATCATCGGAATACGCCACATACATACGGCCAAGCTCTTCATCGAACTCCCAGTGAAGTTCTTGTCCATCTCCTGCATCATACTCAGTTTGTACCTGCATCTGGTGTGTGTTGTAATTAATCTGTGAGTCACAAGGACTCAGCAATCTCATTCCCGTGTATCAAAACTAACAAAGCCTTAGGTGTGGAAGGGGTAATAAAGTGGTTGCATCAAGCACTAAGAAACTAGCTTACGAATTCAGAGGGGGAAGAGAAATGTGCCAACGGTCGCTAAAGATGATCAATAAGTGATCCTAGCTACTCACGTTCATACATAACCCCACCGTGTTCATTTCCCGAAGCCCTTCGGAAAAAGACCGTCATGGTTACTCACACAGGTAGTGTATTATTAAGGATATGGTGTCAAGTTATCTACAACCGGATATTAAAAAATTCGCATCTGCCACATAACCGCGGGCATGGCTTTCGAAAGTTCAAAACCCTACAGGGGTGTCCCAACTTAGCCCATCACAAGCTCACGATCTGCGGAGTCGCAACTCCAAAGTGGGAAGACCCGAGTATTCTCGGAATCCCGTGCTCAAGATATTTCAACAAAGGTAAAACTAATCCGGCAAGACCTCCCGGCGTGCCGACACCCTGATAGTAGCCGCGCGTATCTCTTCTCAGGCCACAACCGAATGGGTGATCCTATAGGTAAAACCAAACCTCGAGTTTCCTCGTGGTGGCCCCGCATAACCCTCAGTTTGGACCAACACTCAAGAGGAGCACCGGCCCGGGTTGTTAATTAAGAACTCGGGGTAGCTAGTCCCTATGCAAGTTTTAGTTGTTAGGCAAATGTAAAACCAAAGTTGGGTCTTGCTGGAAAAGCTTTAAGCAGTGCGAATTATCAAGGGGGTCCCATAAACCCCAACCGTGTTAGGAACGCAAAATCAAGGAACATAACACCTGTTTACCGGTTCCTAAGGTGGCATGAGTGGAACAAAACACCAAGCGGAAGGCCAAGCCTTCCACCCATTGCCAATATATATGTGCGTTAATTTAATTAAGATATATATTGTGTTATCCCAATAACCAAATCCAACATGGAGCAATCTTCAAACTTCACCTGCAACTAACAATGCTATCAGTGGGGCTGAGCAAAAGCGTACTTAGCCAATCAACGGTTTGCTAGGAAGGCGGTTAGAGTGTTTCATGGCAACATAGGAGGTTGACAAACAGGAATAGGCATCGAGGCATAGCTAAAGAGCGAGACAACTAGCATAGGCAAAGACAGAGGTGATATCGGGGAATGGTCATCTTGCTTTGGATTCCGCAAGGAAGAAGAACGAGTCCATGAAGAAGACAAATGGATGAAGTCAAACGAATCCTCACAACTCCAGAACGAACCCAAAGCTAACGAGAGAAGCAACCGGAAAGAAGCAAACAACATGGTGAACACACATATCATAACCATGGCATGATGCACAAACAAGTATGATGCATGTCCGGTTTAAATATGCATGGCATGGCAAAGTGCACAAACAAGTACTACACGTTAAGTGGAGCTCAATATGCAATGAGTTGCATATTGACGAAACACCATTCTATTTATTTAGTTCGCTCTCGTTTATGTGCCCAACAATATTAAATGTTGATTAACATGTCAAGAGGTGAAGCAAAAGTAAACTACCTATTTAGGCAAGTTTAAATGAGGCCGGAAATAACAACAACAATTCCAGAAACTCCCCATGTGCATATTATTTAGCAATTATTAAAGCAAACAACAATTTAAACATTTAAAGGTTGTTATCATGATGCGGATGTCAAATGCAAGTTTTATACAATTTTATTGAAAGTTGACATGAGCAAGATATGGAGTACTTCGTCACCATGGTGGACAGAAAGAGTGCCACGGTGGCGATAACCGAAATGGTGCCATGGCAACAAATTGGTTCCGGTAACTCGTCGAGATGCCGGCGCAAAAGAAAGGTGGCAAGAGCATGTCATGCAAGATGATAGGCGGGGTGCTCCCGGTTCGAGTTCGTTCGGGTCATCGGTAGAGGAACATGACGTCCACGGGTCGACGGTAGTGTAACTTGGCATTTTACAACCCGGTTCTTCGGCGTCGGTAGTCATACACAGGGCGTCGGGGAACTTGACGTTTTCAAAGGGGTACTTGGCGAACAACGTAGTCGTGGTACTTGGCGATTCCGAAAACACGGTAGATGAACTTGGCGAATCCATAGGCGCCGATGGTGGTGTAGTCGTACTTGAGGTCCTCGTGCACTTGGGCGTCTCTGGAAGAGGAACTTGGTAGCAACAACGAGGGGGCAGCAAGATCTTCGGTCATCGGCAACAAGGCAGGGCGACATGGGAGGAAGCAGAGGCGGGGCGCCACGAGCGGGAGGTTGGAGAGGCGCCTTGGCGCGGTGGAGATGACGCAGCAGCGGGCCCGGCGTGGTCGAAGGAGCTGAGGAGGCCAGTCGCGCTCAGGGACGAAGCTCCTGGCGTGGGCGGCGATGATGACCCGTGGCTGGAGGCGGCAGACCACGGCGTGGCGACGGGCACGGAAGGTGGCGCGGGCCTCCTGGTGGTCTTCGACGGCGGCGGGGCGCGGAGGAGGTGAGGTGGAGCAGGTGGCTCGGCGATGAGCGCTCGTGGAGGCGCGGGACGACGAGGAGGAGGTCGCGACAGGGGCGGCGGAGCAGGCTATTTGGCTGGGGCGGCGCAGTCGTCCATGGCGGTGGCAGCGCGAGCGAGGGAGATTCAGGAGAGGGAGAAGGGCGGGGATCTCGCCCTCTCTAGCGGCGCTGGAGGAGAAAAATCAAGGAGGAGGGGTCGAGTAGGGGGGAGACGTGGTCGAGGGAGGGGAAGAAGGGCGCTGGGTGAGCGATCGGGGCTAGCTAGGGTTAGGAGGAGATGGAAAATGGGCCTAGGTGGGTCGGCCGGCCTGGCTAGGCTGTCAGCTGCGGCTGGGCCTGGGTCTGCTCGGGAGAAGGAGGCCCAGATGGCAGCGCTTAGGAGAAAAGGCCGTCTCCTTTTTATTTAGATTTGCCAACCATAAAAAACACAGCCACAAGAAGGAATAGGTCAGGGGTTTTGGTGAATAATCCCAGAGATATAAGACTATATCTTGACTCCCGAAATTGTGGGCTAATTTAATAAAATGCTTTGGCAATTTTTAGAGACCACTAATTATGCAAGTTTGAAAAACTCAAACTTGAATAAATCCGTAGGCCAACCAAGCACTCACAAAAGACCTGAAAACTAGAGGAGGTGGTATTGGCATACCCTATACTTGTCAGGAAAAGAATGGACATTTTTATGTGACAGAAAAATGTCACTTGCGAATAAAAGGTAGAAAGAGGAAGAGGAAGATGATCATGCATGGGCAAGGACTTGGGAGTCAAAAATTGGAGTGAAATAGGCATGGGGAATATTTGCAAGTGTGTTTAGGTGATTCCAAAACAATGGAATATTTTAATATAGCTCCCTAATAATATTGGGAGACTTTTATATGTTATAAAGAGAATTCACCATTGTGAATATCCCTCGATTTAAATGGATCGAACATCCACACAATTTATTTAGTCGAGATGCAAAAGGTTTATGACATGATGGCATGATGACATGATGCAATGCAAAAATAAATAGAGCAAGCACAAATGAAACACACGGTAAAACTCGGAATATATGGAAGTCTTCTGGAGCGTCGGTCACGGGGCGTCACACAACCCCTCGCTGGCTCATGTTCACAATTTGCAAAACTGGGTTCAGGACATCCACCTCGAACATAATCTTGTTGCATGATCACATATGAAATTTTCCCAATCATGTCAGTGGGAAAAGAAACATAGTAACACAAAAACTTGGGCAAAATATGTAAAAATAAAAGGATAGATAAACTGAAATGTTGGAAAATTCAAAAGCTACTCTGAAACCTGTAAAACTTATTTAGCTCGGAACCAATTTCATTTGAAAAATTATGAGACACAATAAACAGATGCAAAATATGTAACAAAATGTAACACAAAAAGCTTCATGACCAGAAGCTGAGAAAAAAAGGAAGTAAAAAGGCATCATGACAAGTATATTACCATGGAGAACAGCTCTATTTTAGTTTTGGTTAAGCAATGCACAAAAATGGTGCCCCTCATGCCCTCATCTTAAGCATGCAGGTTATCGCAAAAAGGCGCCCACACTGAGTGTTGTCCAGAGCAACCTGGGGCTATAAGCAAAATAAATGAAGAGCATCTAAAGTAGTGTTGATTATAGAATATTGCAAGCCAAATATTAACCATAAAAAGGACCTATGAACTGAACCAAGTATTCGGTTATTCAGAAACGATGTTAGTTACATTACTGATGACTGATACTATGAACTGAACCAAAACTGAGAGGACAAAGTGAAACACTACTAAAACAAGATTAAGACTGAAAAAAGAGATTAACTTCTGAAGAAATGATAACTGAGAATGATAAGGCAAGGAAAACTAAGTGAAGGCATTGTCATCCTCTATGGAAAGAAAAGACGGAGGATTACAAAGCGGATCAACGAGGAATGACAAGAAAACTAATAAATGATGAGTGATAAGGCAAATTGAAAGGCACCGAAGAAAACTTATTCAAACCCGGAAACTGAAGAGTGCCTGGTAAAAAACAAATGAGGCGACAACCCTAATCTTAAAGACAGATTGTGTGACTAAAAATTCAACTGCACGTCAATTCAAAAACAGTCGACTAAAATTTAGTGAACATGTAAAAGTAACGACACAAAACCGTGATAAAAGAAATTGATAGACACTAAAAAAATAGGATCAGTAAAGTAGCGATCAACAATAGACTTAGAATGAGAAATGTTAAGAGAATGAAATAAAATCTTTTTTTCTAGTAGGGTACCACAAATAAGTCTATATAAGTAGTATAACTTAGAACACTTACCATTTACATTTCAGATATGTAAAGCCACTGTTCTTTCAAAAAATATTGACTAAGGCGCAAATGATGACAAGTCACTTGATGCGCTTCTTATTCATCACTTCCAAGGTAGGACATACCGTATTCAGAATCATCACCTCAATATAGAATTATAGATATGCACTGCAAGGCGTCATGGAAAAAAAGTCCTTCACCTATAATTCAATGAGGGTCAAATAAACAAGAACCGCCACATTCCTGAATTGGCAAAAGGCTTACAATCTATAAAAAGATCATGTGGGAGATAAAAAAACTATCTCTCTTCTATTAACAAACAAAAAAATAGTTAAGAAAAATGTACTGATAAAGGGCTTAATCCTATAAAGATAGTTGCGGGAATGCAAACAGAATCAAGACAAGGGCTTAATCCTATAAAGATGACACTGAACAGAATCAAGACAAAAAGGCACAGTGCCTTTGCTGTTGAATACAACTCGTAAACAGTTGCGGGAATGCATTCAGTTCCAAAAAAAATGTCAGGATCAGAAAAACGAAAAACAGACACTAACACTTGGGGAATCATTCACTAAAACTACAATGGTGTCAATCGAATCAAACAATGAGACAAACAAATGAATCCAGACTTATTATTCATTGGAACCGAAGCAAAAAGTGATCACTGAAATCAACAGGAAATAAATTTTACCAAATGCTCTGTAAACCAAACGTGGAGATCTCAATGGGTGGGCAAGAAATATGAGCTCCATCTGGGCTCTTACACCTGCCGCAAACAATCTGCAACTCTCCGGTGTTCCGCTGGAGCGACGTGACGGCCGGCTGCGGAGATCGTACTAGCACGAGGATTCGAAAAAAAATATAGAAAACACCCACCGCAACCTTAGATCTAGATGCTCGCGCCCGAGATGAAGCATGGACGAAATTTGTGGCAGAAACATCGCCACCGGACCGGAGAAGCCTATTCTGATTTCTGTCTACCGCCGCAGCCGTCCCTCCGCTGCTCTTCCCTCAGGCTCTCCCGTCTGCCCCCTTCTCTGGGCAAATCCTATTTGACGCCCGCAGGCGTCAAAAGGACGTGGCTTCGCTGAAGCCTGCACACCCGACGCCCCATTTGGGCCGGCCCACGGTGGCGATGCTTTTTCTTCTTTTTCCTGTTCCTTTCATTTCTTTTTCCTGTTTCTATTTCTTTTCTTTTCTTTTCTTTTTCGTCTTTTTTATTTTTGATTCTTTTTCGTGTATTATACACAGTTCATTGCATGTTTATATACAAAAATGTTCATCGTGTATTTATGAAAATGTACAACATATTTAAGAAAACGTCCATTGTGTATTTTAGAATTGTACAACATATATTCACAAGAATGTTCAATGCATATTTAAACATTGTTCAGCATATATCACAAAAATGTTCAATGTGTATTTAAATATTTGTTCAGCATATATCAAAAAATGTTCAGTGTGTATTAAAAAACTGTTCAGTGTATATCACAAAATGTGCAATGTATATTTAAAAATTGTTTATCATTCGAAATTTCAAAATATTTATTCATGTTTTCAATAAATGTTGACATTTTTTAAGGTTTGATCAAATCTCTAAATGTGTTCATGACTTTCAAACATTATTAACTTTTTTTAATGTAAAATTGTTCGTTTTTTCCCAAAAAATGTTGAAAATTTTGAGAATAGTTTTATTGATCAGGCGATGCAAATTGGTTCTTAATGGCGGGCGCCCCAAATCTAACACTAGAACATGTCAGATCAGTTGGTTTGGAAGACCTATCCACTAGCGACAGATCGCGTATTCGAAATTTACTGGTGCTACAATTTTCTGGCGGATTTTTTTTCACGTGCCTGGATTTTGCTAGCTTCAACTGGGCCGGCCCGTTAGCGGCTCTCTTCTGCGAAGGCTCAACAGCCTCACGCTCGCGAGCGTCATATAGGAGGTCTCCCTTCTCTGCTAGACAGACAAACATCGGAAGAAGAAGTGGGTACGACAAAGGCTAACGGGCTTACATCCAACACGAAATCCAAAAAAGGGCTCAACGGAAAAACAAATGAGGAGACGGCACCAATCTTAAAGAAAAATCGGGCGACCAGAAATTCGACCTGAAGCGAATTGATAAACAGTCGACCTGAAAATCAGTAGAAGTGTTTATATATTCCTACAGTTAGTCTTTTCAGATCAACGGGATTTCTACTGCACGTTCATTCCATTAGGTTTCACTTTAGGTTATCTGCTTAGATTGACAGGGTTTGACAGACATTACTGCTAACTTAGCTGTTGAACAATGCGCTCCAACACATCTTGCATACGGTCATCCTCTGTGCAAAGGAAAATTTACAATGCAGACAGCAATCAGCCTACAAACACAGGCACATACAGCACAGCTTTTCTGAATGCAGCGACCAAACAGGCAGAGAGCAATCACAGGCACACATGGCATGAATTTTCTGATTGCAGACAGCAATCAGCCTGCAAACTGAGGCACATACAGGATGAATTTTCGGAATGCACGGAGCAATGAGCAACTGCTCTAACTGCAGGATTTATTCAGTCATTTATAATTTCATTTCCTAAACGACTGAATCTCTAATGGAATGCAAGGTGCTAGCCACTGACCTCTTGTTCCATCCCTGGGCTTGGGGGTTCATCTTCCTTGTTGACAGCTCGGACATCGGCGGTGAGCTCTCCCTTCTGTCCGTTGCCGTCTCCTTCCCTAAGAAGATTTGTGCGTCGCCGCTCTCCACCGTCCGATGCTCCGCCGCCTCTCCCTCCGTCTGTTGTGCCACCTCAAAATCCCCCACCCCAGAGCCATTGGCAGCCACAAGAGCCGGCACCAAACTCTTCCCTAGTTCCCTACCTCCTCAAGCAAAATGGATCTAAAACTTAGGTGAAAACAATCCTATGGATCAGCTAAACCAGAGGCCTAAATATTGAGACGCATCGCCGGGAAAACAGAGATGCACGTACCTGTTGATGGGCTGCATCAGCTACATGGTGTCTCGCCGCCGGTGCTCCTTCCCTCTATCCCGCAGTCCTCAGCTTCCAACTGACCCACGCCCTAGGCTAGAAGACTCGGTCCTGCATTCAATTCCGATCTGCAAGACTGCAACCATAAGACGGAAAATCGGTCTTCCTGATCCACGGATCAGACGGGAACGCCGATTCTGATCCACGGCTCACCTCCCCGACGGCCGACGGCCGTCTACTCTGCCCCGTCGCAATGGCCCACCACCCTCCTCTGCCGCCTACGTATTTGCCTACAGTTCTCAATTTCTGGCGCACCGCAGGCGCGGGTATAAGAAAATGGCCCAGATCCAGAGGCGCGAACTGACGAACTAGATAACGAGCTCATCTGAGCTCGTGACCAGTTACTCCGCGTCCCTTTTAGTCAGACTACTGGCTTAACGTTGCCGGCAATAGAATAGGAAAATCTGTTGCATAAACTTTTCAATGTTAGAAATGAACATAGTAAGGTAGGTATCTAATAAATATTTATCTATCGCTAATTTATGGTATATTCAGGCGTCATTTGCTTATATACAAAAAAAAGAGTAACCACATGAATACAAAATCTTCATATACCCACTTCTTCTATTCAGAACATCATTCTTGTTGTCTTTTTTAAGGGAAAAAAAGGCTATAGTACATATTGAAGTTAGCAAAGCTGCCCTAGGCAACGTATTCTGCAGTGATGACACAAAAGGAGCTCAATCATCATTATCTTATTTGCACTTTATGCAGATAATCAGACAGATTGCTATTATCCATGCACTATATCCCTTCTTCTGTTACGCGTCCATTATTTTCAATTTAATTCCACATGAACTGCATACCATTAGAAAACCCCATGAACAAACTTTGAAGTCATTCAACTACAACCAATTCAGAACAGCAACTACAACCAATTCACCTCGTGTGAAGGTGTTTCCTATTTCTGGATCGGTTTGGCACTCATACTTATTCATGAATATATATCCAAACATAAGGCCTTTCGTTCAACATGACCCCTACATAAAAAGTTCAGTACGAAATATAACAACACACACTTGAGGAGCATTTAGGTGTTGTTTACTCTAGCTTGGCCTCTACCCTCTTCGGAGGATCCAGCTGCAGGTAAGTAAATGATACAGTTGGTTCCTCCCTGCAAATCACAGTTTGTAGTACATTAATAACTTCCTAACCAAAGAGAAAAAAGAGGCAATATTCACGGTCAGAACACTTGTTACAATTTTGAATATATGTGCACCAGAAAATATAGTGGATAGTCGCTAGCTCTCTGAGGGTAAATTCATCATTAGAATTCTGAAGTCCACAGTTTCACACATATATGGAGTCCTTCCATAATACATTTCAGTACAACGGATTCTTGAAGCACTTGGCCATTTTTTAGGAGAAAGCCATGTCACCAAGTATTTTCTTTTGTTCTATTTTGGTGGACAAAATGATTGCGTATGTGCTTATATACTCCTGGTATGTTGGAACTGGGTTGCGCTCAGCCAAGCCACACCAGCGCCCTTTGTTTTTGGCCCAGCCAGCCAGACTGATATATTGTCCAAAAAGATTCGCCCATCCATGTTACACAACCAACCAACCGAACCACAATAATTAAACTTTCAATGACATGAACCATCCATGTTGCCCAAACAACCAACTAAACTTTCCATGACATGATAATTAAGAGTTTTTTTTATTGGAGATAATTAAGAGTTTTTATCATCACGCCTGCACATAATTAGCAACAAATCCAAGTTCAAATTTAAGCCTAAAATTGCAAGCATTGTGCATCACAAACACAATGAAAGTTAATTACATACACAAGCCACAAGCCCAAATCCAATTTAATTTCTCTTACGTCATCCACACTATAGCATACATATTTCTATCTCTTTTTTATTTATGCAGGATAACACATCGAACCGATTGCTCTGACATCCATCCCTTTAATTGATTGTTAATTTTTTTTTGCTTCAATCGAGCATTGTTTCGTGCATTTGTCTCCATCCCTTTATTCCCTTGCTTCACTACACTTCAAAATTACTCACATAAATCTTTACTCACTCTATGGTCCTATGCTTGAAGTATAAAAGTACCATGTTTATTTGCCTACCTTCTACAACTCTACTTGCCCTTCTTATTTGTGCAATCCCTCCACCCCCTTCGCCCCTCTAATCTAATCTCAGACCACGCGGTAGTTCTAACACAAATTGTTCAATTGTTCAGCCTATGAAGCCTAGCTTTATTGACAACCAAGATGATGAGACTAGGAGTGAATTGCAAAAAACCACCACATTTGAAGTTCACGCTTCAATTTGCCACCACATTTCTAGCGCGTTCCAAAAATCCACCACTTTTCTTGTAATTTTTCTCAAAAAAAAAATGACCGATTGCCCGCTGCTAAACCAATTTCTGACACGGCAGGCCCACATGTCAGTTGCCACGTCGGACTAACCTCACGGCGCACGGGTTGACGGCCGTTAGGGCAGCACGCGCGGTCAAAGCGGTGCCCACCAGTCACCGTCGCTCCATCGCTCACTCCACTCGCTCACTCGCTCACTCACTCCACTCCACTCTGCTCCGTCCCTCCCCTTTAGTCGCCGCCGGAGCTCTGCGCCGCCGCCGGAGGCACGGTTCCCTCGCCGCCGTTGAAGATGCCGTCGTGGAAAGATGGAGAGGAGAGCAGTGAGGAGGAGCTGGTCAGCATGGAGCTGGAGCAGCACTGGGTAAGAGATCTGATTTGCACTTAGGGTTAGGGTTCATGTGTTCTTCGATTTGAAACAATGGTTTGGAGCAGTAGTTCTTTGTTCTGAGGTTCATTACCGTGATACAATGCAGGCGAACCCTGGCACCACTATAGATGCATCCTTCCGTGATAGAGCTGCAGATGCAAGCATCACATGTAGACTGCACTTGGCCCCATGCATGAAATATGTTGCATTTGAAGGGAAGGACACTGGAAGGAGGTTCTATGGATGTGCTGTTCCTCAGGTCAGTGTTATCCAACTAGGGTTTGTGTTTGTTGTTGTTAGTGATAGTTAGTTTGAAGATGTTTGGAATTGTTGTCAGTAAATTCAGTTAATTAAACATGATTTGGACTGTATGCAGATGCAAGAATCAAATTATGTCACTCAATTCAGTTACTGAAACTTCATTTGTACTATCTGTAGATGGATTGATTAATTTTCGTCTGTCAGTAAATGAAACATGTTTGCAGATGCAAGCATAAATATATTTCAGTAAATTAAGTAAATGAAACATTTTTTGGACTGTGGTTGAGCTGCAGATGCAAGCATCAATTTCTGTCAGTTTAATTGAGGGGATTATCACAAATTGGATTGTGGTACAGAATGAACTAATGTAGTTTGTTGAAGTGACCAAACTTGTTTTTAAAAGCGATTTTGCAATTCAGTTAATGGTAGTATTGCTCTTGTCATATAAGCTTAGCTTGAACTTCTTGAATGTCTGTTGTATCTGCAATTCAGTTAACAATGATTTTGCAATTCAGTTAACAATGATTTTGCAATTCAGTTAGCAATGATTTTGTAATTCAGTTAACAGTGATTTTGCAATTCCTGAATGTCTGTTGTATCTGCAAGTCTTACTGAATCACTGAATATATCATCTATTGTCTTCTTGAAGTTAGCATATTTATTTTGTAATACTTGATGCATGATGGTATTGACTGTGGATTTGCTCAATGGGTTGATGCCCCATGGCCTTCTATTCTGCAAAGATGTTTGGAGAAGATATGGGAGATGTTTCATGAGGAGAACCATGGCAGAATGATTGACCATGAGAAGTATAAGAAAGATTTGGAGAAGGTGAAGAAGGAGTTGGATACACTTGGGGATCAGTACAGTCAGCTGGTTCAGGATGTCACCAAGATGTTTGATTGGGCAGATTAGAATAACAGGGTCATGAGTGATGAAGAGTACAAGAAGAAGCATATGGATGTGGACAAGGACATGGTGAAGCTAGCTATCAGCAAGGAGAAGGAGAGTGATGCCATTGGTAAGATGAAGGAGATGGAGAAGCTGGCTCAGGAGCACAAGGAGATGAAGTGCATTCTTAGATCTCAGGGAGAGATCATTAGGAACACCAGGAAGGAGAGGGATGACTTGAAGGAAGAGAGGGACTGGCTGATAGAGGAGAAGAAGAAGCTGGAGTTTCTGGTGGGTGATCTTATGAAAGCTGGTCATGGCAACAAGGACAAGCTTGCCAAGATCAAGTCAATCCTTGATGAGTGAACACTGATGTTCATCACCTTAGTTATGTTAAGCTAATATGTGGCCTTGGAACAATATAGCTGGCCTTGGGGTTGTATATTTTGGGAATCCCCTAGTTATGTAATGACTGTAATGATTCTCTGCAAAACTACCTCTAGTTAAGTTATGTAATATATGTAATGACTAGATGCAAAATTACCCTAGTTATGTAATGTTGTTAGCTTTCTATAGTAAGAGCTATGCTATTATGAATCTGCAATTATTAATCTGCTTGCTTGGACTAAATGGTCAGTGGTCAACACCAACTTGTCAACACCACTCATTTAGGCTTTAGGGTGGCTTCGGCTCGACAAAACGACCTAAACCATTCATTTAGTCGTTAGGGTTGATCGAGCTCGACAAAGCCAACTAAACCTCTCATTTAGGCTTTAGGGTGGCTTCGGCTCGACAAAACGACCTAAACCACTCATTTAGTCTTTAGGGTTGATCGGGCTCGACAAAGCCAACTAAACCTCTCATTTAGGCTTTAGGGTGGCTTCGGCTCGACAAAGCGACCTAAACCACAAATTTAGTCTTTAGGGTTGAT
>LR738715.1:813719076-813763556 GCA_902687465.1 Secale cereale | reverse complement strand
CAACTAAACCTCTCATGTAGGCTTTAGGGTGGCTTCGGCTCGACAAAACGACCTAAACCACTCATTTAGGGTTTATGGTGGCTTGTGCTCGACAAAGCCAACTAAGCCTCTCATTTAGGCTTTATGGTGACTTCGGGTCGACAAAATGACCTAAACCACTCATTTAGTCCTTAGGGTCGATCGGGCTCGACAAAGCCAACTAAACCTATCATTTAGGCTTTAGGATGGCTTGGGCGACAAAACCACTAAACCTATCATTTAGTCTTTATGGTGGCTTGTGCTCGACAAAGCCAACTAAACCTATCATTTAGGCTTTTGGATGGCTTGGGCTCGACAAAACCACTAAACCTATCATTTAGGTTTTATGGTGGCTTGTGCTCGACAAAGCCAATAAACCTATCATTTAGGATTTAGGGTGCCTTGGGCTTGACAAAATCACACAAACATGTTCTTCACCATAATAGTTGTCAGTCATAATAGTTGCAACTGGCTAAATACTGATTACTGACACATAGCAGTTCTCAAGCTAACACAAATAAGTTCTCAAGCTAAATATTGATTACACATACCAGTTCTCATGCATAGTTTCTGAAATTTAGAAATACTTAAGGCAGCAAGTTCAAAAGAACAGCCAATTTGTGCACTGACTAGTTGCCACAGGCGTAAAAGTAACCCCTCATCCTGGTGCTCTGGAACCTCTTCCTTTTGGACCCTACTGTTGCTCCCTCTGTTGTAGTTGCAGCCCTTGGTGCCATGTAGGGCCTTCCACCTCTCCTGCGGGGTGCATTGCTTGAACCTGAAGCTCTTGTGGCAGCCTGGGAGGGATTAGTAGTAGCATCACTTGTAGCCCTTCTTGAAGCAGCAGTTGTTCTTCTTGGCCTTATAGAAGCAGCAGGCGGGGCAGGACCAGTAGAAGAAGCAGGCTGGGTAGGACCAGTAGAAGCACCAGTTGTTTTTCTTCCCCTGGTAGATGTAGTAGGTTGGGCAGGACCAGAAGAAGTTGTTCTTCTTCCCCCAGTAGTTGCAGTAGGTGGTGCACTGGTTGCAGGCTGATCAGCAGCAGCTTTTTTTCTCCCCTTGGTAGATGTACCAGGCTGGGCAGTAGCACTAGAACTTCCCCCGACTTCATGGTAGTGAGTTCTGGTTGTCTAAGAATGATTAAAACAATTAGGATGAAGCCATCAAATGATTAAAACAATGAAACTGGTGAGGCAACAATGTAAGTTGAAAAGAATGACAACAATGTGCATATTCCATACCTTGTGCTTGTCCTTTCTTGCCTGAAGATGAGGCTTAAGGGGCTGAGGGCAGTAGGTGTACCTATGTTTCTGCATCTTGCAGTTGCTGCAAGTGATAGTTGCCATCCTTGATGTATCCTTCTTTGTTGGGACCTCAAATTGCCCCTTCCTCCTAGTTGTTTGCTTCCTGCCCTTCTTCTCTTTGAACAATGGTGGATCTATGTCAGCAGTTGGTGTCTTAGGCCAACAGTCAGGCCCTGGTACAGGGTAGATGATGTGCTTGTATGTTTCCTTATACAATGGTTTTTTGAAGAACTCATGCACATAGTCTTCTGGCTGTCCCTTCACTCTTGTAATGGCAGAAACTGCATGGTTACATGTCCAACCACATAGGTCCCATTTCTTGCAGTCACAGGTCCACTTATCAAGGTTAACACAGTAGGTTGACTCCCCACTAGTGACTTGCCAAATACCAGGACCTGCCATGTATGCAGTGCAATGCCTAGAGTACTTCTTTGACTCCTCCAACTTCTCCATATAAGTGGGTGTAATCTCCCAGTTACTCTTCTCTGTCTTCTCTCTTACTGCTTGGTACTTAACCATCAACTTAGTTCTGAAACCATCAACACAACTCCTTATTGGCTTGTTCCTCACATCTAGTATCATCTTGTTAAATACTTCACTAAGATTGTTGACTACTAGGTCTGTCTTGCATGTGTGATCCATAGCATGCCTTGCCCAAGTCTCTATAGGGATATTAGAAAGACACTTCCAAACATCTTCATCCTCCTTTTTCAGTTCATCCATTGCAACCTCAAATCCATTCTTGGTGTATGAATATGCAGCATTGTCCATATGCTTCTACAACTCCCCACTCCTGTAGCCTGCTGACTGGAAATTTGCATAGATATGTCTAAGACAATATCTTTGAGGTGAGTGTGGGAACACAGCTTGAATTGCATTCAACAGCCCCTGTTGAATGCATAATAGAGATTATTATTCATATAACTTCAAATGCACAATATAAATAAATATAAATTATTATTTCTACAAGTGGCTCATTCAATTGTGAAATGAAAAATATACCTTCTGTCTATCAGAGATGATTGTGTATGTGCCCCACTTGTTCCCCTCTCCAATGCAAGCTCTTAGTTGGCTAAGAAATGAAGTCCAACTATCCTTGTCCTCCTTATCAACAATACCAATTGCAATAGGGAATATGTTGTTATTCCCATCCCTACCAGTGGCAGCAAGTATCTGTTGCCCAATAGAAAGCTTGATAAAGCAACCATCTAAACCTGTATTAAAGCATTGTGTAGTGAAATGAGTACATTAGTTTCTACAAGATATGGGCAGTGAACTGGAGTAATGTAGAATGCATATAATACCTATAAAGGGCCTACACCCATTCAAGAAGCCTTCTTTTGAAGCATTCAGACAGTAGAACATGTAGTGGAACCTAGGATTTGGACTAGGATGGAGCTCAAGCTCTGTGGTAGTCACAATGCATCTGCTACCAGGGTTGGTATCAAGCACAGCTTGAAGATAATCCCTAAACCTTGTGTATTGTCCCTTCATGTCACCTTCCACCACTTCAATGGCCAATGACCTTGCCCTATAGGCCTTGGTCTTTGGCACTTCCAGCCCATACTTAGTCTTTGTTCTTTTTAAAATTGCATCAACACCAGCCCTTGGATTATCTCTCAGTTGCTGCTCACAGGTTCTGGCCATCCAGTCAACTATCACTTTTGTTTTTTCTCCATGTGCACCACAAGTGTGCAACAACTTCATCTTCTTGATGCAGAATGTCTTCTCATGAGCAATTGTTGATGCAGTCACGAAAAAAGGACACCCATTGTCCCTTTCTATGCAATGCACAATGATCCTATCCTTGCAGTTCCTATGGTACTGGAAATTTCTAAGGATTCTGGTATGAAAATTCCTAAGTGCTCTTCTAAACTGATACGCATCAGTGAAGCACATGCTAATGCAAAGTTGGTCATGAGCATCTGGCTTGCTCTCATCATACCAGATCCTAGTCCTGGCCCTCTTGGCTTGACTCTTCCTTCCACAAGGCAGAGGCATACCTGACTCATCATCTGATTCACTAATGCCATAGTCCCCAGGGAAACAAGCTGAATCATCTGATGGAATGAAATCAGGAATTACCTCAATGTCAGCTTCATGGTGTGATCTTGTAGTGGGGCCTGCTTTTCCTACTTTCTTGAAGGTTTGAGGAAGTGGTGTCTCAGGTTTTGTGTCTGAGTCCTCTGGCTCTGGACACATCTCTTCAACTTCTGTGTCTCCCTCGAAGTGATGCATAGGATCCTCTCTCTGTTTCCTTTTCTGCTTGAACTTCTCAATGATTTCATCTTCTTCCTCATTACCCATGTCATGATCTTCCTCTTTCTCCTCACACCAGTTCAAATCAACAAACAATTCATCATCACAGGGGCCAACATCTTCCTGTAATTTCTCTTTGTCCTTTGATTTTTTTTCAAATTCATGCTCTCTTGTGTGTTAATGTAAGCAGCCTCTTCACCTGGCTTTACAATAGCAATAGGCAAAGCATACAGCTCCTCAACTGGGTCTTCAACAGAAATAGGGAACAACACTCCTGCCTCATCTATAGAAATAATGTTGGAATCCCCCACATTATTCATAGGTACTTGTTCCTCCACAATATTTGCCCTGTTAAACTCACTTGGATTAGGCTCATTAGCCTTAATTACAGTTATGTTGAGCACCTTCTGCTTAGCATAATGGTCAAGCTTCTCCCCCACACTCTCTTCACTATCAATAATCTGCATCCCTGCTGCCCCCTTTCCCTCTTCTTTCATATAGAACATGTAGTCAGCTTCTAGTATATCCCTCTTCAGTCTCTAGCAGTGCTAACATATTAATATAAGTAATTTCTGACAGAGAAATGGTCCTTTCCAAGTTGTATTTCCTTTGAAAATGGTACTTTATTTCCCATATCTCATCATCCAAACTACCCAAAATCGAGGAGAATTAGTGCTTGATTGATTCAGTTTTAGTAATGTAACATGTTATTCAGAAGGAGTTAGCACTATCAAAGCTTGCACATTACATGACAAATTTGAGAAGAATTAGCACTATCAAAGCTTGCACATAACAGGACAACAATTAACAAACAGGACAACAATTAAGTGTAATGAAGAAGGAGCAAACCCTAAAATGAAACGGTCCTAAATTAATCTTCAGTAATCTAGTAAACAAAGACCTAAAATGAAATGGCCCTAAAATCTCCTTAAATCTAACAACCCTAAAATCTCCTAAAAATAACCTAAAATCTAACAACACTAAAATCTAACACAATCCAGTGTAGACAGTAACATGGAAGAGAGGGGTGGAGGGGGTGGACGAGGAAGAGATCTTACCACACGCTGCCGAACCCTGAAGCCCACTGATGGCCTTCTCCCACGCCAGAAGCCCTTATCTTGCGCGCGAGGGCCGCTGATACGTCCAAAACGTATCTATAATTTCTGCTTGCTCCATGCCTCTTTTGTGTGATATTGCTATGATATTTATGCACTTCCATACACTTTTGATCATATTTGGACTAACCTATTAACTCAGTGCACCCCAGTGCCAATTTCTGTTTTCTGCTGTTTTTGTATTTCAGGTTTTCCCATTACGTAAATTGCCAGAAAAATTCCGGGAAAAATATATAAAAAATCAGCGTTCCGGAAGCTTCCATGCGGCCAAAGTAGGGCCAGAGGGGGGCCACTGGGGCTCCAGGCGCCCTGGGGGGGCGGCCCCACCCCTGGCCGCGCCGGGGGGCGTCTGGGCCCCCCTGACCTCCGCTGATGCCCCCCTTTGGCATATATTTACACCGCGTCCCGAAACCCTCGAGGACGGAACCCTTTTTCGCGATCTCATCTCTGTTCCGCCGCCGCCGCGCTTCCAAGATCGGGAGCACCAGGAGAACTCTTCCCGGCACCCTGCCGGAGGGGAGGATCACCACCGGGAGCTTCTCCACCACCATGGATGCCTCCGGGATGAGTTGTGAGTAGTCTCCCTTGGACCATGGGTTCATGACCAGTAGCTATGTGATGTTCTCCTCCCCTCTTTGTTCTTCACCGATTAGACCTCGTGAGCTGCCCTACATGATCGAGGCACATATGTAATCCTTATGCTATTGCTATGATGAGTTTGCTGGGATCCGATGGATTATGGTATTATGTTCAGATTGTGTGTGAGTAATATATTTGATTTACCTCTTTTATATTTATGTTCTTGAGTAATTCTTCCATGTTCTCCGTTGCTGTTTATTGCTTTGGCCAAGTAGTAGGTAGTAACTCCAAGAGGGAACGTTATGCTTGATTGTGGGTTCATGCCCCTCGATGACTATCTTGAGTGACAGAAACATGAGTCTAGGGGATGTGCTGTTGCCACAAGGGGGAAAACAACGGTGCTTGTACTTGCGTGTGCAAGGATTGTTTACTTTACGCAAAGTTCTTTTAATGCAGTTGTCTGTTGCTTTGAGTTTACACTATGGGTGGGACTCGCAACTTAATACCAGCGAGATGTTCTGGATAGATATCTCAAGGTGGATGATTAGTAGTAGATGCAGATGGATTTCGGTCTACTTGCCTTGGCGTACCACCCATGCTTTTGAGCGTCTACCTTTCTTTGCAGCATAGTTAGCATTGGTTTGCGCACATAATCCTGTCAATTGCCCAGCTGTAATTTGTTTACCTCGCTTAGCTGTTTTATCGTCTTTTGGGAGAGAGACATCACTAGTGAACATCATGGGACCCTGGTCCATATTACCATCACTGATCACACCCGCTATTTACTTCCTGTTCTTATTTACTAGTTGCAGTCATACCTATCACTATTATCTCTTCCGTTTGATCCTTTGTAAACGACAAGGCCGGAGGGATTGACAACCTCTCTGTACTCGTTGGGAGCAAAGTTATGTGTATCTGTGTGCAGGTCCTGTCAATCGCTAAGTTGCGCCGCTAGCAGTTGACACCTTCTTGTTGACCCTCGGGGTCTCACGGGATTCGATCCTTGGTATCTTTGCCAAGGGAAAACTACCGCTACACTGCATCTCAAACCTTCCACTTGGGGTAACCAACGAGGGGCGAGAAGCCATCAAGCAAAGTTTTCTGGCGCCGTTGCCGGGGACTCCACTCTTCAAGATAGGGGAGTTGCACGCTATCTTTTATCTTTGCTTTTTAGTCTTGTTAGTTTACCTTTCAGTTTTTGCTTTAGTTCCCTTTATTAAAAATCACAAAAATAGTTATCTTGCTTGCTTGCTGCTATGGGTTCCACCGAGAACACCAAGTTGTGTGACTTCACTAGTCATAACAATGATGACTTTATCTGCACGCCTATTACTACACCTGCCACTTCAGCACCTTCTTATGAAATTAAACCTGCTTTACTGAACCTAGTTATGAAAGATCAATTCTCCGGTGCTGGAGATGATGCTGCTTTGCACTTAAATAATTTTTTTGAACTCTGTGATATGCAAAAGTACCAAGAAATAGATGGTAATATTGTTAAGCTTAAGCTTTTTCCTTTCTCCTTGAGAGGAGGAGCTAAAATTTGGTTTCAATCTTTGCCTAGGAATAGCATAGATTCTTGGGACAAGTGCAAGGATGCCTTTATTGGGAAGTACTATCCACCTGCTAAAATTATCCAACTAAGGAGTAACATAATGAATTTCAAACAATTGGATAATGAACATGTTGCCCAATCTTGGGAACGCATGAAATCTCTTGTCAAGAACTGCCCTACTCATGGTTTGACTACTTGGATGGTCATCCAAACTTTTTTTGCAGGCTTGAACTTTACCTCGCGGAACTTGTTAGATTCGGCCGCGGGAGGAACCTTTATGTCAACTACACTTGGTGCTGCCACGAAGCTTCTCGATGAGATGATGACCAATTATTCCCAATGGCACACCGAACGCGCTCCAACAGGTAGGAAGGTAAACTCTGTCGAGGAGATTTCCCCCCTAAATGAAAAAGTTGACTTGACCATGTCTCTACTTTCCAAGCAATCTTCTATTGATCCTCGTGATGTTCCTTTAAATTCTTTGATTGCTCAAGAACAAGTAGATGCGAACTTTATCTCTAGAAACAATTTCAATAACAATGCTTATAGGAGTAATTTTGGTAGCAACCCTAGACCGTTCCCCTCTAATTCCTATGGGAACAACAATGCTTATCCTAGCACCAAGAACTCCACCCAAAGAGATAGAGACATGCCTAGTTATGAGAAACTTTTAGAAATAGAGAAGGCCACTAAGAACTACATGCACACCCAATATGAACAAAACAAAACCTTCTCGAGGCAATTAGATGAGCATACTGCTATCTTGCAAGACATTGGTAGACAACTGGAGAGCCTAAATATTGAGATTTCTAACCTCCAGACTAGGCTCACTATCACTGAGACCCAAGTTTCCAATATGTCCCACACACAAGCCACTTTGATAAACCAAATGGCAGCTAAACCCGAAGTGGTTGCACCCCTAAAGGAGGAAGAAGATAGAATTAAGAACCTTCCTACCCACCACACTGTTGCTACTATCCAAGTTGTTGAGGATATCCAAACTCTTAGCACCCAATGCACTCCTGGTCCCATTGGACCTATTAATGGTGATGCTATGACCTTAACCGTAGAAACTCCTATGACCATAGAAACTACCAAACAAGTGAGCCTAAAGGACACCACTACCACTTTACTTGATAGTAGTGACCTTGATTTTGATAATTGCACCCTTACCGAAGTTATTGATTTCCTTCACAAGATGTCTAGAGATCCCCGCACTAGCACACTTAACCTTGCCTTCACCGAGCATATCACTAATGCTCTCATCAAAGCTAGGGAGGAGAAACTTAGGGTAGAAGCCTCCATACCTAGAAAGCTAGAAGATGGTTGGGATCCTATGATTAAAATTAATTTGAATAACTTCTCTTGCTATGCTTTATGTGATGTTGGAGCTAGTACCTCCGTTATGCCCAAAAGAATATATGATATGCTTAAATTGAAACCTTTTGATTCTTGTTCTTTTGGTGTACGTCTTGTTGATTCTTCCATAAAGAAACCCTTGGGGAGGATCGACGATGTTCTTATCATTGTCAATGACAATTATGTTCCCGTGGATTTTACTATTATGGATATTGAATGTGAACCTTCTTGTCCAATTATTTTGGGACGTCCTTTTCTTCGCACCGTTGGTGCCATCATTGACATGAAAGAGAGGAATATAAAATTCCAATTTCCTCTCAAGAAAGGGATGGAACACTTCCCTAGAAAGAAGATTAAGTTACCTTTTGAGTCCGTTATACGGGCTAGCTATTCTTTTACTCTTGATAAAACTTGATCTCTTTGCATTATGCCTAGCTTAAAGGCATAAAAGAAAGCGCTTTTGGGAGGCAGCCCACAATGAATAAAATTTTATTTTGCTTTCGTTGTGTCTTGATGTTTGTTACTACAGTAGCATCATCATTGTATCTTTACTTTTCAGCTTTGTGCCAAGTTTAGCCTCTGATTGCAAGAAAGTTCAAAAGTTGTGACGTGTTGTCCAGGAAACAGATTCTGTCCTTGGACAGAAAAATTCGTATAAAATCACCAGATCATCTTTTTGGTCTGAATTATTTCGACAGCGTGCTCTATACAATTGGCTTTCGGGCGTCTGTTCTGAGTTTTTTGATTTGAGTTGCAGAAGTGCCCCGAAAAAATTATTTACTACGTGCTGGTCTGTTTTTCACAGATTCTGTCCTGTTTTGCCTTTCCTTCGTTTTGCAAACCTTGAGCTTGCTTTTTCTTTGCAAAAACCTTTTGGCAATCTTGAGAAACAGTAGACCTTCAAGATTATCTCTATTTCCAGCAAGGAAAAATTATTTTATTATGGGTACTAACCTCGCTAATCAGATTATGATGAGTAATGTATGAAGGGAGTTTTCAAGTGTGCGAGGGAAGATGATAAAAAGATTCAGGAGTGTCAAACGCTCAAGCTTGGGGATGCCCCCGTGCACCCCCAAGAAATATTCAAGAAGACTCAAGCATCTAAGCTTGGGGATGCCCCCGTGCATCCCCTTCTCCATCAACAATTATCAGTTCGTCTTTCGTTCCACTATATTTTAATCAGTTCATGTGTTATGTGCTACGCCTGGAGCGTCTTGCTTTTAGTTTCCTTTTTAGTTTTCTTTAGCTTTGCTTGCTGTTCATAACAAGTTGGAACCCAGCTTTCTTTGTTTGGGAGAGAAACACGCTCCACTTCAACCTAGAACACAACATAGGATTTTCATGTTTATCTTTGTTGTGTATGTTCTTTGTCTTTCAATAGCTACTGTCATGTTTAGCTCTTAGTTTTCATGCTTTTATTTTTAAGAGCTTTTGTTTAGTTGGTTGCTGGAACTCTCTTGAGTTATCATGCTTATCTTGTTAAGAGAGTTGGCTTCTGTTGCACTGGTTGATATGTCTATGATAAAAATGCTATGTGCATAATGGTGCTTAGTAGTTCATGTTTTCTTATGGTTAGTCTCAAATAGCTGGGGGGTTCTTAATGTGTTATTGAAGTACCAACATGATTTGTTTGCCTATGATGTGGTATGGTTTAGTGATATCTTGCTCCAAGAATTTATTTTGATTGACTTGCCATATGCTCACGCATATTTAAGACTGTAAAGAAAGTCTATCAAGCCTTGATGATCTTTAATTTCTGAGTAGCGATATAACTTCCATGCCCGATTCAATGTTGCTTTGTCGCTCTGCATGATTATGGCCATCATTGCTCTCTTAGTTGGTCGCTCCCAGTCTTTTGCTAACCTTCGCCTGTACTAAGCGGACTGACTGCTTGTGCATCCAAAATCCTTTAAACCAGTTATGCCATATGAGTCCACCATACCTTCCTATACATGGTATTTACCTGCCATTCCTAACAAAGACTATCTTGTACCATCTCGAAATTATTCAAAAAAGCATTTCTCTTTTGTGCCTCTGTTTTAGCTCATGAGGAAGTAGTAGTTAATTCATGATCTTTTTAAGTTGGACAAGTTTCACCCCGGGATTGCATGTCTAATCTGCAAACCCCTAATACGAGAAGGAACTGGCAAAGAGTGCGCCCGGCTCATTAAAAAATATACAACAAACAAACCCTCCTTCACACTTTGTTCATGAGAAATCAGAAAACTTTGGCAGTGATAAACAAAGGAGATTAAGGGGATGTGATCGTCCTCGTGCGGGAGCCGTTCCTCGAAACTTGTCCAGCTCGAGAAGTAATTGAGTTATCTACTAGCATTCGTTGACGAAATATGCATATTCCAAAAAATAATTTTTACCTCTGTTTTTAAAAACCAAGAGCTCTGGTACATGTTTAGTTTTTGTTTCCGACCACGGGTTTTCAACCTTGCCATCAAAAGCCATGGTTCGAGAGTCTCCACCTTCTTTCTTTAAAGCACCAACTATTGAGAGCATGATTGTCATTCTGAGTGTAATGTGCATTGTCCCAAAGTACCATTGTCTTCTGCATGATTATGATATCGTTTATTCTGAATTCATTGTATCTAGTCGTCACTTAAACTTCGGACGTGCCCCTGCATTTATGTTTTGCTTCACTAAAGGGGGCAAGCGAGGTACCACTTTGTCATGTTTGCACACCATGCTCACTACAAATCTATTGAGTGTTTCAGTATCATATTGTAAAACTTTCAGTTCTTTGTGATATTCTCATGAGGCAACTTAATTACTAAAGATTCATTGTCTCAGTAAGCATTTGTCATGTGACTGTGAAAAGTTCTTATATGGTTGATAGCATGTCACCATAGAAATTATGCTTGTTATCATTTACCTACTCGAGGACGAGCAGGAATTAAGCTTGGGGATGTTGATACGTCCAAAACGTATCTATAATTTCTGCTTGCTCCATGCCTCTTTTGTGTGATATTGCTATGATATTTATGCACTTCCATACACTTTAGATCATATTTGGACTAACCTATTAACTCAGTGCACCCCAGTGCCAGTTTCTGTTTTCTGCTGTTTTTGTATTTCAGGTTTTCCCATTACGTAAATTGCCAAAAAAAATCCGGGAAAAATATATAAAAAATCAACGTTTCGGAAGCTTCCATGCGGCCAAAGTAGGGCCAGAGGGGGGCCACTGGGGCTCCAGGCGCCCTGGGGGGGCGTCCCCACCCCTGGCCGCGCCGGGGGGGGGCGCCTGGGCCCCCCTGACCTCCGCTGATGCCCCCCTTTGGCATATATTTACACCACGTCCCGAAACCCTCGAGGACGGAACTGATACGTCCAAAACGTATCTATAATTTCTGCTTGCTCCATGCCTCTTTTGGGTGATATTGCTATGATATTTATACACTTCCATACACTTTTGATCATATTTGGACTAACCTATTAACTCAGTGCACCCCAGTGCCAGTTTCTGTTTTCGGCTGTTTTTGTATTTCAGGTTTTCCCATTACGAGAACTGCCAGAAAAATACCGGAAAAATTATATAAAAAATCAGCATTCCAGAAGGTTCCCGGTAGCCAAAGTACAGCCGGGGGGGGCACCAGGGCTCCAAGCGCCCTGGTGGCGCGCCCCCCCTGGCCGTGCCGGGGGGGCGCCTGGGCCCCCCGAGCCTCGTCTGATGCCCCCCTTTGGCATATATTTATACCGTCTCCCGAAACCCTCGAGACGGGAACTCTTTTTCGCGATCTCATCTATGTTCCGCCGCCGCCGCCGCTTCCAAGATCGGGAGCACCAGGAGAACTCTTCCCGGCACCCTGCCGGAGGGGAGGATCACCACCGGGAGCTTCTCCACCACCATGGACGCCTCCCGGATGAGTTGTGAGTAGTCTCCCTTGGACCATGGGTCCATGACCAGTAGTTATGTGATGTTCTCCTCCCGTTCTTGTGCTTCACTAATTAGTCCTCGTGAGCTGCCCTACATGATCAAGGCACATATGTAATCCTTATGTTGTTGCTATGATGAGTTTGCTGGGATCCGATGGATTATGAGATTATGTTCAGATTGTGTTTGAGTAATATATTTGATTCACCTCTTTTATATTTATGTTCGTAAGTAATTCTTGCATGTTCTCCGTTGTTATTTATTGCTTTGGCCAAGTAGTAGGTAGTGACTCCAAGAGGGAACATTGTGCTTGATTGTGGGTTCATGCCCCTCGATGACTAGCTTGAGTGACAGAAACATGAGTCTAGGGGATGTGCTATTGCCACAAGGGGGAAAACAACGGTGCTTGTGCCCGCGGGTGCAAGGATTGTTTACTTTACGCAAAGTTCTTTTAATGCAGTTGTCTGTTGCTTTGAGTTTACACTATGGGTGGGACTCGCAACTTAATACCAGCGAGACGTTCTGGATAGATATCTCAAAGTGGATGATTAGTAGTAGATGCAGATGGATTTCGGTCTACTTACCTCGGCGTATCGCCCATGATTTGAACCTCTACCTTTCTTGCAACTTAGTCAGCATTGGTTTGCGCACATGGTCCTGTCAATTGCCCAGCTGTAATTCGTTTACCTCACATAGCTGTTTTATCGTCTTTTGGGAGAGAGACATCACTAGTGAACATCATGGGACTCCGGTCCATATTACCATCATTGATCACATCCGCTATTTACTTTCCGCTTTTATTTACTATTGCAATTATATCTATCACTACTATCACTTGCGTTTGATCCTTTGTAAACTACAAGGCCGCAGGGATTGACAACCTCTCTGTACTCGTTGGGAGCAAAGTTATTTGTATCTGTGTGCAGGTCCACGTTGATTGCTAATATCTGGCGCCGTTAGCAGTTGACACCTTCTTGTTGAAACTGGGAGTCTCAGGGAAATCGATCCTTGGTATTGCCAAGGGAAAACTTCCGCTACACTACATCTCAACCTTCCTGTAGGATCGAAAGTATGTCTAGAGGGGGGGGTGATTAGACTACTTGTAATTATAAAAATTCTGCCTTTGATCAAGAACAATTTTTGGCAGATTCACAATTATGATCAAGACAAGTATCACCCTACACATGCAATTCTAGAGTATAAGCAGCAGAAAGTAAATTGCACATGTAGTAAAGGGAGGTGGAGAAGAGCAAACGCAATTTGGAGACGCGGTGATTTTTCTCGTGGTTCCGATAGGTGGTGCTATCGTACATCCACGTTGATGGAGACTTCAACCCACGGAGGGTAACGGCTGCGCGAGTCCACGGAGGGCTCCACCCACGAAGGGTCCACGAAGAAGCAACCTTGTCTATTCCATCATGGCCTACGCCCACGGAGGGCTAGCCTTACTCGGGGTAGATCTTCACGAAGTAGGCGATCTCCTTGCCCTTACAAACTTCTTGGTTCAACTCCACATCTCGATGACGGAGGCTCCCAAGCGACACCTAACCAATCTAGGAGGCACCACCCTCCAAAAGGTAAAAGATGTTGTAGATGATGATGAACTCCTTGCTCTTGTGCTTCAAATGATAATCTCCCCAACACTCAACTCTCCTCACTGATTTGGCTGTGGTGGAAGAAAGGATTGAGTGGAAAGCAACTTGGGAAGGTTAGAAATCAAGTTTCATATGGTGGGAGTGGAGCAACTTGATCTCAACACAAGGGCAGGTAGTTCTCTTCTCAGAAAGTGTAAGGTAGGAGTGGTAGTTCTTTCTGATGGCTCTCTCCACGAATGAAGAGGGGGTGGAGGGGTATATATAGCCTCCACACAAAATCCAACCGTTACACACATAATTGAGCAATCTCGGTGAGACCGAAGTTGACAACTCGGTCAGACCGAAAGTTCAAATAATGTGAACGTTGGGGTTTTCGGTGGGACCGAAAATACCATCTCGGTTATTCTGATTTGAGTCAAGACAGGAACTTGCCAGTTTCGGTGGGACCGAAAATATCATCTCGGTTATTCCGATATGATGACAAACGGTTACAGAAGCTTGGCAGCTCATGTTTCGGTGAGACCGATCTCAAATTCGGAATGTCCGATTTTTCTAGGGTTTGGCTTATGGCTGAGGTGGTTCATCTCGGTGTGACTAAGTTTGGAAAATCGGTTGGTCCGAGATTACTTATGAGTGTGTTTTCTAGTGAAAGTTGCTGATAGTTGAAGGAGATATATCACTAAGCACTTGAGCAACCAGATCATCAACACAACCTCATCCCCTTTTAATAGTATTGGCTTTTCCTATGGACTCAATGTGATCTTGGATCACTAAACCAAAAATGGAGTCTTGAGCTTTTGCCAATGCTTGCCTTAGCATTTTGAGGGGTCCACTTCTTCAGTCATTGCCATACCCATATCACTGAACTTCTCTGAAATGATTCTCAAGTAGCTATTAGTTCAATGATATATATGTTGTTATTAACCACCCGGGGATTAGTTGCACTTTCAATCTCCCCCTTTTTGGTAATTGATGACAACATATAGATCAAAGCTTCGACAAAGGATATAATCAATGAATAATATCGTCGCTTTGAGAAGTATGTGATAAGCAAGAGCTCCCCTTAAATTTGTGCATTATTTAAGATTTGCGTTTTAATGCAAATGCACAATCGATTAGGATCATGGGTCACTCTTCCATGTCACATACATCTTGGTGGAGCGCACAAAATGATAAGAATGAAAAGCATGCACCCAATCACCAAGACATGAGTAAATGATCATACAAGATAGGAATAGCATATGATAAGCATTAAGCACACATTAAAGCATAGTACGACCAAGCACTCATTAAGGTAGCATCAAACGTAGTATCAAGCACACTGAAAGTTTCGAAAACCAAAAGTACCAAAAGAAACCGCAAAAGAACGAAAGAGCACTCTCTCTCTCGAAGCCCTATGATCTATACAATTTCTCCCCCTTTGGCAACAAGTTACCAAAAAGTTTGAAAAAGCATAGAGCTAAACGTCACTGTGGGCTCTGCTGGCGGCTCCCGTCTGAGTAGATGTCGGAGTAGATATGACGGCATCAGCGAAGACTTCAGCTGAAGTCTGTGCTGGAGGAGTGGATACTGGAGCTGTGGCTGGAGTGACTGCTGGAGCTGTAGGAGGTGCTAAAGTGGTAGTCCTGGAGTTAGTCACTGGAATAGCTGCTGATTGGGATCCTCTAGGAACCTGAGCAGTCTGTCGCTGAGAATCCTGGACTAGGTCATCCTGCATGAGCTCTGCCCTGTCCTGCTTAGCTTCCTCCATGTCTGCCTCAAGCTTGTTGACGGTCACCTGAATTTCAGTCAGCTTCACGTCCAGAGCGTGGATCTTCTCGTCAACAATCCTCTCTAAGCTCTCCTGAGATTGTTCAATGCTGGCCAGGCGTTGTTCAATCCTTTGGGTAGCTTCAAGAATCTGCTCTCCGAAGCTCTTTGGTTTAGCTGCTGCTGCTGCTGCCTCTTTATCAGCTTTGGCTTTCCTAGCAGCTTCAATCTTGGCTTGACCTTCAACAGATGTTGGATCCTCCTCGTCCATCACAACAACATTGTCTTCATGCTCAGGCTGCAGGGGTAAGTGCTTCCTATCCAACAAGAATTTGCCCGTGCCAAACTTGGCATTGATGAGCATCTGAATCTGTGGGGCAAATCCACATGACCTCTTCTGGTCAGCTGCAGTCCTCTTAATGGTCTCTACCATTAAGTCCATCACCTTGAAAGGTGCCTTCTCATCAAGTATATGCAGCATGTTGATAGAATAGCCTCTGATCATGCGATGATCTCCAGACTTGGGCATCAAGGTATGCCTCAGAATAGTGTTAGTGGTAGGTAAACCTGCCTGGAGATAGTAGACTGAGCCGAGCTTCCACACTTCCAAATCTGCTGTGGGGATCTCCTTGTACATGTTCTTCATGGAATCATGGTTCTTCTTTGGAATCCCATAGACATCAATGTCGTCCTCTCGTTGCACTGGAGCATTCAGAAGTTCTTCCCATTCTTCAACAGAAGAAGAAAACCTTTGACCTTCAGTCATCCAGGTGATCTTCCCATCAGGATAGAAATGAGCTGTGGCATAGAACTGCATAATCATCTCGTTGTTCCAATCTGTCAATTTCTGACCCACAAACTCAGCAACTCCACATGCAGTGAAGCTTTCATGCACATGTGGAAAGAAGTATCTGTGCTCTTCACTGTCAATGTATTCCCAGTCAACATATCTGGTATCTGCTACTATTGGCTTCTTGTCCATCAGCACAGTCTCATAGAAGTCCTGCTGCTCTCTGGTGTGGAATCTGAGGTCTACAGCAGTCCTTCTCCTCACGGCATATGGATCAGATTGTCTCCATAGCCTGAGACCTCTATCTTTCCTTGCCTTCATATCCTCGGCTTGAGGATGAGCATCATTGTGAAGTGGCAGTTTTGGACGGAGTTTCAGCAACACCTGTTCTTCTTCATCAGAATCAGCTGGTGGCACATCACCCTTGTTCTTCTCAGATGCTGGAATGTTCCTGGTTGTCCTCTTGGGCTTGGCAGAAGGCTTTGCTGGAGCTGCCTTGGCTTGAGCAGATTTCTTGGGCTTTGAAGTGGCTCCAGCCCTAATGGCATCACCCATGAGCTTCTGCTTCTGAGGAGCAAGCTGGGGTGCTTCTTCTTCTTCTTCTTCATCGGCTGCATCTGCATGAGGATCAGTATACACTACCCTCTTCCTCTTGGAGGTTTTCTTTACTTTGCTTGGGGCTGGCTCTCCCAAGTTCAGCTTCTTGGCAACAGCTGATTGCTTGACTTTGCTGGTGCCCTTCTTTGACTGCTGACCTTGTTGCTCTTTGGCAACAACCTTTCTCTTGGGCTTGGAGGACACCTCTTCCTCAGCAATGAAATCAGAATCCTCATCATCAGAATTCTTCTCTTTTCTAGCTCTGGTGGCTGCAGGAGGCAAGCCACTAGGTGTACTCCTCTCACCATCATCAACTGGACTACTCGCCTCAGGACTAGTGTCTGCTTCCGGAATGTCCGCAAAAGGTGACTCTGACCTGTTCTGGCTTTCACTGGCATCTGACATGGCTGACAACCTGTGAATAGATAAGGTATAGGCAGAAAAGAAGAGTTATCACAAACTGCAGAGGTTTTTGCAAAAAATTGAGTTCAGATTTTAGTTTTAGGTTTTCACAGAAGGCATTTCGGTCAAACCGATTTTCAGTTTCGGTGAATCCGAAGTGTGTAACAGAAGCTTACCACACCACTTTCGGTCAGACCGAAGTGGGTTTCGGTCCTGCCGAAACACTAGGGTTTCACTAAGACTCTACTTCGGTCACACCGATTTGCACGACTCGGTTGGACCGAAAGGTGCAGTGCAATGGCCAGAGGCCAAATCGGTCATTCCGAGTTTTTAAAATCGGTTTCACCGAGATGTATTCCGTGGAAACCTAACCCTAAAATTTTTACTCGAAGCTAGTTCAAACGAACCGATCTGATGTTTAAGGAAGATTTCAAACGTGGCCAGATATAGGGCAAACCAAACGTGCATTGAATCGGATGGGGAGCACGAGAGGGATCGAGACTCACCCTAACTTGGTGGAGTCCCTCTACGGCGGCAACGGCGCAGAGGAGAAGTCTGTTGACGGCGGTGGAGACCTGCGGCGAGGGCGCACAGGCGACGACGGCGACGATCCGGAGATCAGGGCGACGGCAGCGAGGGACGTGGGAGCGAAAACGTTTGAAGGAATAATCAACGCGCGCTGCCCTCAGTATATATACCCCTTTGCTGTCGGTGGGACCGAGTTGAAAAACTCGGTGACACCGAGATGGATAACTGCTATGCAGTTACGCATATCGGTCACGCCGAGATTTAGAACTCGGTTTCACCGAGATGAAACCTAGATCAGTCTAAGTGCTTTCGGTTTGACCGAGTTTGAATGAGTTGGTCTGACCGAAAATCACTTAGAAGGTTTTGGAAGTTAGCCCTTGACGGATCGGTGGCTCCGAGTGCTCCTCACTCGGAGGGTCCGAAAATGACTTGTTCAAAGTTTGTGATATAAGCATGAATAGAATTTGAGACAAGAAAGCATAGATAGCTAGGGGAGGTACTTAGGCATTCTTGTCCATCCATTTGGCCAGAAAATCAAAACAACCAAAACAACAAATGGATGTCCTCGAATGGATAAAATCATGCATTCAACATGCTCACACAATAAGATAGCAAATGAAATATGTGTCAAACATGCACAACCAAAACTCTAGCTACTAGCACACAATTTGTCGATGACTAGGTCATCTTTATATGAGTATTTTGACTTAGGAGCCAAATGAGAACATTTGATCATAGGTCATACTCATCGTTTAAGCACAAGTGGGGTTACCACTTTTACATAAAGCATTGATGTGTTCACATCATTTGAAGATGCTTTAGCTCAATTTTTAGAGCAAAGCTCCCCCTAGATGTGAGAACCCCTTTTAAAGGGTCAAACTAACCTTGGGTTGTCGTAGAAGACTTCATGTAGATGTTGAAGATGTGGATGCTCAATGTTGATGTAGATCATCAAGAGTTGGGAGCTATCCTTTGGATTAGAGCACTTTCAATACCTACATGGGTTAGTCCCACAAGGAACAAACAAGGATATCCATAGACATAGATTGAAGTTCACAATAGATGATGTCCATGAAAGCAATGATTACCTTGTCCCTTGACTTACCAACAAGAGGGTTTGTGACTCCATGAACTAGTGCATGATGTGGAAGTTGATTGCACAAGTTGCCAAAATGAATGTGAGTGAAGTATGTTGGCGGAGTCACCCTCAAGAACCTTCTAGTTCTTCTTCTTCGGGATCCACATCATCTTGATGGGAATCCTTGGGGTTGTAGTTGAGCTTGACGAAGTAGAACTTGACGTGTCCTTAGGAACCCACTTGACCATGGCTTGAGGTGCTTCAATGAATGCATCAATCTCCTCTTGAAGCTTGTCCTTGGCTTTTAGCTTGTGGTCTTGTGGTGGAAGGTCATCTTGAGCTTGTTCCACATTGGAAGAAGTAGGATCATACTTCTCCTTTTGAGAAACAAACTGTGGAGTAGGGTATTGACCTTCTTCCCACTCAACACCTTCGGCGTTGAACTTTCGCTCAAAACCAATTCCTTGATTCTTCCGGTGCCTTCCTTGCTTGCGAATAATTTCCTCAAAGTTCTTGCTTCCGGCAAGACTCTTGTAGACACCTTTCTCTATGATCCCTTTCAATAAACTATTCTCTTGCTCAAGTGTAACTTGGCTTGAAACATTGTTAGTGGAATCAAGAGAACTACTAGAAGTAACAACATTAGATTTAACATGGTTATTGTTACTACTAGAGGAAGAATTTTTCTTATGCTTGTCATGCTTAGTCTTAATGGGTGGCAAGAAATTAGACAAGAGAAGTCGTTTGGCAAGATATGAAGAACTCTTCTTTCGAAGATCGTCATTGATCGCTTTTAGAAACTCATGTTCTTGCTCTAGAGTGAGCTTCTCGAAGCGTAGCTTCTCATGAGATCTTAGGAGCTCTCTATGATCTTCTTGAGTTGTTTCATGAGCTAACTTAAGAGTGTTCAGTTCTTTAGTTAGACGCTCAATCTCCTTCATAGCATTGTCATTCGACTCTTCTCGACTATAAAGACTACTAGCATTTTCATCGTTACTAAGCTCACTAGATTTATCATGCAAGAGCTCATCTTCACCAAGCAAGTCATCCTCATCACTATCAAAGTCAATGAATTCAGGGTGTGATACCTTGGGGCCTTTAGCCATGAAGCATCTTCCAGTTCCCTCATTTGGTGAATCAAATAAGTCGTAGGAGTTGGAGTTGGAGGATACGAGTGCAAGACCGGCAACACCTTCATCTTGACTGTAGTCGGAGTCGGAGTGATAGCTTCCATCGGATTGATTGTCGGAGTCGGAGCCGGAGACCCATTCACCTACATGAGCTTGATGTCTTCTTCTTGTATAGCTCCTTGATGACTTGTCTCTCCTCTCCGAATCCTTGCTTCTCCGAGAGGGTCTTCGTTCATAACGATCATCTCTACTCCTTCTCTCTTTCCGAGGTGACTCATCTCTTGATCTTCTTCTTGGAGATTCTTCTCTTCTCTTGTGGGGAGCCGTACACTCATTTGAGAAGTGTCTGGGTCTTCCACAATTGTAGCAGTTTCGATCACGACTAGAAGATATCTTTTCATCATATGATCTAGACTTTGAGCTTCTCTCTTTGCCTCTATTCTTGTAGAATTTGTTGAAGTTCTTAACCATTAGGCTTATCTCTTCATTGGAATTAACTTTTCACTTGAGGTTGTGGGAGCATCACTTGTAGCTTTGTAAGCACCACTTGACTTGTTGTGAAGCTCTTCCTTATCCTTAAGTGTCATCTCATGAGCAACAATTCTTCCAATGACTTCAGTTGGCTTGAGAGTCTTGTAGTTTGGCATCATTTGGATCAAAGTGCACACGGTGTCATACTTTCCATCCAAAGCTCTTAGAATCTTCTTGATGATGAATCGGTCGGTCATTTCTTCGCTTCCTAAGCCAGCAATCTCATTTGTGATGAGAGCAAGCCTAGAGTACATTTCAGCGACTCCTTCACCATCCTTCATCTTGAACTTGTCAAGTTGACCTTGAAGAATATCTAGCTTTGATTCCTTCACAGACTCGGTACCTTCGTGCATTTCAACCAAAGTATCCCAAATCTCTTTAGCATTCTCAAGACGGCTGATTTTGTTGAACTCCTCGGGACACAAAGCATTGAAGAGAATGTCACAAGCTTGAGCATTGTTTTGCAACATCCGCAACTCTTCCGGTGTAGCTTCGCGATCCGGAACTTTTCCTTCTTCGAAGAATTCACCTTGCATACCAACACAAATAATGCCCCATGTGGCTGGGTTATGACCAAGAATATGCATTTTCATTTTATGCTTCCAACTAGCAAAATTTGTACCATCAAATTAAGGACCTCTACGATAATTACCCTCACTAGACGCCATACTCTCCTAGGTTGTGAAACCAAGCTTATGGAGTCCAATGCAATGGAAACCAATACAATGGAGACCAAGGCTCTGATACCACTTGTAGGATCGAAAGTATGTCTAGAGGGGGGGTGATTAGACTACTTGTAATTATAAAAATTCTGCCTTTGATCAAGAACAGTTTTTGGCAGATTCACAATTATGATCAAGACAAGTAGCACCCTACACATGCAATTCTAGAGTATAAGCAGCGGAAAGTAAATTGCACATGTAGTAAAGGGAGGTGGAGAAGAGCAAACGCAATTTGGAGACGCGGTGATTTTTCTCGTGGTTCCGATAGGTGGTGCTATCGTACATCCACGTTGATGGAGACTTCAACCCACGGAGGGTAACGGCTGCGCGAGTCCACGGAGGGCTCCACCCACGAAGGGTCCACGAAGAAGCAACCTTGTCTATTCCATCATGGCCTACGTCCACGGAGGGCTAGCCTTACTCGGGGTAGATCTTCACGAAGTAGGCGATCTCCTTGCCCTTACAAACTTCTTGGTTCAACTCCACATCTCGATGACGGAGGCTCCCAAGCGACACCTAACCAATCTAGGAGGCACCACCCTCCAAAAGGTAAAAGATGTTGTAGATGATGATGAACTCCTTGCTCTTGTGCTTCAAATGATAATCTCCCCAACACTCAACTCTCCTCACTGATTTGGCTGTGGTGGAAGAAAGGATTGAGTGGAAAGCAACTTGGGAAGGTTAGAAATCAAGTTTCATATGGTGGGAGTGGAGCAACTTGATCTCAACACAAGGGTAGGTAGTTCTCTTCTCAGAAAGTGTAAGGTAGGAGTGGTAGTTCTTTTTGATGGCTC
The DNA here is from genome assembly GCA_902687465.1 of Secale cereale. Lineage (NCBI taxonomy): Eukaryota > Viridiplantae > Streptophyta > Magnoliopsida > Poales > Poaceae > Secale > Secale cereale. Next base: position 813,741,568 of record LR738715.1, on the reverse strand, counting down.
TCTCCACGAATGAAGAGGGGTGGAGGGGTATATATAGCCTCCACACAAAATCCAACCGTTACACACATAATTGAGCAATCTCGGTGAGACCGAAGTTGACAACTCGGTCAGACCGAAAGTTCAAATAATGTGAACGTTGGGGTTTTCGGTGGGACCGAAAATACCATCTCGGTTATTCCGATTTGAGTCAAGACAGGAACTTGCCAGTTTCGGTGGGACCGAAAATATCATCTCGGTTATTCCGATATGATGACAAACGGTTACAGAAGCTTGGCAGCTCATGTTTCGGTGAGACCGATCTCAAATTCGGAATGTCCGATTTTTCTAGGGTTTGGCTTATGGCTGAGGTGGTTCATCTCGGTGTGACTGAGTTTGGAAAATCGGTTGGTCCGAGATTACTTATGAGTGTGTTTTCTAGTGAAAGTTGCTGATAGTTGAAGGAGATATATCACTAAGCACTTGAGCAACCAGATCATCAACACAACCTCATCCCCTTTTAATAGTATTGGCTTTTCCTATGGACTCAATGTGATCTTGGATCACTAAACCAAAAATGGAGTCTTGAGCTTTTGCCAATGCTTGCCTTAGCATTTTGAGGGGTCCACTTCTTCAGTCATTGCCATACCCATATCACTGAACTTCTCTGAAATGATTCTCAAGTAGCTATTAGTTCAATGATATATATGTTATTATTAATTGCCAAAACCACCCGGGGATTAGTTGCACTTTCACTTCCACTTGGGGTAACCAACGAGGGGCGAGAAGCCATCAGGAACCCTTTTTCGCGATCTCATCTCTGTTCCGCCGCCGCCGCGCTTCCAAGATCGGGAGCACCAGGAGAACTCTTCCCGGCACCCTGCCGGAGGGGAGGATCACCACCGGGAGCTTCTCCACCACCATGGACGCCTCCCGGATGAGTTGTGAGTAGTCTCCCTTGGACCATGGGTCCATGACCAGTAGCTATGTGATGTTCTCCTCCCCTCTTTGTTCTTCACCGATTAGACCTCGTGAGCTGCCCTACATGATCGAGGCACATATGTAATCCTTATGCTGTTGCTATGATGAGTTTGCTGGGATCCGATGGATTATGAGATTATGTTCAGATTGTGTGTGAGTAATATATTTGATTTACCTCTTTTATATTTATGTTCTTGAGTAATTCTTGCATGTTCTCCGTTGCTGTTTATTGCTTTGGCCAAGTAGTAGGTAGTAACTCCAAGAGGGAACATTATGCTTGATTGTGGGTTCATGCCCCTCGATGACTAGCTTGAGTGACAGAAACATGAGTCTAGGGGATGTGCTGTTGCCACAAGGGGGAAAACAACGGTGCTTGTACTTGCGGGTGCAAGGATTGTTTACTTTACGCAAAGTTCTTTTAATGCAGTTGTCTTTTGCTTTGAGTTTACACTATGGGTGGGACTCGCAACTTAATACCAGCGAGATGTTCTGGATAGATATCTCAAGGTGGATGATTAGTAGTAGATGCAGATGGATTTCGGTCTACTTGCCTTGGTGTACCGCCCATGCTTTTGAGCCTCTACCTTTCTTTGCAGCAGAGTTATTATTGGTTTGCGCACATAATCCTGTCAATTGCCCAGCTGTAATTTGTTTACCTCGCTTAGCTGTTTCATCGTCTTTTGGAAGAGAGACATCACTAGTGAACATCATGGGACCCCGGTCCATATTACCATCACTGATCACACCCGCTATTTACTTCATGTTCTTATTTACTAGTTGCAGTCATACCTATCACTATTATCTCTTGCGTTTGATCCTTTGTAAACGACAAGGCCGGAGGGATTGACAACCTCTCTGTACTCGTTGGGAGCAAAGTTATTTGTATCTGTGTGCAGGTCCTGTCAATCGCTAAGTTGCGCCGCTAGCAGTTGACACCTTCTTGTTGACCCTCGGAGTCTCACGGGATTCGATCCTTGGTATCTTTGCCAAGGGAAAACTACCGCTACACTGCATTTCAAACCTTCCACTTGGGGTAACCAACGAGGGGCGAGAAGCCATCAGCCGCCGCCGCACGGAGCTCAATGTCCCACTCCGGCGGCGAAGGGGGCGAAGGGGATCGCTCCGGTGAAGGAGCCCGCTGCGTCGGCAAGCTACTGCTGTCGAGCCAGTTGTCTACCTCCGAGAACCCATCACCATCACCTCCGGTCCCTCCGCCTCCGGCTGACTCACCGCCGCCGCCGCTAGGTTTAGCCGCCGCCGCCATCGTAGGACAGACAGTGAGACGGGGAAAGAGTGGAGAATAGGGGAAGCAGACAAAGGAGCGACCGCTTTGACCGCGCGTGCTGCCCTAACAGCCATCAACCCGTGCACCGTGAGGTTAGTCCGACGTGGCAGGTGACATGTGGGCCTGTCGTGTCAGAAATCGGTTTAGCAGCGGGTAATCGGTCATTTGTTTTAATTGAGAAAATTTACAAGAAAAGTGGTGGATTTTTGGAACGCGCTAGAAATGTGGTGGCAAATTGAAGCGTGAACTTCAAATATGGTGGTTTTCTGTAGCTCAGGCTACATGGAACCTTTTATCCTCAACCATTCAGCTTTGCTTTGAGATCCGTACTCTTCAACTAACTTAAAACATGAAGATTTCTCTTTTTTGTTTCTCTCAAACGACACACCATATGAACTTCAAACTTTGCAGATCGAACAAACATTAGAACATCAATGTGTGAAAAAACTTCCAGATTTTTTGGTCTGATATAAATATAAAAAATAAAATTTTGTTTGACTAAAAATATTATTTTAAGTATTTAAAATGCTTGAAAAAATCTGAAAGTTTTTTCCCACATTGATGTTCTAATGTTTGTTCGGTCTGCAAAGTTTGAAGTTCTTATGTTGTCTCATTTGAGAGAAACAAAAAAAAGAAATGCATTCGCACGGATCGCGATGCAGAATTGGATGGTGAAAATAAGGGGTACCACGTAGACTGAGCTACAAAGAAACTTTGTGTTTTTGCAATTCACTCTCAGACTAGTGTTGTTTTTTGCTAGTTTGTTGCCTTGTCCATTGATTCTCAGACTAGTGTTGTCTTTTGCTAGTTTGTTGCCTTGTCCATTGGTTCGGCCTGGGAGTCATCAGGACAAGCAGATGTGCAGAAATACAATAATAACCTTATGTCGAAAAGCTAATTGGTACTCAGCGGGCTCACATCTCTTCAACCATACTTTCTGATTCTCGGGAGATGCTGCTAGTAATACTACTCGATTATTTCATTAGCGGCAGTTGTCCCCGTCTATGTTGTCGGCAAAACAACAAGGAAAGTCTGATGCATGAACTTCTCAAGAAGTCGGCAAAGCTGCCCTTGGCAGAGCACTCTGAAACAGAGTGACATATAAGGAGCTCAATCATCATTATCTGATTTGCACTCTATGCATATAGTCTGAACAGTTTGCCATGATGACATACTATATTCCGTGCAGCTTTCCTTTTTCTTTTGGCAGTCTGTTTCCTGTCCACTTCAAACAGTATTTCCCTCTACTCCACTTGTTCCTGCACTGAAATAATCCACACGAAGGAGTCTTGCCCAGGAACCCTGTTAGCAATCTCGAACTTTGATGGTGACATGATAATTAAGACTTTTCATCATCATGTCGCAAATAATTTTTTCGAAGCCGGCCACTAGGGGTCCCGATTCATTAAAAAAAGAGGATTGCCCGGTTAATTAACGGAAAATCATGCTAAAACCGTCACAACAACCCACACAGGGCAACACCGGCCGACCTGGCCACCCACACGAAGATACAACAACGCTGCATAGAGGAAACACAAAGTCAAGGTAGTCACCAAGTGTCATCGTCATCACTCCTCCACGAGCCAGCGACTCCGATTTCGCCATTGACTTCCACCAACGAAGCCCTCATCGCCGCAAACGCTGGTACCCATGCCGGCCCATGCCAAATAGTCGGCCACCGGCGCAGGCGCCAGACAACTCCGACTAAGAAGACCACCAAAACACGGGAGAAATGGGCAGAGTTGGCGCCAACTAACACCTCCACGAACACCACCAGCCACTTGTCATCGTCGCCGCCTAGGCACCTCCCGGGCAGCTCCGACTCCGCGACGACACGGCGAGATCCATAAGAGACCTGTCAAGCATGTCGGGTAAGAACCGACAACCGAAGCACTGCCGCGACCCTGCACCGCTAGCCATCATCATCGTTGCCAAACTGGACACCGCACCGCCACACTACCGATCGGGCACCTGCCGACCGCAGTGTCGTGAGCGTCTAGCACATGGAGAGCGCGAATGGGAACCAAAGCTCTTCAAGGCGACGCCCCAAAGAGAGAAGCGACGATGCCGATGCTGTCGCCCGACCCGACCGGGCCTTAGGCTTTCACCCGAAGATCTGGATCCCAGGGTGTGCAGGGAGAGAACTCCTCGGCGGCGCCTCCAAGGAGGTGAGACGACGTCCACGGACGCCGACGCCGTCGGCCGGCAAGAGCCCAGCAGGCTTTCGCCCGGAGCACCGCCCAACACCACAACCTCACACATAGCACCTCCGCTAGCCCACACACCTTCCACGAAGCCATCGCGCCATGACCAAGCGAAAGCCACCACCTTAACTCCAGCGCCCACCACTGCATAGAGACCACCAAGCTTCCAGGTTGTGGGCTGCCACCCCACCCTCACACGCCGGAAGGACGCCAAGCCGGATGCCGCAGTCGCCGGAAGCGCCGTCGGTGAAGCCACAGGGAGGCCGCCACACTACGCAGCCGAGAAAGTTGAAGCTCCCCCACCAGAAGACCGGCAGCCGCGCCGCCCGCACTGCCGCGGCTGCCGACGAGAGCTCACACGGGACCGCCATCCCGCCGCCCAAACCGTCGCGCAGAGGCCTGTGGGACCCCGTCCTCCACGGGACCAGGGCCGTCCAGCGTCGGAGAAGCAGCGCCGGAACGCCGCCGCACCAGATCCGTCACCCAGGCGTCGAGAGGACGCCGCAGCGCCGGGATCCGCCGCCCTGGAGCAGGGCAACGCCGCTGAGATCCGGCAACCCCAGATGGAGAGCGCCGCCACACGCGAGGGCCGTGCGAACCGGTAGCCCGCCGCCGCCGCGGCGCGCGACGGCGGCGAGGGGATGCGCCGGCGGGGGGACTGGCGGCGGCGGTGGCTAGGTCACTCCCGGGTCGCCCGCTCAGGAGCGACACGGGAGTCGGGGCCTCTGTGGTTGTACCTGTTCGCTATCCCATGCCGCAAATAATTAGCAACATTTCAAATACAGGTTCAAATTTAAGCTTTAAATTGGAAGCATTGTCCATCACAAACACACAATGTAAGTTAATTAGGTATATAAACCACAAGCCTAAATCCAATTTAATTTCAACGGAGCGTTCTTGAAGCGCACTTAATAGTCTTACGTCATCGAAACTATAGCATATATACAAGTTTTTCGCTCTTTATATTTACGCATGGTATCGAACTGATTGCTCCGACATCCATCCATCCGATTGATTGTTAAGACTTTTTTTTGCTTCAAAATGGAGCATTGTTTCATGCATTTTCTCCATAGTCCTACCACCATTGCCTTTTGTTCCCTTGCTTCACAACACTTTAATATTACTCACATAAATCTTTACTCACTCGGAGGTCCTATGCTTGAAGTCAAAATAATTATCCCTCTTTATTTCACAACTGTCTACAACTCTAGCTAGTTGCCCTTCTTATTTGTGCAAGCCCTCCATTCTCTTGGTAGCTCCAATCTCAGACCACAAGGGTAGTTCTAAGTTCTAACACAAATAGTGCACTTGTCCAAATCTCAGACCTTAGCTTGATTGAAAACCAAGAATATATTTATTTTTTTGCGGGTGACAACCAAGATGACAGAGCTAGTGTTCTCCTTTGCTACTTTGTTGCCTTGTCCATTGGTTCGGCTTGGGAGTCATGGGGACAAACAGATGTGTGGAAGTGCAGAAGTAACCAAGCCCTGCGAACCAAGCCTATACACAGCTGCGCCCTGGCATTTCTACCTGAATGTACCTACCAGCATAGCTATGAATATCTGCATCAGCAGTTTACGTTTCTTCTAGGAGATGTTTGCAGTCTAGGAAGAGGCTAATTTTAGTCAGACTACTCGCTTATTTCATCTGCCGCAGTCCTTCCAGAGCAAGTTGGCGGCAAATACAACAAGAAAATCTGATGCATAAACTTCTCAATGTAAAAAAAATAAACATAGGAAAGGTACATATCCAATAAATATTTATCTATCGTTAATTTTATGGTATATTCAGTTGTCGTTTATTATATACAAAAAAAAAGGAGTAACCACAGGAATACAAAATCTCCATATACCCACTTCTTCTATTCAGAACATCATTCTTGTAGTCTTTTTTAAGGGAAAAAAGGCTATAGTACATATTGAAGTCAGCAAAGCTGCCCTAGGCAACGTATTCTGCAGTGATTACACAAAAGGAGCTCAATCATCATTATCTTATTTGCACTCTATGCAGATAATCAGACAGATTGCTATTATCCATGCACTATATCCCTCCTTCTGTTACGCGTCCATTTAGTTCCAGTCCAACTCAAGCAGTATTTCTCTCAATTCGACTTGTTGCCGTCGCCACTCCCTCTTGTTCCGAAACAATCCATGTGAAGGATACTCGCCCTGGACCTGGAGTCCTTGACGCAGACTCAAACTTTGATGCTACTCGCTCCGTTCCATATTACTACTTGTTGTCATTTTAGTTCAAATTTGTATTGCTTACAGTCTCAAACTTTGATGCTACTCCCTCCATGCGCATACATTCAAAATTGTGAGTAAGGTATATGTATTGCTTACAGTCCCAAGCATAACCTGTAGAACAAGCAGGTACTGAAGAGCACATGCAGCCCTCTTGCAAAATGAGTAGCAAAAAGAAATGGGCAACAAAGAGGAATCTGGCAATTTTGTCATCAGGGAGCAGTTTAAGAATGTCGAATTCAGTTTTTTCAACTTAATTCCACATGAACTGCATACCATTAGAAAATCCCATGAACAAACTTTAGAAGTCATTCAACTACAACCAATTCAGAACAGCAACTACAACCAATTCACCTCTTGTGAAGGTGTTTCTTATTTCTGGATCGGTTTGGCACTATTATTTATTCATGAATAAATATCCAAACATAAGGCCTTGCGTTCAACATGACCCCTACATAAAAAGTTCAGTACGAAATATAACAACACACACTTGAGGAGCATTTAGGTGCTGTTTACTCTAGCTTGGCCTCCACCCTCTTCGGAGGATCCAGCTGCAGGTAAGTAAATGGTACAGTTGGTTCCTCCCTGCAAACCACAGTTTGTACATTAATAACTTCCTAACAAAACAGAAAGAAAAAAAAAGGCAATATTCACACAGTCAGAACACTTGTTACAATTTTGAATATATGTGCACCAGAAACTATAGTGGATAGTCGCTAGCTCTCTGAGGGTAAATTCATCATTAGAATTCTGAAGTCCACAGTTTCACAAATATATGGAGTCCTATAATACGCATTTCAGTAAAACAGCTTCTTGAAGCACTTCAGCCTTTTTTAAGAAAAAGCTACTCCCTCTGTGCCATAATGTAAGACGTTGTTTGACACTAGTGTAGTGTCAAAAAACGTTTTACATTATAGGACGGAGGGAGTATGTCACAAGTACTTTCTTTTGTTCAGTTTGGTGGGAAAAATGATTGCATGTGTGCTTCTACTCCTGGTGAGTTGGAACTGGTTGCTCTCAGCTAAGCCACAACAGCACACTTAGTTTCTGGCCCAGACAGACTGAGATATTGTCAGGGAAGGTTGCACCATCCATGTTACCCAACCACCCAACCGAACTACCTTCCTAATAGATGACAAACATCATATATGAAACACAGGCAGGCAGGTAGCCACCTCATAAATTTCATTGATTTGCAACTAGATGGAGAATATATAGTCGGTGTCATGCTCCATATTTGAATTTTAGGAAATGGTTACGCTAGTTTGTAGAGAGGGAGAGAGAGAGGGGGGGGGGGTGTTTCATTGCTTTAGACTTTAGTTAGTTACATTTTAATTTTTTGATAAGAAAGAGAAGGTGGGAGGTGTAGACAAACCGGGCCTGACCAATTCCCCGTTGTCTAGTAAACAGAAAAGAAGACTTTAGGCTGGTCCCAATGCAAAGGAACTTTCAGCAGGAACTTTGGTCCAACTCAGCAAAGATTAGGATTAAAAAATTCTCCAATTAGCATTAAAAATATCCCGTACGCAGCCCTATGTTCCGGCCGGCCCACACGTGACCAATCAGCATTAAAATTTCTTGTATCTGGTGCAATGTTCCGGTAACCATGTAAGTTCCTCTAAAACTCTCTCTCTTCATTAAATCAATGCCACGTAAGATTTTTTGCTGAGTTGGACCCGAAGTTCCTGCTGAAATTCCCTGCATTGGGGTCAGCCTTAGAAGGTAGGCTCATATTAGACATTCCCATAAACAAGAACATCGAACAACCATATTAGTTTAGGCAAACCCATGCGGGTAAACAATTTCCAAGCCAGTAAACCTTTTATGTTGAAGAGATTACTTTTTAGTAATCATCCTTATGTAGAAACTAGTCAGTATGCTTTTAAGTTGCTGAAAAAGCAAGCAACCACTGAACAAAAATAAACAATTTAACATGAGCATACTCCGCAATTACTAACTTAACATTTTCCTGAGTACTGCTTATTCATTCTACTAAATTGTTTTGGACAACCTAAAAACCTGTTTAGATTGTAGCAGTGATTATAATATGATCCCACCAAAAGCATTAAACACAGAGATCGTGAGAAGCAGCGGATACCCAGGTTTCGAGCGCATGCATTGCCAAAAGACCTTGAATGGACCTGGAACAGTCTTGAACGGATTCCCTTCAAAGGCAGCCTGCAAACAAATAATTAAGCAAACCAAAACATGTTCATTTCAGACTTGGAATTCATTCCAAAGTGCCCAGATCAGCTACCACCAGTAACCACGGCAGAGGTAGGATAGGAATCATTCTGGTTACGTGTTATCGAATCGATGTGCGTACTTTGTAGTAGGTAACATTGTGTGCTTATCATACCCAAAACACATCTAAAGTGTCCTGGGAGCAAATGAAGTACTGAAACAAATTGATGCCAGACCCTCACAATAGTACACTTGATGAAGTAAACCAGCCTAAACAATCAAGTGCATAAATACGAGTGGTTTCTAGGGGATCATTTTAGCTGTTGCATCATCGATCTTCTGAAACAATTACATGTCAGAGAGGGAGGGTAAGTGTCTAGTGAGGAGGGGACCTGGACGACATCCTCGACGCGGTCGTTGCAGCGGTGCGCCTTGGGCTGCCGCTTGTCCCCCTCCGGCAAGCCCCACGGGCTCTCCCGCCTCGGCACCGGCCTCTGCTCGCTCTCGCTCATCCTCCTCCTCCTCCTCCTACCACCACCACCACCACTCTTCCCTGTCACTCCAAGAAAAGGACCGAAATGGCGGCTCAAATCCAATCCACACATGAATCCTAGTCGACACCATCGACGGAGAGATCAGAGGAGACCGACTCACCTCGCAACCACCGCTCCTCTCCCCACGCGCGCCGGCGACGAGAGATCCCGAGATCGAGACGACGACGGCGGCTGCTTCTCTCCCCCTCGCTGGCCGGAGTCCACCAAGATGCGACGCGGAGACGGAAATGCCCACCCTCCAGCCCATTTAGACCTTCAGTGTCACATGGGCCTGGGGAAACCATTTCATCCGGCCCAAGTACCGGCCCGGGTGGCAGATAAACACCGGGACCCACCGGCAGTGACATGCCAGTGAGGGCGAAACCCTAGCTGGCCGCGCCCTCGTATATAACCGACCACCCCTTCGCCCTCCGACCCTTTCAGCTTTCGGCGGCGGCGGCGCACTCCTCGTGTTCTCACCCAGGCGCGCACTCCTCCACTCGCCGTCGTCGTCTCGGATCCGCAGCCATGGTGAGTCTCCTCTCCCTGATCTAGGTGGCTGCGGTTGCTCGTCGCGACTGTTCCTGGTTTCCGAACTACCCCAGATTCTTTAGATTCAAGCCAGCTGCGCGGCTCGGTAGTATGATTTGCGAGGGCGGAGGGAATCCGTGGAGCGGGGTTTCTTAATATCGTGCTGTTAATCGGTTGAAATTGCCGTAGGCGCTGTGTATTTCTCTGAAGTCGCTCCGTGTTGATGTTGCTGGATCTCCACCATGTCGGGAAGAAGGGGAGGTGATTGGGATGCTGGGGTTTGGGACACTTATCACACTGCTCTGCCCTGGACCTTCGCTGTATTAAGTTCACTTGCTTGACTGACGAATGGGTTGGATTCAATGGCCATCTTCTGACCCCATTGGGATGTGAAGGTAGAAAATGCATTGGTCTCCAGTGTGTCTTGTTAGTTGACTTGTCATAACTAGTGATTGATCCCAAATATACACGTTTATAGTAGCCATATGCTTGCAAGGTCAGATCATAGCTTAACAGTTTGTTTGGAAAGTGTGCTGTCATTCAGCTCCAGCTAATCAACTGGCCTTACTGAAACCTATGGCTATAAGCAACGTGTGACATTATGTATCCCTCCTACAGCCGAGCTCTATATGGACTAGTGCTGTTATACCATCGTTGTGAGCTAACTAGATGGGTTCTGTTTTGGAGTATGTACTGTTGCTCTCTTCTTGGCAAGCTGGGTGCTTTTCTAGTTCAACATAACATCTTTGGCCTGAGTTCTCTTTTCATTATCTGTGTAATTGGAAATAAAAATTCTGCTCCCTGTGTATTTTGACCCTCTTGATTATCTGTGTAATTGGAATCAAAGAGGTCCTTTTCCACATCTTAAACTAGCTAGCATGGGTCATAAGTCAGCTATGTAGTTATTTTTGTTTGTCGTGTGTTGTAAAATTCCTGTTGGCTAAGTATCGTATGACAATTTTTGTAGGTGAACGTTCCGAAGACCAAGAAGACCTACTGCAAGAACAAGGAGTGCAAGAAGCACACCCTCCACAAGGTTACCCAGTACAAGAAAGGCAAGGATAGCCTTTCTGCTCAGGGAAAGCGTCGTTATGACCGCAAGCAGTCTGGATATGGTGGCCAGACAAAGCCTGTTTTCCACAAGAAGGTATGTTGCTCATTTCTTTGGCCATATCTTCTTTGATGTACAACTCAAGTTACTTTGGAAATGTTGGATGTTCCTCTTCTGTTTCTTCCTTGCATCTGGATGTTTATTGTTCTGTTTGTTTCAGGCCAAGACAACAAAGAAGATTGTGCTGAAGTTGCAGTGCCAGAGCTGCAAGCATTACTCACAGCGCGCTATCAAGGTACCTGCATTCCTCTTATCTGCTATCCCATTTCCTTGCTATATTCTGTTATGTTTAAGTATCTGACACCATAATTTCTTTGTTGCTACAGAGGTGCAAGCACTTTGAAATCGGTGGAGACAAGAAGGGCAAGGGAACATCTCTCTTCTAAGCTGATGATATCGCCGTTATGTTTAGAATGTTGTGCCAGAACTTCACTCAAGAAGAATGTATTATCTTTAATTTTCTGGTTATAACCCTATGGGTTATGGAGCATATGTTTTGCTATTGGGTCAACTACTTTCTCCAGATCTAATTGAGAAGTAAAATGTTCTTTATGCTTGGAGTTTGGTATTTTTGTTCTTGGTCTGATCAGAATTGCTGTCGCAGTGTATGCTTATGATGTGCTGAATGCCCTTTGTTTTTAGGTCTACTGTCCGTTTTTCTGGCTTTGGCAATTTGTTTTCGTATGTTGTATCCCACTATGCTGCTGTTCGTGCCTCAATTTGTGCAAAGCTGTCCCTCTATCGCTGTTGGAATTTGGATTATAGGTATAGATTTGAACAATCCCATTCCGTGAGCTAGTGCCGCGATAGCATGTTAAGCACGGTAACAAACCACATGCGAGATGCGTCAATAATATTTTACGATGGCTTTCTTGAAAGCCTGATGTCCAAAATTTTCTTCCAGGTGAGCCTCGTTTGATTTGCAGGACTTGCGTAGTATTTTTTTGTAGGATTTAAATCCTCAGGAAATCTTCCTGTGATGTCGTCTGATTTACAGGATTGTGTTCCATCGGAACCAATCCTACAAAAATCCATAGTTCAGTTTCACAGGAAAAAAGGACTGAGGTTGGACTTCATGGAAAAATCCTGGCGGCAAGAAGACACGCACACATGAGTTCCATTGGTTTTCCTATACTACAATCAAATAGCAGTTGTGTGAGAATTCCTGTGTTTTGCTATTTGTGGGATTTCACTTAACAGGGCATCCTATTCCTCTAGTTTTTCTGTTCCTACACTTTCCCAATCCTGTAAATCAAACAAGGACTGAAAGTACACTATTTTATAGATGAGAGGGAGTCTCTCGTGGACCAATCAAATCAAGTCACTGTGAACCAAACACATCGGCATATCTCAGCTATAAAAGCAGCAAAACCTTGCATTGCAGTGGTGCATGTTGTGAGTTCAAAATTGCACAGTACTGTATTTGTTAAGCCATGTCTGAAATAAGTAGGGCTTGTTTTGAGTTGTAGGTTTGGGATGTATCAGGGATTTAGAATTTTTGGTGACGTGCACATATGCAAAGTTGGCATAATAAGTGATCACAACAAGATTGTTGTACGGAATCTTTCACCTCGTGGTGTTTCGCTTCAAGCCTTCCGGAGAATTCATCATATTTTGGGCCTTGTAAATCTTGTAGCATGAGGCAAGAGTCGAAGTCCACGCTTGTGGTGAATGTAGATCCAGAGTTCCAATAGGATGATGGCAACAACTAAATAAACAGGGCTAGCCGGCCACTTTCTTGTTTCTTGGCCCAACTCCACCAAAGCAAGAAGAAAAACTAACCGGGGAACCACACTACCCTCTCGTGTAGGGTTAGACAGCGCAGCCTCTGGCGATTCTGAGATTGTCGGGGAGGATCGCTGGTTTTTGACGCTGCCGAATTGTCGTTCTCCACGGGACGGCGAGGGGGACTCTGTGCTTTGCGTGGGCGATCTTGGGACCCTCTCGTGCGCTGTTATGGCGGCGTATGGTGGCCCCTCATCACAAGCAGGGAGGAAGACGGAGATTGACATCGAGGAGATGGTGAAAAACATGGAATTGCTTGACGAGGAATTAGATGCTGTCGTTATCGGGAGGGCTGAGGCGCGAAAGTTTGAGGCGGAGGCGAGGTGGATGGCAATCGCACGCGTCAACACCGACAGGACTTTCAGCCCTACATCGTTCTTTGACAATATGAAGTTCATACAGGGTCTTGCACAAACGTCAAAGTTCAGAGAGGCGGCGAGAATTTGTTCATTATCCAACTCTTCTGCCTAGGCGACTGGAAGATGGTTGTGCACCGAGGACCCTGGCTCTTTAGAGGCCTAGGCGTTATCATAGAGGACTATGAAGGCAAAAAGGATCCAGAAGCAGTTGTGCTAGATGGCTTGTATGTTTGGGCTCAGATTCATAAGATCCCTGACCTCTACCGCCATGAACCAGTGGTTGATGAGTTGGCTCGCAGAATCGGCAGAGTTAGAGAGGTGCAGCTCCACCCCACCCTCTACTATGAGGGAGATTATGTCCGTGTGCGCGTGAGGGTTCTGACTACGAAGCCACTGACTCGGTTTACCCCACTTACGGTGGAAGGGGAAGGCACACGCATGTTATTGGTTAAGTATGAGAAGATTCTTTTTTCTGCCAAATATGTGGCTTCATGGGCCATAGCCACGAAGAATGCGGCAATGGAGAGAACCCAATTTGTAAAGCAAACAAACCCACGCTTCGGGAAGGTGAGGCGAACTAACAATTCCTTCCGTCGTGTATCCTCGATTGATGCGGCTTCAGATACTTCAATTGTAGATTTGAGTATTGAGCGAAAGGTTACACCTACAAGATATGGTATGGTATGGATTACAGGCCAATCCTACTCTATTAGTATCCGTAGGCAGCATAGGGGAGAAAAGCACTACACCTAGAAATAGGAATCAACAAGAGAAAAACTTTGTTAGAAATTACCCCCTTCCTGATCGGTATCAGGGCTGGGAAGAATGGTTGGGATAACAAACAACCATCAGGTTTGTACTTTGGATACCCCTATAACCATCAAAGATCGTTGAAGTAGCTAATTCCTCTAAATAGGAGGCGTTGAGAACAAAGAAATTATTGGAGCTATCGTTTTCCTCTAGCATTAATAGAATTCATTGGTGTTAAGAAAAACCTCTTGTGGGAAGGTTGGCTAGAGATTTCTTGGAGGCACACGCATGTTATTGGTTAAGTATGAGAAGATTCTTTTTTCTGCCAAATATGTGGCTTCATGGGCCATAGCCACGAAGAATGCGGCAATGGAGTGTGGAAGGAAGAGGACAAGAAGTGGGGAAGATGGATGCTTGCTCAACGTCGGGCTGTTAATTACTCACGACCGGGAGGAAGATTCTCAGCTGGTGGAGGGAGGGGGCGAGGCCGCGGAGGCACAACTGGTCGTGGTTTTGCCCTAGATAGGGGTCGTGGTGATGCAAATAATCGTGCAAGGCAGCACGCTCCGGCTCATGCAGGAACCTACAGGGGCAAGGAGACTGGTGCAGTACGTGAGGAAGATTTGGAACAAGATAAACATGCAGAGGCTATGGCAGCGTCGAGCAGTGAGTCGGCACCCATACCAGGCAGTGCAAAGAACAAGGGACCAGATACTGTAACACATGAGGGGGTCCATGCAGGTTATGACGAGGAAGTGGAAGATAGGGCAATGGACACAGCCACCAAGAGCAGCAATAAACGTGTGTCACATGATAATTTTCAGACCACACATACCACAATTGATGCCCAGGTTGCTGCTGATACAGGAGCTAATGATGGTGCTATGGTTGTGAGGGGGAAGACACATGATGACATTCCTCCTCTACCCCCCGTCTATGTGTCACCAAGGAAAATGAACAAGCGTCTGAAGAAGGGGGCTGGTGAGCTATCTGGTGAACAAGATGATGGTACTAATGCTACAAAAAATGCGCTATCGGCGGGCTCCCGTGGGGGGCACCGCCGGGCACAATGAGTTACGTATGCTGGAACTGCCGGGGTGCGGGCAACGCCTCGACAGTTCGCGAACTTCGCGAGATAGCGAAGAATGTTGCCCCTACCGTGCTTTGTATTTTAGAGACACAAATTGACAAGGCAAGGGTAGAAAGCTTAGCAAGTTCAGTAGGTTTTGATAATGCTTATGCAATAAACAGTGTTGGTAGGAGCGGAGGTATTGGACTCTTTTGGAATAAATCAATAAAGATAGAGATTCTTGGGTACTCGGTTTACCATGTGGATGTTGCAGTTCGTGAACCAGGGTTAGATCCATGGAGAATGACACTGATTTATGGGGAGGCCCAGACCCACCTACGTCATCAAACATGGGACACTATCAAAAATATAAGCAATTCTAGTGATCTACCGTGGCTTTGTATAGGTGATTTCAATGAAGTTCTTCGGCCGGATGCACATGAGGGAATCAGACAGCGGAGTAATGCCCAAATCCAAGCTTTTCGTGATGTTGTGGACGTCTGCATGTTGATGGATATAGGGTTCAAGGGAAGATTTTGGACATTTGAAAAGAAAGTTGCGGGTGGATCTTATACTAGGGTCAGATTAGACCGTGCTCTCGGGTCGGCAGAATGGTGTTCTCTTTTTCCTAATGCAAGCCTGACCCACCTAGAGGTAGCGACTTCGGATCATTGACCGATCCATCTCGAGCTGAATCGGGAGCAAACAACACCAAGGACAGCGCCCAGGATCTTCAGGTATGAAGTGGCATGGGAAACCCATAATAATTTGAAGGATACAATCACAGAATCGTGGTCGTCAAGTCAGCCAGGGGCGCAAGTGGATGATGTAAAAGAGAAGTTGGCTCGGCTGGCAAACAGGCTAAAGCGGTGGGACATGGACACTTTCGGATCAGTTCGGTCAGAAATCAAAAATCTAAAAAAGGAATTGGGTAGGCTTCGGGCTGACCCCTTGCGTACTGGTCCACGCAATCTGGAACAAAAGGTGAATGAAAGACTTGTTGAATTGTACCATAGGGAGGAGATACCGTGGCGACAACGGTCGAGAATCGAGTGGCTTACTGCCGGGGACAAAAACACAAAATTCTTTCATATGAGGGCAAGTATGAGAAGGAAGAAAAATATGATCAAGGCACTCTCAGGTGCTTTGGGAATTATGGTGGATGATCCCACAGAGCTTAAGGAGATGGTATCAAATTTTTATAAAGAGTTATATACAACCGAGGGAGTTACAAACATGGAGGCCGTTTTACAACATGTGCCACGCAAAGTCACATAAAAAATGAATGATATTCTCTGTGCTCCTTATTCTAGAGATGAGGTGAAAGCAGCTTTATTTCAAATGTTCCCTACAAAGAATCCAGGGCCGGACGGTTTCCCTGCTCATTTTTATCAAAGGCACTGGGATGTTTGTGGGGAAGAGGTCACAAGGGCGGTGCTGCGCATTTTCAAGGGAGAAGAAAGTGCGGGGTGTATTAATGATACTTTCTTGGTTTTAATACCAAAGGTAATGAACCCAACTCTTCTCACTCAGTTCCGACCCATAAGTTTATGCAATGTTCTGTATAA
Organism: Secale cereale; assembly: GCA_902687465.1. Lineage (NCBI taxonomy): Eukaryota > Viridiplantae > Streptophyta > Magnoliopsida > Poales > Poaceae > Secale > Secale cereale. Next base: position 813,724,989 of record LR738715.1, on the reverse strand, counting down.
AATTGCATCAAAGGTGGTGGCGAATAGATTAAAGCAGATATTGCCAGATATTATTTCCGAAGAACAGTCTGCCTTTGTTCCTGGGAGATTGATAACTGATAACATAATATGTGCCTATGAATGTGTGCATTTCATGAAGCGGAGCAAGGCAAAATCAAATAGTCATTGTGCTTTGAAGCTGGACATGATGAAATCATATGATAGACTGGAATGGCCTTATCTGGAGGCTATTATGAGCAAGCTTGGTTTTGCACGAGCTTGGATTGATGTTGTTATGGGTATGATTAAGTCGGTCTCTTTTTCAGTGTTATTCAATGGAGAAAAATTAGAACATTTTAAACCCACCAGGGGTATCCGACAGGGAGATCCAATCTCCCCTTATCTTTTCTTGATTGCAGCAGAGGGCCTTTCGTGCCTCTTGAAGTTTGGAACTCAGTCATCGCATTTTGTGGGAGTACAGGTGGCCCCGACAGCTCCGGTTGTTAACCACCTTCTCTTTGCCGATGATAGCCTGCTGCTTTTTAAGGCGAGTAATGAGGGGGCGACTGAGGTATCAAACCTGTTGACTACCTATTGTAATGCTTCTGGTCAGATGGTGAATAATGAGAAATCCTCTATCTTCTTCAGCAAGGGTTGCCCACAGTTTGTTCGTGAAAGCATAAAAAACTCTCTTGATGTGCACAATGAACAACTCAGCCAGAGGTATTTGGGCATGCCAACTGATGTGGGTCACTCAAGGAACGGAACTTTCAAATATTTGACATACCGAGTTTGGGAAAAGATAAAGGGATGGATGGAGAAACTTTTGTCTTATGCGGGAAAGGAAGTTTTGATAAAGGCGGTTGCCCAAGCTATGCCGGTTTATTCTATGGCGTGCTTCAGACTACCACGAGGTATATGTGAAAATGTTACATCAATGATTCGACAATTCTGGTGGGGCAGTAAGAGAGGCAAGAGGAAGCCTAGTTGGGTCGCTTGGGACGTATGCACTAAATCAAAGTCTTTGGGAGGTTTAGGATTTCGGGATATTGAGCTTTTCAATTTGTCACTCCTCGCAAGACAGGCTTGGCGATTGATTGAAGATCCTATGACACTGAGCGCTAGAATACTTAAGTCAGTATACTATCCTTCTGTTTCTTTCTTGGATTCAGAGTTGGGTAATCACCCCTCACAAATATGAAGAGCTATTTTGGATGGAAGGGACGTGATAGCTCAAGGCATCATTAGAAGGATTGGTACAGGAGAGAAAACAAGCATATGGAATCAAAACTGGTTACCAAGGACGGGGCTTATGAGGCCAATCTGCTCACTGGTAACCCAGCCACCTATTCTGGTCTCAGAACTCATTGATGCCTCATCTTCATCATGGCGAGAGGAAGAGCTATGAGGATATTTGTACCGGTTGATGTTGAGGAGATACTAAAAATCCCACTGTGTACAAAAAAGATAGAAGATTTCTGGGCTTGGGGAGAGGACTGTCGTGGCATGTTTTCAGTAAGTTTAGCGTATAATTTGTTGTCCAATTTAAAGAGGAAGCATGAAAATCTCTTGGACGGGACGGGAGGATCGTCAACTATGGAACGAGAGCAGAAAGCCTGGACGTCCGTCTGGAATATCAAGGTTCCGTCGAAATTAAAGAACTTTATATGGAGATTGTGTAACAACTCGATACCGACAGCGGATGTTTTACAACATAGGCATATGGCAACGAGCTGTGTTTGTGCCCTCTGTTCGGCAGAGGACAGCTAGAAGCATGCCCTAATTGATTGTGTCGTTTCGAGGTGCGTGTGGTCTTTATCTTCTGATGAGCTGGTTGAAACAATGTGTGATAATTTGAGTCTGAATGCAAGAAATTGGGTGTTCACGATGCATGAAGTTCTGCCTCATGACGAGTTCACGCGCATGGTGGTGACACTTTGGGCGATATGGAGGGCATGGAGGAGAGCTATTCATGAGGGTATAAATGACAATCCGTTGCATATCCATCACTTCATTAATTCTTTCTTAAGGGACATTCAAATTCTAGCGGTACCGAACCAGACAATCAAGAGTACTTTGACCAGACCATCATAGTGGTTACCACCACCACAAGATCATATGAAGATGAATGTCGACGCTGCAGTACTAAATGATAATATGGGAGCCGTTGCCGTGGTCTATAGAGACATCAATGGAGTATTTTTGGGTGCGTCGGAAATCACTTTCAAACATATACATAACCCTGTTACACTTGAAGCTTTGGCAGTATGTGAGTCACTATCACTTGCGGAGGATCTGTATGTTCAAAAGATACAAGTGGCTTCTGATTGCAAGAAGGTGGTGGATGATATCAAGCAGGGGTCGTTGGCGGGGCATGCTGCAATCATACATGAAATCATAGATCGCTCTCGTTCTTTTACTGCTTGTAACATTGGTCACGAGTATAGAAGCTCGAATTTCGAGGCTCACAATCTCGCTAGGCATGCGCTTTCTTTAGGGTTTGGTCGCCATGTTTGGTTAGGCCAACCCGAAGACTTGAATTTTATTCCTGTAAATGTTGTCACAGTTTGAATAAAGCCTGGCGAGAATGTCTCAAAAAAACAACAACTAAATAAACACTACAGGAATCAGCTACTTTGCCATCCGCCATGGCAGACGACAAAGGCATGGTTGGCGGACGGCAAAGGCCTTTGTCGTCCGCCCCGGACGGCAAAAGGCATTGGCAAAGATAGGATCGGCAAAGACCTTCTTTGCCGTCTGCTTTCTGCAGCGGACGGCAAAGAGGCCTTTGCCTACAGTGGCTGACTGCAAAGAAAGGGGACGGCAAAAATTGGACGTTACTCCGTTAGGTGGCTAACGGTAGTCTTTCCCGTCCGCCAGATGACGGCAAAGGCCTGGTGCTCTTTGCCATCCGCCAAATGACGTCAACTGCATGTCACTGTAGGCAAAGGCTTTGCCGTCCGCCTCTGTAGGCAAACTGACCAAATGGGTCAGCTCCAAGGAAGCACTAGTTGCTGCCACGTGGCTTCTTTGCCGTCCGCGGCGGACGGCAAAGAGCCCTTTACCGTTGGTGGCCGACGGCAAAGAGCCTGCATTGCCTCTTTTTTTTCTTCTGTTTTTCTTATATCCAACAATTTTGACAGCAACTTGCTATATAAGTTTCTTATATTTCATAGGGCTATTTTAGAGCAAACATATGACATATCCAGCACATAAGTTTCATCGTACATACATAGTTCCATCCATACATACATAGCAAGTTGCACATACACATTGTTCCATCCATACATATTACAATGCAAAGTTTCATCCATATAGCAAGTTACATCATAGCAAGCTAGAAGAATACTAGAAGTGAATGAAAGGAAAATCAAGCACTCCATCATAGCAAGCTAGCTTCCGTGAAGTGAATGAAATCTGCAAAATGACAAGTAAGAAAGTTAGAAAAAGGTGACTAGAAGAAGAAGAATACTAGACGAAGAAAAAGACTAGAAGAAGAAGTATATGTCATTTATGAGCTAACTTAGGTGAAATGGATCATCTATGAGCCAACTTAGGTGAAATGGATCATTTATGAGCTAACTTAGGTGAAATGGATCGTTTATTAGCTAACTTAGGTGAAATGGATTGTTTATGAGCTAACTTAGGTGAAATGGATTGTTTATGAGCTAACTTAGGTGGAATGGATCGTTTATGAGCTAACCTAGGTGAAATGGATCGTTTATGAGCTAACCTAGGTAAGATGGGTCATTTTGGAGCTAAACTAGGTAAAATGGGTCATTTTTAACCTTGGTAAAATGGATCATTTTGGAGCTAACCTAGGTAAAATGGGACATTTTAGATCTAACTTTGGTAAAATTGATCATTTATGAGCTAACTAAGGTAAAATGGGTCATTTTAGAGGTAACTTAGGTAAAATGGATCGTTTATGAGCTAACTAAGCTAATTATGCCATTTTTGACATAAGTAAGCTAAGTACATGTCATTATTGAGCAAACCTAGTTAACTAAGCATATTAGAGCTAACTTAGGTCATTTTGGAGGAAACAAAGCTAAGTATAGATCGTTTAAGAGCTAACTTAGGTAAAATGGATGGTTTTGGAGGTCAGTAAGCTTATTAGGTCATTTTGGAGGAAAAGAAGCTAACTCTAGGTCATTATGGTAAGCATATTGGAGGAAATAAAACTAAGTCTAGGTCTTTATGCATTTGTTAAGCAAAACGCTAGAGAAACTTACCGTGATCACGGAGGTGTAGGAGCGGGCTGGCTCGTGCCGGTAGCTGGAGAAGGATTGTGCGATGCTTGTCTGGAGTTACGCTGCAGCAAAGATCATTTCCAATGTCTCATTAGCATGATGACACTCAAATGTTAAGACTAGCAAGTTATGTCCGTTAAAAATAAACTCACCATGGTCCCAGGAGCAATCTCTGGCATCAGCGGAGGGGTCTGATTGGCCTTCTCGCACACAGACTACACATTTGGTTTTGACGACTCAGTCATACTAGTCAGTAATGAGACGAACATTACGTGAATTTGCAGAAGAAACTTACCACAAGGAGCTGGTACATGGACCTTGCCTGCATGTCATTCCGTGCCCTCTCCTCCTCCAACATCTTTGTTGTCCTCTCCTCCAACTCCCGCTGCCTCTCCGCCGCCTCCACCAGAAGTTTCTCCGTTCTATCTCTCTCACTCTTAATAGCAGCCTGCAATAACACTCCTCGTTAGCATTTGTAATCATTGATGGAAGCGCACAAAATGTAATGGAGAAAGATAGCTGAGTACATATAACTAACTAACACGCGAGTTCGACTGGCCGTTCACGAGGCCTTATCTCAGGAGCGAAGCTCGACTGGCGTGCCTTGATCTCCGGGAGAGTGCGAGGACAACAGATAAGTCCCTCTCCAACGGCTATCGAGCCATGGGACCTCCCGCCACCAGCTATCATCACCAACTCTGGATCAATGGGCTGGCTTGGGTTTAAGTCCTCCCCTTTCCTCGCCTTCCCCTCATCTCTATACCTCACAAGCTTGTTGTGGGAGGAGACACTAGTAGAAAAAGGGTCTAATGTGAAGCACATTAGTCCCGATTTGTAACAGAACCGGCACTAATGTGACCATTAGTGCCGGTTCCAACGGCTAGGCGGGCGGAGATCATTAGTACCGGTTCGTGGGCAACCTTTAGTACCGGTACATGCCACAAACCGGTACTAATGATGCTGTGTCAGGCTGTTGTCAGGCTAGGCACCTTTAGTACCGGTTCATGGCATGAACCAGTACTAGAGTATCTTAGTAAGCCGATTTTTAGTCCCACCTCGTGAAGAGAGAGGCACTAGGAGCGGTTTATAAGCCTTGAGTGCACAGACAATGTGGGAGAGGCGTAATGTTCACCTGCACGTTGCTTAGCTTCAAACCTTGAGGAATAGTGTAGGCTGCACGGAGCTATGTGTAGTGCTTTGTACACTCTTCCGAAAGGCTTGAAGCTAATTAACGAGCATTGCGCCTTTTTTTGAACTTATTTGAACTCCAGACTTTTTGTGTGTTCAAAATGCACCATTCAAATTCACATCATCAATTATCAGCCCTTTCTGAATTCATTTGGTATTTTTCATTCATTTACTGATTTGTTTTGAGAGAGCTAAATGACCGTGAAATTGAAAAGCACTACAAATTGAACTCTGAAAAGGTTGAAACTTGGCATGGTATCATCATTTCACCCACATGGCATGTGCAAAAAATTAGAGAGGGTCACGGCAAAAACTGGATGCACTTCGTGTACAAAATGGACAATCTCTTTCGAGGTATCAGGGTTTAGGTCGAAAACTCATATGTTACAAAGGCATTGCATTTTTTTGAACTCCAGAGTTTTTGTGTGTTCAAAATGCACCATTCAAATCCAAATCATCAATTATTAGCCCTTTCTGAATTCATTTGGTATTT
>LR738715.1:813699401-813711939 GCA_902687465.1 Secale cereale | reverse complement strand
TGGGGGGGGGGGGGGGGGGGGGGGGGGTTACCGGAACCCCCGGGGGAATGGTGGGCCCTAGTGGGCCATAGGGGAGAAAGAGGGCAGCAGCCAGGAGATGGCGCGCCCCCTCCCTAGGGGCAGTCCGAATAGGACTAGGGGAGGGGGGTGCGGCCCCTCTTTACCTCCCCCTCTCCCTCTCCTTCCTTCCCCCTCTCCTTCTTGGTGGACTCCTACTAGGAATAGGATTGCAATCCTATTCCTAGTAGGATTGCCTCTCTAGGCGCACCATAGAGGGCCGGCCGGCCTCCCCCCTTGCTCCTTTATATACGGGGGCACCCAAAGACACACAAGTTGAATTGTTTTAGCCGTGTGCGATGCCCCCCTCCACAGAAACATACCTCGGTCATACCATTGCAGTGCTTAGGCAAAGCCCTGCGCCGGTAGATAAATCATATCTGTCACCACGCCGTCGTGCTGATGAAACTCTCCCGTGAAGCTCAACTGGATCAAGAGCTCGTGGGACATCATCAAGCTGAACGTGTGCTGAACGCGGAGGTGCCGTACGTTCGGTGCTTGATCGGTTGGATCGCGAAGAAGTTCGACTACATGAACCGTGTCACTTGACGCTTCCGCTCCCGGTCTACGAGGGTACGTAGACACACTCTCCCCTCTCGTTGCTATGCATCTAGTAGATAGATCTTGCGTGATCGTAGGAAATTTTTTAAAATACTACGTTCCCCAACAGTGGCATCATGAGCCAGGTTTATGCGTAGATGATATGCACGAGTAGAACACAATGAGTTGTGGGAGATACTAGTCATACTGCTTACCTGCATGTCATACTTTGCTTCGGCGGTATTGTGAGATGAAGCGGCCCGGACCGACATTACGCGTACGCTTACGCGAGACTGGTTTCACCGTTATGAGCACTCGTTGCTTAAAGGTGACTGGCGGGTGTCTGTCTCTCTCACTTCAGCTGAATCAAGTGTGGCTACGCCCGGTCCTTGTGAAGGTTAAAATAGCACATACTTGACGAAACATCGTTGTGGTTTTGTATGCGTAGGTAAGAACGGTTCTTGCTAAGCCTGTAGCAGCCACGTAAAACTTGCAACAACAAAGTAGAGGACGTCTAACTTATTTTTGCAGGGCTTGTTGTGATGTGATATGGTCAAGACATGATGAGTTATACGGTTTTGTATGAGATGATCATGTTTTGTAAAGTTATCGGCAACTGACAGGAGCCATATGGTTGTCGCTTTATTGTATGAAATGCAATCGCCATGTAATTGCTTTACTTTATCACTAAGCGGTAGCGATAATCGTAGAAGCAATAGTTGGCGAGATGACAACGACGCTACGATGGAGATCAAGGTGTCGCGCCGGTGACGAAGGTGATCATGACGGTGCTTTGGAGATGGAGATCAAAAGCACAAGATGATGATGGCCATATCATGTCACATATTTTGATTGCATGTGATGTTTATCTTATTATGCTTCTTATTTTGCTTAGAACGACGGTAGCATTATAAGATGATCCCTTACTAAATTTCAAGGTATAAGTGTTCTCCCTGAGTATGCACCGTTGCGAAAGTTCGTCGTGCCGAGACACCACGTGATGATCGGGTGTGATAAGCTCTAAGTTCAAATACAACGGGTGTAAGCCAGTTTTGCACACGCAGATTACTCGGGTTAAACTTGACGAGCCTAGCATATGCAGATATGGCCTCGGAACACTGACGACCGAAAGGTCGAGCATGAATCATATAGTAGATATGATAGACATAAGATGTTCACGTTTGAAACTACTCCATCTCACGTGATGATCGGACATGGTTTAGCTGATTTGGATCACGTGATCATTTAGATGACCGGAGGGATGTCTATCTAAGTGGGAGTTCTTTAAGTAATATGATTAATTGAACTTTAATTTATCATGAACTTAGTCCTGATAGTTTTTGCATATCTATGTTGTTGTAGATCAATGGCCCGTGCTACCGTTGCTTTGAATTTTAATGCACTCCTAGAGAAAGCTAAGTTGAAAGATGATGGTAGCAAATACACGGACTGGGTCCGTAACTTGAGGATTATCCTCATTGCTGCACATAGGAATTATGTCCTGGAAGCACCGCTAGGTGACAAGCCCCCTCCCGCTAATCTAGACGCTTTGAACGTCTGGCAGACGCGGTCTGATGACTACACAATAGTTCAGTGTGCCATGCTTTACGGCTTAGAACCGGGACTTCAACGACGTTTTGAACGTCATGGACCATATGAGATGTTCCAGGAGTTGAAGTTAATATTTCAAGCAAATGCCCGGATTGAGAAATATGAGATTTCCAACAAGTTCTATAGCTGCAAGATGGAGGAGAATAGTTCTATCAGTGAACACTTGCTCAGAATGTCTGGGTACTACAATCATATGACTCAACTTGGTTGCAAAGTTGACGAGGATAGTGTTATTGATAGAGTTCTTCAATCACTGCCACCAAGCTATAAAGGCTTCGTGATGAACTATAATATGCAAGGGATGCAGAAGACAATTCCCGAGCTCTTCGCTATGCTCAAGGCTGCGGAGGTAGAAATCAAAAAGGAGCACCAAGTGTTGATGGTTAACAAGACCACTAGTTTTAAGAAAAAGGGCAAGGGAAAGAAGAGTAACTTCAAGAAGAATAGCAAGATAGTTGCTACTCCCGCGAAGAAACCCAAGTCTGGAGCCAAGCCTGAAACTGAGTGCTTCTACTGCAAAGGGACTGGACACTGGAAGCGGAACTGCCCCAAGTATTTGGCGGATAAGAAGGATGGCAAGGTGAACAAAGGTATATGTGATATACATGTTATTGATGTATACCTTACTAATGCTCGTAGTAGTACCTGGGTATTTGATACCGGTTCGGTTGCTAATATTTGTAACTCGAAACAGGGACTACGGATTAAACGAAGATTAGCTAAGGACGAGGTGACGATGCGCGTGGGAAATGGTTCCAAAGTCGATGTGATCGCCGCCGGCACGCTACCTCTACATCTACCTTCGGGATTAGTTTTAGACCTAAATAATTGTTATTTGGTGCCAGCGTTGAGCATGAACATTATATCGGGATCTTGTTTATTGCGAGACGGTTATTCATTTAAATCAGAGAATAATGGTTGTTCTATTTTTATGAATAATATCTTTTATGGTCATGCGCCCTTGAAGAGTGGTCTATTCTTATTGGATCTCGATTTTAGTGATACACATATTCATAATATTGAAGCCAAAAGATGCAAGGTTAATAATGATAGTGCAACTTATTTGTGGCACTGCCGTTTAGGTCATATTGGTGTAAAGCGCATGAAGAAACTCCATAGTGATGGACTTTTGGAATCACTTGATTATGAATCACTTGGCGCTTGCGAACCATGCCTCATTGGCAAGATGACTAAAACTCCGTTCTCCGGAACTATGGAGCGAGCGACAGATTTGTTGGAAATCATACATACTGATGTATGTGGGCCAATGAGTGTTGAAGCTCGTGGCGGGTATCGTTATTTTCTGACCTTCACTGATGATTTAAGCAGATATGGGTATATCTACTTAATGAAGCACAAGTCTGAAACATTTGAAAAGTTCAAAGAATTTCAGAGTGAAGTAGAGAATCATCGTAACAAGAAAATAAAGTTTCAACGATCTGATCGTGGAGGAGAATATTTGAGTTACGAGTTTGGTCTTCATTTGAAACAATGTGGAATAGTTTCACAACTCACGCCACCCGGAACATCACAGCGTAATGGTGTGTCCGAATGTCGTAACCGTACTTAGGGCTGGACCAAAAGCTCGAAGCTCGCGAGCTTAATGAGCACTCGATAGTACGGCTCGTTAAGCTCGTGGCTCGCTTCTTAATGAACAGAGCCAATCATTGATTTCAACTCGTTAAGCTTAACGAGCTTAACGAACGAGCTATCGAGTTTCACGAGTAGCTCGTTAAGCTCGTTAGTAACAACATAGCACATATTTTCATCTTACCTCACAAAATTTTCGTAGCATCTCATCTCATCCACTCAATCTGATCCACATAGGAGGCAACAAAACAGTGCATTTTTTTTTGTAGTCACATCTTCCTTTTTAAAAACCAAATCTACATGCTTATCGTGTGGACCGTAACACATCAAAAATCTGTTAACGAGCGCTCGTGAGCACTCACGAGCTTAACGAGCTTTAAACGAACCGAGCCGAGCAGGATTTTCTGCTCGTTAATCTTAACGAGCTTAACGAGCCAAGTCTTAACGAGCATGAGCTTAACGAGCACGAGCTTAATGAGCCGAGCAACTCGTTAATCCACCCCTAACCGTACTTTATTGGATATGCGATCTATGATGTCTCTTACCGATCTACCACTATCATTTTGGGGTTATGCTTTAGAGACAGCTGCATTCACGTTGAATAGGGCACCATCTAAATCCGTTGAGACGACACCTTATGAACTATGGTTTGGCAAGAAACCAAAGTTGTCGTTTCTTAAAGTTTGGGGCTGCGATGCTTATGTGAAAAAGCTTCAACCTGATAAGCTCGAACCCAAGTCGGAGAAATGTGTCTTCATAGGATACCCAAAAGAGACTGTTGGGTACACCTTCTATCACAGATCCGAAGGCAAGATATTCGTTGCTAAGAATGGATCCTTTCTAGAGAAGGAGTTTCTCTCGAAAGAAGTGAGTGGGAGGAAAGTAGAACTTGATGAGGTAATTGTAACTTCTCTTGAATTGGAAAGTAGTACATCACAGAAAATTGTTCCAGTGATTCCTACACCAATTAGTGAGGAAGCTAATGATGATGATCATGAAACTTCAGATCAAGTTTCTGCTGAACGTCGTAGATCAACCAGAGTATGTACCGCACCAGAGTGGTACGGCAACCCAGTTCTGGAAGTCATGTTACTAGACCATGATGAACCTACGAACTAAGAGGAAGCGATGATGAGCCCAGATTCCGCAAAATGGCTTGAGGCCATGAAATCTGAGATGTGATCCATGTATGAGAATAAAGTGTAGACTTTGGTTGACTTGCCCGATGATCGGCAAGCCATCGAAAATAAATGGATCTTCAAGAGGAAGACCGACGCATACGGTAATGTTACTGTTTACAAAGCTCAACTTGTTGCGAAAGGGTTTCGACAAGTTCAAGGAGTTGACTACGATGAGACTTTCTCACCTGTAGCGATGCTTAAGTTTGTCCGAATCATGTTAGCAATTGCCACATTTAATGATTATGAAATCTGGCAAATGGATGTCAAAACTGCATTCCTAAATGGATATCTCAAAGAAGAGTTGTATATGATGCAACCAGAAGGCTTTGTCGATCCAAAAGGTGCTAACAAAGTATGCAAGCTCCAGCGATCCATCTATGGACTGGTGCAAGCATCTCGGAGTTGGAATATACGCTTTGATGAGGTAATCAAAGCATATGGTTTTATACAGACTTTTGGAGAAGCCTGTATTACAAGAAAGTGAGTGGGAGCTCTGTAGCATTTCTAATATTATATGTGGATGACATATTGTTGATTGGAAATGATATAGAATTTCTGGATAGCATAAAAGGATACTTGAATAAGAGTTTTTCATTGAAAGACCTCGGTGAAGCTGCTTATATATTAGGCATCAAGATCTATAGAGATAGATCAAGACGCTTAATTGGACTTTCACAAAGCACATACCTTGATAAAGTTTTGAAGAAGTTCAAAATGGATCAGTCAAAGAAAGGGTTCTTGCCTGTGTTACAAGGTATGAAGTTGAGTAAGACTCAATGCCCGACCAATGCAGAAGATAGAGAGAAAATGAAAGTCATTCCCTATGCCTCAGCCATAGGATCTATCATGTATGCAATGCTGTGTACCAGACCCGATGTGTGCCTTGCTATAAGTCTAGCAGGGAGGTACCAAAGTAATCCAGGAGTGGATCACTGGACAGCGGTCAAGAACATCCTGAAATACCTGAAAAGGACAAAGGATATGTTTCTCGTATATGGAGGTGACAAAGAGCTCGTCGTAAACGGTTACGTCAATTCTAGCTTTGACACTGATCCGGATGACTCTAAGTCACAAACCGGATATGTATTTTTATTGAACGGTGGAGCTATCAGTTGGTGCAGTTCCAAGCAGAGCGTCGTGGCGGGATCTATGTGTGAAGCGGAATACATAGCTGCTTCGGAAGCAGCAAATGAAGGAGTCTGGATGAAGGAGTTCATGTCCGATCTAGGTGTAATACCTAGTGCATCAGGTCCAATAAAAATCTTATATGACAACACTGGAGCAATAGCCTTGACGAAGGAATCCAGGTTTCACAAGAGAACAAAGCACATCAAAAGACGCTTCAATTCCATCCGCGATCTAGTCAAGGAGGGAGACATAGAGATTTGCAAGATACATACGGATCTGAATGTTGCAGACCCGTTGACTAAACCTCTTCCACGGGCAAAACATGATCAGCACCAGGACTCCATGGGTGTGAGGATCATCACTTTGTAATCTAGATTATTGACTCTAGTTCAAGTGGGAGACTGAAGGAAATATGCCCTAGAGGCAATAATAAAGATGTTATTTGTATTTCCTTATATCATGATAAATGTCTTTTATTCATGCTAGAATTGTATTAACCGGAAACTTGATACATGTGTGAATACATAGACAAAATAGTATGTCCCTAGTATGCCTCTACTAGACTAGCTCATTGATCAAAGATGGCTATGTTTCCTAGCCCTAGACATGAGTTGACATTTGATCAACGGGATCACATCATTAGAAGAATGATGTGATGGACTAGACCCATCCGTTAGCATAGCACTATGATCGTTTAGTTTTACTACTATTGCTTTCTTCATGACTTATACATGTTCCTATGACTATGAGATTATGCAACTCCCGAATACTGTAGGAACACCTTGTGTGCTATCAAACGTCACAACGTAACTGGGTGATCATAAAGATGCTCTACAGGTGTCTCCGAAAGTGTTCGTGGTGTTGGCATAGATCAAGACTAGGATTTGTCACTCCGAGCGTCGGAGAGGTATCTCTGGGCCCTCTCGGTAATGCACATCATAATAAGCCTTGCAAGCAAAAGACTAATGAGTTAGTCACGAGATGATGTATTACGGAACGAGTAAAGAGACTTGCCGGTAACGAGATTGAACTAAGTATAGAGATACCGACGATCGAATCTCGGGCAAGTAACATACCGATGACAAAAGGAACAACGTATGTTGTTATGCGGTTTGACCGATAAAGATCTTCGTAGAATATGTAGGAGCCAATATGAGCATCCAGGTTCCGCTATTGGTTATTGACCGGAGATGAGTCTCGGTCATGTCTACATAGTTCTCGAACCTGTAGGGTCCGCACGCTTAACGTTTGATGACGATCGGTATTATGAGTTTATGAGTTTTGATGTACCGAAGGTAGTTCGGAGTCCCGGATGAGATCACGGACATGACGAGGAGTCTCGGAATGTCTGAGACATAAAGACTGATATATTGGATGACTATATTCGAACACCGGAAGTGTTCTGGAAAGTTTCAGAATTTACCGGAGTGCCGGGGGGTTACCGGAACCCCCCGGGGGAATGGTGGGCCCTAGTGGGCCATAGGGGATAAAGAGGGCAGCAGCCAGGAGGTGGCGCGCCCCCTCCCTAGGGGCAGTCCGAATAGGACTAGGGGAAGGGGGCGCGGCCCCTCTTTCCCTCTCCCTCTCCCTCTCCTTCCTCCCCCCTCTCCTTCTTGGTCGACTCCTACTAGGAATAGGATTGCAATCCTATTCCTAGTAGGATTGCCTCTCTATGCGCACCATAGAGGGCCGGCCGGCCTCCCCCCTTGCTCCTTTATATACGGGGGCAGGGGGGCACCCAAAGACAGACAAGTTGAATTGTTTTAGCCGTGTGCGGTGCCCCCCTCCACAGAAACATACCTCGGTCATACCGTTGCAGTGCTTAGGCGAAGCCCTGCGCCGGTAGATACATCATATCTGTCACCACGCCGTCGTGCTGACGAAACTCTCCCGTGAAGCTCAACTGGATCAAGAGCTCGTGGGACGTCATCAAGCTAAACGTGAGCTGAACGCGGAGGTGCCGTACGTTCGGTGCTTGATCGGTTGGATCGCGAAGAAGTTCGACTACATCAACCGCGTCACTTGACGCTTCCGCTCCCGGTCTACGAGGGTACGTAGACACACTCTCCCCTCTCGTTGCTATGCATCTAGTAGATAGATCTTGCGTGATCGTAGGGAAATTTTAAAATACTACGTTCCCCAACACCATCCCCCACCCTCTCGCGCCGATATGCTGCACCGACCCCTCCGGATCTAGCGAGAAGAGCTGCCCCTCATCGCTGTCGTCGTCGGGGTTCGACCACCGTCGAGCCCACCCCTCGTCGCCGCCCGGGATCACCCGCCCCTCGTCGCCGCCTGGTTAGTGATCGCTTTGTGATATTTGCGAGCGGTATGCCTAGTTGATTGATGCGGCGTGCGATTCTTGTCCATGTAGATGGAGTTGAGCCCGTGTGAGAAGTTCTTGCTCTCCGATTCGTCCGATTCGGATGACTCGGATGTTGAGACCATGCTTGCGACCTTTCCGCAGCAGAAATTAGTCATGGCACTTGCCGTGAAGGAGCACAAAGACGAGAACTGGAAGAGGAGGCGAGCATCGAACGTTGGGTGTCTTTGCATTCCTCGGAATCGCCATCTTGGGAACGAGATGTTGATGCACGACTACTTCACGGAGAATCCTACATATCCACTGCACCTCTTCCGGAGAAGGTACAAAATGCGCCGATCCCTCTTTGTGAAAATTGTGGGTAGCCGTGTCAAACCAGCTAGAGACCCTAACCGCATTAGAGCTTTTATTCGGACATACAAGGAGATTGAAAATGCGAACACACACTTTCAACTTCAGGAGGATCTCATTGAGCACCATTGGCAAAGGGATGGACAGTGACTCATTTTTCTATTCATTTGTATTTGTATTCATGACAAGTTTTGTATTACATTATTTAAGTTTGCTTCGGTGATTTAAATAATTATTTGTAATGTGGCTGATTATTGTATTATGTTTGATTTGAATAATTATTTAGTTTGCTTTCGATTGATGTATTGTGTTGCTTTGTGATATTTGCGGGCCGATGAGATGCGGGATGCAGCGGCGCAAAGAGCAGACGCCGCAAAGCCGACCCGTAAAAAAACATATTCCGCGAATCTACTTTTATACAGGTTCGTTTGAGGGGTCTGCATCTGTGACCGGCCACGCCAGTCCGCAAAGGCCGTTTTCCGCGAACTACAAAAGCGTTTTGCGGGCCGGCGGGTCTGCTAGAGTTGCTCTGACAACACAACCAAAACAGACATCAGAGTACATAGAGCACCCCCATATCATCTCGTGAAGATCACACCCAGCAAGCAAGTTTACTTAACACCATCAAAACTACTCTCACTCGCACAGTAGAGCATCAACCGATAGTAAATATACACTCAAAGTAGCTTTCAATTTTCTTTTGTAGTAGTAGAAAGAGAGACATGCACCAAACTCTACCTACCGGAGTTGGAGTCTCGCGTGTGGCCATGCCACGTCTCCCCTTTAATAGAATTTTCCTTTCATTGTAGGGAAGACCGTGATTGAATTATGGTAGGTGCAAAGTATAATTTTCACAGCTATAAAGGGCCGCAAGCCTGAACTGCCATGGTGCATGTGGTGGGTTGAAGGTTCCTCCTTCCATGAGAAGACAACGGTCAATTATGCAGTGTGATTGTCAAACTCGAGAGATTTTGCTATGTTTCTGTGTGTTTGGTTATGGGTTTGAGAGGTATCAGTGATTCAAATGTGGCTGGTATTGCTGTCAATAGTACTTTCAAGGACATTGATAGCATGACGGTAAGCTTGCTGCGGGTAATTTTGCACAAGAAGGGTGGTGGTGATGAAGTGTTAAGATTCAGGCTGGTCAATATGCCATTCAACTCATCTCGATAGTTAGATCAAGATAAGATCCAATGCGGATTGACAGTATTTTAGACTTTAGAAGAAGGCCATTCTATGTTGTTATTCAAGAAATTATGTACTTTGACATGGTGGGAGGCGTCCTCTGCAAGCAAGAATTGTAATAAATCCACAAAAAAAAGTGTCAAAAACTTCAGGAAAACAACACTACCCCGGTACTCATGTCTTCTTCATGCTTGTAAATATTATTGTAATAACGATGTTTTGTACGTCGTAAGCAAAAAAAGAGCACTCCAAGAAAGCACAATATTTGTGATCTAATTCGCTTGAGATTACTGTATGAAAAAATTCATTTTATTTGTCTGATTGGTCAGATAATAATTATCAAGAAACAGAGTATGTGGCTAACTGTGCAGGGCAGCACAGTCAGTTCAGAATTTTAAGCCGGGCAAACCAGAGAGAGTTCTGAAAATTTTCTGTGGCTAATTTAGCCACGCCCATATATTCAATAATTTGTTCAGAATTATTAAGTCAATAGAATAGGTGCAGTAGTTCACACTGTCAAACATGTGTACCGCATAGACCACTTAGCGGACCACCTAGCGCATCTTTCTGTTGGAGTCCAAGATCGGTATATGATAGGTTGGTAATAGTATTTTCTCTTTATCTCTATTTCTTTGTAACCAACTCTATCTCTTGTTCTCCAAATCTCAATCTCCTGTAATCTCTCCAACAACTTATGTATGCTCTGTATCAGGGAGGTGCGCCCCTGCTATATAACACGAACCCGTCGCTTCCACCATCGCACATGGTAATCAAAGCTTTCGTTTTCCAATCTAGCTTCCCCGATTGCATCTAGTGCGTTGCCATGTCTTCATCCTCCGGCGTCTCCCAACCTAGCCTCAATGGCCAGGTCACTGAGAAGCTCAACCGCATGAACTACGTGCTATGGTGCACGCTGGTCACACCCCACCTGCGGGGGGCGCTAGTGTCTTCGGCTATGTCGACGGCACCTCGCCGGAGCCAGACAAACTCCATGTCACCGAAGACAAGGGCGGCAAGGAGACTTCTGCGCCCAACCCTGTCCACCCACTCTGGGTCAGGGAGGACCAACAAGTGCTAGGCTATTTGCTGAGTACTCCCTCCAAGGAGGTACTGGTCGCGGTCACCGCAATCACCACGGTGCGTGCGCTCTGGGTGGCACTGGCGGGCATGTTCTCGTCACAACCTCTCAGCCGCGTCAACAACATCCGAACTACGCTCATCAACGCGCAGAAAGGCAACCAGTCGGTCGCCTCCTACTTCGCCTCCCTGCGCGGCCTCGCTGATGAACTCACCGCCGCCGGCAAACCCATCCAGGACGACGAGTTGATCTCGTACATCCTCCATGGGATGGACGTCGACTACCAGCCGCTCGTCTCTGCCCTCGATGCCCGCATCATGCCTGTCACCCTTGACGAGCTTTATGCCATGCTGAGTAACTTCGACCAGCGCATGGCCAAATTCCATGGCTCCTCTGGCAGTCGCGGCGGCGGCCCTCGCTCGCGTGGATATCCTCGCAACAAAGGGCGGTCAGGAGGCAACAACAACAATGGTGGTGGCTCCTCCAACTCCCGCAACAGCCGCTCCACCAACTCCAAGCCCCGCCAGGGCGGCGGCTCCAGCAGGTCTCGCTCGGACGCGCCCCGCTGTCAGATCTATGGCAAGCTCGAGCACACGGCCAAAGACTGCTGGTACCGCTATGAGGAAGATGATGACTCCTCCCAACACGACGACAAGGTTTCTGCGGCTGCGGACGACTCCTACAGTGTTGACACAAACTGGTATGTTGACAGTGGCGCCACAAATCACATCACCAAGGAGCTCGAGAAGGTCACTATGAATGAAAAATATCGTGGCAAAGATCAAATCTACACTGCCGACAGTGAAGGTATGAGGATCAGTCACGTTGGTCACTCATTTTTTAGCACCTCTCGTCGTAAAATTCATCTAAAGAAAATTTTGCATGTCCCTAGTGCCGATAAGAATCTTCTTTCTGTTCATAGAATTGCCATTGACAACCATGTCTTTCTTGAGTTTCATCCTTATTTTTTCTTGATCAAGGATCAGGCAACGAAGAAAATCCTCTATCGAGGTAGATGCGTTCGAGGGCTCTACCCGTTGCTTCCGGTGCACAGAAGATTCAATAAACAAGCCTATGGTGTTGCCAAACTCTCGTCAACACGGTGGCACGATCGATTAGGACATGCTGCTTTCTCTTTAGTTGAAAATTTACTTAGGAAAATAAGCTCCCGTATGTTGGTGAGTGTGGTCTTGAAACAATTTGTGATTCTTGTCAACAAGCTAAAAGTCATCAATTGCCGTATCCCATATCTATTAGTTTTTATACAAAACCATTGCAATTAATCTTCTCTCATGTTTGGGGTCCCGCCCATAGTTTTGTTGGTAGACACACTTATTATGTGAGCTTCATAAATGACTACAGTAAATTTTCTTGGATCTATCTTCTAAAGAAAAGATCAGATGTCTTTCATGTTTTCAAAAGCATCCAAGCTTTAGTTGAACAAATATTCGATAGCAAGATCATTGCAGTGCAATCTGATTGGGGGGGGGGGGG
>LR738715.1:813677787-813699285 GCA_902687465.1 Secale cereale | reverse complement strand
GGGGGGGAGTACGAAAAATTAAACTCCTTCCAAACCCTTGGCATATCACACCATGTGTCATGCCCGCATGCTCATCAACAGAATGGCTCTGCTGAACGCAAGCACAGACATATAGTTGAGGTTGGGTTAGCCCTCCTCGCTGGCGCATCCATGCCCCTCAAGTTTTGGGATGAGGCTTTTCTCACCGCTGTCCATATCATCAACATGCTTCCTAGTCGTGTCATCAATAATGAAACTCCACTAGAATGACTCCTCACACTAAACCCGACTACAACTCTCTTCGTGTGTTCGGGTGTGCATGTTGGCCCAATCTTCACCCATACAACAAACGCAAGCTTATGTTTCGTGCAAAACAGTGTGTTTTTTCTAGGATATAGCGCCTAGATGTCTCCTCTGGTCACGTCTATATCTCCAGAGATGTCGTGTTTGATGAAACCAAGTTTCCCTTTGCTAATATCCATCCAACTGCCGGCGCCCTTCTTAGTGAGGAAATTCTCCTCCTACCTCCTCATCTCTCCAGCCTTGATCAAGGGGGACTAAACAATGATGATCACCCGCTGACACATCCTCTTACTAATGCCACAATTGAGTTTTGTGTTGAAACAGGAGAAAATGACGCAAATGGTGAAGAAATCAGTGAAACAAACGCCTCATTAGGGAAACATTTTATGTGTCGCGAACCGGGAGACAGATCCTTCTCGGCATCCGCACAGCAGCAGCAACATATCGGATCTCCCTCGGGATCCACAGGCGCAGGCGCAGGCGCATAAGGCGCGCCAGGACCCCGCTCCGCTCCGCTCGCCCCAGGGCGTGCCATGCGGTCGCCTCTCACCGGCTGAGGCGCGTCTCCACCTCCGCGCCAATCCCCTCCTGACACGCGGCCCATCGCGGCTGGCCTGGGCGGCGCACGGTTCGACGCCCGTCCATAGCTCTACACGCGGTGTGTCTCGGTCCACCCGAGAGGAGTGGGGCCAGGAGCAGGAGCAGCGCCCAGCGCTGGCGCTAGACCCAGCCACCCGACACACGCGCGATCCGAGGCGGATATGCCATCACGACGTGTGTGATCCGAGGCTGATTGCAGCAATGATGAGCTGCCCTCTCCGCCGGGATCTTCTGCGGACGCTGCTGCGGATCCATTGACGCCACCTGCCATAGAAGATCCAAGCCATGTAGATTTGGCTGCAGTGGCTAGTGAATCCCTCTCGGGATCAGCAATGGCGACTCCTGTTAAGTCCGCATGATCCTCTGTGGCTACACTGCAAATCACCTCATCATCGCGCCGTACAAGACTTCAAAAAGGGGTAATACAACCTGTCAATTACAAGCATATAACCAAATACGGTATGATTTGTTCTACAGGTGAACCTGGTGAACCAAACACACTTGAAGAAGCTCTTAGTGATGAACGGTGGCAGAAAGCAATGAATGAAGAATTTATGGCACTAAAGAAAAATAAGACATGGCATTTAGTTCCTCCACAGCAAGGTAAAAACTTGATTGATTGCATGTGGGTCTTTCAGATTAAAAGAAAGTCTGATGGAACTATTGATTGATACAAGGCTAGACTCGTTGCCAAAGGCTTCAAACAACGATATGGTATAGACTATGAGGACACATTTAGTCCAGTTGTAAAAGCTGCAACTATTCATCTTGTCTTGTCTATTGCTATTTCCAGGGGCTGGAGTCTCAGACAACTTGATGTGGAGAACGCGTTCCTCCATGGTGTTCTGGAAGAGGAAGTGTACATGAAACAACCTCCTCGGTTTTAAAGTAAAACTACTCCCTCTTACGTATGCAAACTTGATAGGGCACTATACACTAGTAGATAAAGGGGGATCAGACCCGGTTCATTTGGGCCTTTAGCCCCGATTCCAGAACCGGGACAAGAGGGTCGGTACTAATGCTCTGACCCTTTAGTCCCGGTTCAATCCAGAACCGGGGCAGAAGGGTGTCCACGTGGCCTGTGCACCGAGTCCAGGCAGGAGGGGCTTTAGTCCCGGTTGGTGGTACCAAGCGGGACCAAAAGGCTTCCACGCGTCAGCATTTCTGTGGCTGTGGTTTTTGTTTTTTTTGAAAGAGGAGGGGGGGTTTTAGGTTTTGGGGGGTTAATTTAGGTGTTTCATATATTGTGTTAGCTAGCTAATTAATAGAGAGAAGTGTTCTCTCTTATGTCCGTGCTTGGTCGACGCTACATACTACACATACGTATATAGAGAGGACTAGAGTCACGCTAGCTAGCTAGCTAGCTGCTAGCTACTAAGCAAACGAAGGAAACAGAAGATCGTATAATCAACATATATATATATATGCATACAGAGAGAAGTAATATCGACCACCTCTCTCCTTCTTCGAGAGATTGGTCGAACAACAAGTTCTCGTATATCTATCCGACACTACCGGGCACATATATACAATAATTATCTCTTACAAAAATAATCTCGTAACACACGGATGCATGGTCCATATAGTATTCTCCGTCTTCAGCGATCACGTGTTCAAGGAAGAATGCCGCCAATTCCTCTTGAATTGCTCGCAGTCGATCTGGTGTTAGGAGTTCATCCCGCATCCGAAACATCTAATTTGAAGTAGGGGGTCAATACATGAAATGATGCTATAAATTTGTGAATATTATTGATTGCTTACGCACTTCAAATTGTTCATCAGTGTAGCCCCGCTCACAGGTCGTGTGGCGGATGGACTCGCAAATGTAGTATCCACAATAATCATTCCCGGGTTCCTGCCACAACCACTTTACAAGAAATAGAGGTCAATCAAACTAATAAGCAAGAATGCCAAATTGGTATTGATGAAACTAGCGCTTGAATCAAGATATAGGAGATGCGCGCGCGGAACATGCTACTATATAGTACTTACTTTCGGGTATCTAAATTGTAGCTTCTTCGGCAGTCCCGGAGCTTTTTTGGTGAATTTTTTCCAAGCCCTGCCAGACAAAGAAAACAATTAGTTGATATCAGAAATGAAGTTGCTGATATATATGCATGGTGGATAATATTGATCGATTTAACTTACCTGGCTAGCATTTGAGTCATGTCCGCATACTCCTCGGGATCTTTACGTTTAGAGTCGAAGACAGTTACTACTCCCTTCTCAAGCTTAATCTCTAAGAGAATATAGTGGTAGCTGCGCACGAATGCATGAGATCATCAATTACATCACTATAACCTTGACTGATATATAAGGGAAACCAAATATGCACAAGACATTAACACTCACTTGAAGTTGTAAGGGAAGAGTATTATATCTTTGTTTTCATTTACCACCAACGATCGTAGCAAGTTGGTCTCGGTATCGCCGGGACGCAATTTAACCTCGGTTGCATCTATGAGGTATGTGTTAATAAACCCAATATCACCTACTTGTCTTTTCTTCAATTCGACGATCTTCAATCTGCATAATACAGTGAGGATAATTATAAATACATGCAATGAAGATCAGCTATATAGAGAAACTTAATGACAGAAGTAGTACTACTTACAGACAGTAGCAGGTGACCGTTGTTTTATCGAGGGCCAATTGATTGAAAAATTGATAGAACTCCTCAAATGGAACAGGCAACAGGTCAATTCCAACGAGGTCATGCTCCGGTTTAACTCTCAAATACAAGTTATTCCTCCCCCAGACTCTCTGCAGATTTTCAAGTACCAATCATGCAATCTTCGCATATTCGTTGATAGAGATCTTTCATTTTTGACGAGAGGCTTCCCGTACTCGTATCTTTGTATCTGCACTTCCAAGAAATCATAGTGTACATCGTCAGACGCGTAATCTGCAAGATTGGTATAACCGGGCACCATCCTCGGATCATTAGCGACCATGTCGCTAGACACCTTCAGCGGGGGGCACGATTGGTTCGCTTGTTCGCCGAGCTGGGCAATTTGTTTCCCAGCTCGTCCTTCTGCTAACCTCTGATCACTTTTTGTACTTCCGGACCGCTTGGCATCTTGAAATGTCTTTTGAATAATGCGGTCATAGTTGCCCTTCGGCTTACTTTTCGCTGGTTGCTTCAGGGCAGCAAGAGTGCGCTTTGCTTTCACCGCATCTATCTTCTCCTCCGGAGGTGGATGTCTCTGTGCTTTCAACCCTTCAAAAAAGTCCTTCACTTCGCCTTCAGCGATCTTCGTGTTTTCCTCGTCGGACCTCTCGTACGGTAACTTCTCTAGAGGCGTGAGAGAAGGACCGAATCTGCATCGCCTCCCGCCTCTGGCTGTACTGGTAGACGTCGCCGGACCAGACGAAGCGGCTGTCTTTTTTACTTGCTTAGGCGCCGGAGCAGGAGCAGCCGGAGCGGCGGCAGGTCTCTTCCGCCCTTGCTGATTAGGCGGAGAAGGAGGAGCAGGCTGTCTGCTCGGGTGCGCCGGCGGCGAAGGAGGCGGAGTACCGCCACATGCCGGCAGTGAAGGAGGCGGAGTGCCGCCACGCGCCGGAGAAGGAGCCAGAGTGCCCTGATGGTCACTCGCTGGAGAAGGAGCCGGAGTGCCCTGATGGTCACTCGCCGGAGGAGGAGGCGGTGGAGGAGGCGGAGTGCCCTGACTCGTCGTCGTCGTCGGAGGAGGCGGAGGCGTCCAGTTGAGAATGTTGATTAGGTCCTTCCGCCATAGGCATGGAGTCTTCAGTGAAGAACCCAGCCGAGTCTCCCCTTCACCGGTAGGGTGGTCAAGCTGGAGCTCCTCAAATCCCTCCGTTATTTCGTCGACCATCACCCTAGCATATCCTTCTGGAATCGGCCGGCAGTGAAAAGTGTCGTCGGGTCCTGAAGGATAAACAGAGCCAGCAGCCGCCTTGACCTTCAGATTCATCCACTGTGCCATAAGGTGGCAATTTTGTGCCTGCATGATAGCATCCACAGGATTCCTGGCAGTAGCCGTCAAGGCAGGCTCTGGCAGGTCGGTGGAAGCCACGCTGCTTCTCCGCTGAGATGGCGGGGTAGCTTCGGGGGAAGCTTCGGCAATTCTTTTCTCCCGATTTGCTTCCCGTTCCTCTATCGCTTGTATTCTGGCCCGCAGCGCCTGGATTTCGGTCATCTCCATTTTCTTCCTCCTGTCGTGGCATTTGTAGCCTCCTGCGTCCGGAAACCCAGCACGCCACGGAAGGGAGCCTGGCGTGCCTCGTGTCCGTCCAGGGTGCTCAGGATTCCCGAGGGCCATTGTCAGCTCGTCGTTCTCTCTGTCGGGGAAGAACGTCCCTTCATGCGCTGCTTTGATATACTGCCGCATCTTCCTGAGTGGTGTTTCCAATTGCTTGTCCGTCCAAATGCACCACCCTGTTACAGGGTCCAAGGTTCCGCCAGCCCCGAAGAACGAAGTCCGGCAACGTTCTGGCCAGTGCATTGTCTCTGGTTCGATCCCTTTCTGAAGCAGATCATTCTCAGCCTTGGCCCACTTAGGCCGGGCTACGAGGTAGCCGCCCGACCCCGTGCGATGGTCATGCTTCTTCTTCGCAGCATTTATCCGGTTTGTCTCCGACATCTTCTGACTCTTTTCCGACTTCTTATGGGCCACAAATGCGGGCCAGTCATCTTTGATCTTCTCATATATGCCCACGAATTCTGGTGTCGTTTTCTCTCTGACAAACGTATTCAGTTTTTTCTTCCATGCCCTGAATTGGTCTGCCATCTTCGAAAGTGCAGCAGACTTGATTAACTCCTCTATAACTGGGTTCGCCGGATCAACCTCTCGCGGTAGGACGAAATTTGACTTCAGCTCAGTCCAAAGATCTTCTTTCTGCATATCAGTGACATAAGTCACCTGAGCGTCGTTTGCAGCCGGCTTTAACCATTGATGGATGCTGATCGGGATCTTGTCCCTAACCAGAACCCCGCACTGATTAACAAATGCGTTCTTTGTGCGGATGGGTGCAATCGGCTCGCCGGAGCGCGAGATTTCTGAGATCTCAAACTTTTCATCCGGCCTCAACTTTTTCTTCGCTCCTCGTCTCTTTACCGAAGATTTGCTCGATCCGGAGGGCTAAAAAAGGAACAAAGACGAGAGTTAATGAATGAATCAATTAACTAGTCAGCACATGCTTAACTAACATATATACCTCCTGGCCGGACTCGGTTCGGTCACCGGAGCCAGCATCACGGTCTCCTTCTTGCACCGGCATTGGGTCACCGGAGCCGTCCTCACGGTCTACTTCTTCCATGTGCATTGGGTCACCGAATTCATCAATATCATAGCCTAGATCTTCCAGCCGCAGCTCTTGTTCGACCTGCTCATCGGTGTCGTTGAGATACGACCTAACGGCATTTTGTCCGTGTGCGATTATGTCCATCAACATCGCTTCTTGTGCTAGGTCTCGGGTGTTGTCGTCCATTGTTTCTACAAATATTTACAACATGCCAATTATTATTCAAACATGACAGATGGATATATTAATGGCAAACGTAGAACTAGCTTCAACCCTCGACTGCTCGACGATCCACAAACCCTAAACCCCCTCATGTCACATTTTGTCTAGCTAGTGTCAAAGGATTCAACAAAACCAATACTTCATCATTAGGCAAAAGTAACAGTAGAATGATGGTACGAAGCTCTCCAAAGTTGTTTTGGAACGGAGTCCCAGATAAGATAATCCGTAACAAAAGACGGATTAACCTATCAGGAACTCCGTTCCAAAACATCTTTGCATAACTTCGTACCAACATGCCCCGGTTACTTCTGGCAAATGATGAAGTCATGGAATTTTTCAATACTTTGACACTAGCTAGGCAACCTCTCTCGACCCTCGACCCCCGACTGCTCGGCGATCCACAAACCCTAGACCCCCTCATGTCACATTTTGTCTAGCTATAGTGTCAAAGGATTCAACAAAACCAATACTTCATCATTAGGCGAAAGTAACAGTAGCATGATGGTACGAAGCTCTCCAAAGTTGTTTTGGAACGAAGTCCCAGATAAGATAATCCGTAACAAAAGACGGATTATCCTATCAGGAACTCCGTTCCAGAACATCTTTGCATAACTTCGTACCAACATGCCCCGGTTACTTCTGGCAAATGATGAAGTCATGGAATTCTTCAATACTTTGACACTAGCTAGGCAACCTCTCTCGACCCCTCGACCCCCGACTTCTCGGCGATCCACAACCCTAGACACCCTCATGTCACATTTTGTCTAGTGTCAAAGGATTCAACAAACCAATACTTCATCATTAGGCGAAAGTAACAGTATGTTGGGGATCGTAGCAGAAAATCAAAAAATTTCCTACGCATCACCAAGATCTATCTATGGAGTAATCTAGCAACGAGCATAAAGGGGAGTGCATCTACATACCCTTGTAGATCGCGAGCGGAAGCGTTCAAGAGAACGGGGATGATGGAGTCGTACTCGTCGTGATCCAAATCACCGATGATCCTAGCGCCGAACGGACGGCACCTCCGTGTTCAACACACGTACGGAGCGGGGACGTCTCCTCCTTCTTGATCCAGCAAGGGGGGAGGAGAGGTTGATGGAGATCCAGCAGCACGACGGCGTGGTGGTGGAAGTAGCGGGATTCCAGCAGGGCTTCGCCAAGCGCTGCGGGAGGAGGGAGATGTGTCACGGGAGGGAGAGGGAGGCGCCAGGGCTTGGGGTGCGGCTCCCATGCGCCTCCCCACTATATATAGGGGTGGAGGGGGCTGGTTTCTTGCCCTCCAAGTCCATTGGGGCGTTGGCAAAGGTGGGGGAAAGAAATCCCATCATTTCCTTTCCCCACCGATTGTTATCCCCCCTTTTTAGGGATCTTGATCTTATCCCTTCGGGATATGATCTTATTCCTTCTAAGGGGGGATCTTGGTGCGCCTTGACCAGGGGTGTGGGGCCTTGCCCCCACTACCCACGTTCATGTGGGTCCCCCCATGCAGGTGGGCCCCACTTCGGCACCTTCTAGAACCTTCCCGGTACAATACCGAAAAATCCCGAACATTTTCCGGTGGCCAAAATAGGACTTCCTATATATAAATCTTTACCTCCGGACCATTCCGGAACTCCTCGTGACGTCCGGGATCTCATCCGGGACTCCGAACAACTTTCGGGTTTCCGCATACTTATATCTCTACAACCCTAGCGTCACCGAACCTTAAGTGTGTAGACCCTACGGGTTCGGGAGACACGCAGACATGACCGAGACGACTCTCCGGTCAATAACCAACAGCGGGATCTGGATACCCATGTTGGCTCCCACATGCTCCACGATGATCTCATTGGATGAACCACGATGTCAAGGATTCAATCAACCCCGTATACAATTCCCTTTGTCTATCGGTACAGTACTTGCCCGAGATTCGATCGTCGGTATCCCGATACCTTGTTCAGTCTCGTTACCGGCAAGTCTCTTTACTCGTTCCGTAACACATCATCCCGTGATCAACTCCTTGATCACATTGTGCACATTATGATGATGTCCTACCGAGTGGGCCCAGAGATACCTCTCCGTCACACGGAGTGACAAATCCCAGTCTCGATTCATGCCAACCCAACAGACACTTTCGGAGATACCTGTAGTGCACCTTTATAGCCACCCAGTTACGTTGTGACGTTTGGTACACCCAAAGCATTCCTACGGTATCCGGGAGTTGCACAATCTCATGGTCTAAGGAAAAGATACTTGACATTTAGAAAAGCTTTAGCATACGAACTACACGATCTGTGCTAGGCTTAGGATTGGGTCTTGTCCATCACATCATTCTCCTAATGATGTGATCCCGTTATCAACGACATCCAATGTCCATGGTCAGGAAACCGTGACCATCTGTTGATCAACGAGCTAGTCAACTAGCGGCTTACTAGGGACATGGTGTTTGTCTATGTATCCACACATGTATCTGAGTTTCCTATCAATACAATTCTAGCATGGATAATAAACAATTATCATGAACAAGGAAATATAATAATAACCAATTTATTATTGCCTCTAGGGCATATTTCCAACAGTCTCCCACTTGCACTAGAGTCAATAATCTAGTTCACATCGCCATGTGATTAACACCCACAGGTCACATCGCCATGTGACTAACATCCAAAGAGTTTACTAGAGTCAGTAATCTAGTTCACATCAATATGTGATTAACACTCAATGAGTTCTGGGTTTGATCATGTTATGCTTGTGAGAGAGGTTGTAGTCAACGGGTCTGCAACATTCAGATCCCTATGTACTTCGCAAAAACTTTATGTCATATCGTAGATCCTGCTACCACGTTCCACTTGGAGCTATTCCAAACTGTTGCTCCATTATACGTATCCGGTATCTCCACTCAGAGTTATCCGGATAGGTGTTAAGCTTGCATCGACGTAACTCTTTACGTCGAACTCTTTATCACCTCCATAACCGAGAAACATTTCCTTATTCCTCTAAGGATAATTTTGACCGCTATCTGGTGATCCACTCCTGGTTCACCTTTGTACCCTCTTGCCAGACATTTGGCAAGGCACACATCAGGTGCGGTACTCAGCATGGCATATCGTATAGAGCCTATTACAAAAGCATAGGGGACGACCTTCGTCCTTCCTCTTTCTTCTGCTGCGGTCAAGCTTTGAGTCTTACTCAACTTCACACCTTACAACTCAGGCAAGAACTCCTTCTTTGACTGATCTATTTTGAACTCCTTCAAAATCATGTCAAAGGTGTGTGTTCTTTTGAAAGTATTGTCAGGCGTCTTGATCTATCTATATAGATCTTGATGCCCAATATGTAAGCAGCTTTATCTAGGTCTTCCTTTGAAAAACTCCTTTCAAACAACCCTTTACGCTTTCCAGAAATTCTACACCATTTCAGATCAACAATATGTCATTCACATATACTTATCAGAAATGTTGTAGTGCTCCCACTCACTTTATTGTAAATACAAGTTTCTAACAAACTTAGTATAAACCCAAAAACTTTGATCACTCCATCAAAGCGTATATTCCGACTCCGAGATGCTTGCTCTAGTCCATGGAAGGATCGCTGGAGCTAGCATACCTTTTAGCATCCTTAGGATCAACAAAACCTTTCTGATTGTATCACATACAACCTTTCCTTACGAAAACTGGTAAGAAAACTTGTTTTGACATCCATCTGCCAGATTTCATAAATGCAGCTTATGCTAACTTGATTCCGACGGACTTAAGCATCGCTACGGGTGAGAAAATCTCATCGTAGTCAACTCCTTGAACTTGTGAAAAACTCTTCGCCACAAGTCGAGCTTCATAGACGGTGACATTACCGTCCACGTCCGTCTTCTTCTTAAATATCCATTTATCTCAATGGCTTGCCGATCATAGGGCAAGTCCACCAAAGTCCATACTTTGTTTTGATACATGGATCATATCTCGGATTTATCGGCTTCTAACCATTTGTCGGAATATGGGCCCACCATCGCTTCTCCATAGTTCGTAGGTTCATTGTTGTCCAACAACATGACATCTAAGACAGGATCACTATACCACTCAGGAGTAGTACATATCCTTGTCGACCTACGAGGTTCGATAGCAACTTGATCTGGAGCTTCATGATCACTATCATTAGTTTCCTCTTCAACTGTCGTAGGTTCCACAGAAACATCTTTCTGTGTTGCACTACTCTCCGGTTGAAGTGAGGGTTCGACAACCTCATCAAGTTCTATCTTCCTCCCACTCAATTCTTTCGAGAGAAACTCCTTCTCGAGAAAGGTCCCGTTCTTAGCGACAAACATTTTTGCCCTTGGATCTGAGATAGAAGGTATACCCAAATGTTACCTTTGGGTATTCTATGAAGATGTATTTGTCCGCTTTGGGTTCGAGCTTTTCCCGGCTGAAGCCATAAGCATCGCAGCCCCAAACATTAAGAAAACGGCAACTTTGGTTTCTTGCCAAACCATACGACGTCGTCTCAACGGACTTAGATGGTGCCCTATCTAAAGTGAATGCAGCTGTCTCTAATGCATAACCTCAAAATAACAGCGGTAGATCGGTAAGATACATCATAGATCGCACCATATCTCATAAGGTTCGATTACGATGTCCGGACACACCATTACGCTATGGTATTCCAGGTGGCTTCAACTGTGAAACATTTCCACAATGTCTTGAGTGATTGCCAAACTCATAATTCAGAAAATATCCCCTTGATCAGATCGTAGGAACATGATCTTCTTGTTATGATGATTCTTAATCTTCACTCTGAAATTGTTTGAACCTTTCAAATGTTTCAGACTTTTGCTTCATTAAGTAAATATACCATATCTACTCAAATCGTCAGTGAAGATGAGAAAATAACGATATCCACCACACGCCTTAATTCTCATTGGATCACATACATCAGCATGTATGATTTCCAACAAGTCACTTGCCCGTTTCATTGTACCTGAAAACGGGATCTCAGTCATCCTGCCCATGAGGCATGGCTCGCATGTGTCAAGCGATCCAAAATCAAGTGACTCAAAACATCCATCAGCATGGAGTTTCTTCATGCATTTTATGCCAAAACGACCTAAGCGGCAGTGCCACAAGAAAGTGGTACTATCATCATTAACTCTACATCTTTTGGCATTAATATTATCATCATGTGTATTACTATGATCGAGATTCAACGAACCATTGGGTGCATGACCATAAAGGTATTATTCATGTAAACAGAATAACCATTATTCTCTAACTTAAATGAATAACCGTATTGCGATGAACATGATCTAATCATTTTCATGCTCAACGTAGACACCTGATAACATTTATCTAGGTTCAACACTAATCTCAAAAATAGAGGGAGCGTGCGATGGCGATCTTATCAACCTTGGAAACACTTCCAACACACATCCTCACCTCGCCCTTAGCCAGTCTCCGTTCAGTCCATAGCTTTTGCTTCAAGTCACTAATAATAGCAACTGAACCGGTATCCAATACCCATGTGCTACAAGGAGTACTAGTAAGGTACACATCAATAACACGTATATCAAATATACTTTGTTGAAGTTGCCAGCTTTTCTTATCTACCATGTATTTGGGGTAGTTCCGCTACCATGTGACCGTTCCCCTTACAATAGAAGCACTTAGTCTCGAGGTTTGGGTTCAACCTTGGGTTCCTTCATTAGAGAGACAACTGGTTTGCCATTCATGAAGTTTCCCTTCTAGCCCTTGCCCTTCTGAAACCAGTGGTCTTGTTAAACCATCAACACTTGATGCTCCTTCTTGATTTCTACTTTCGCGGTCTTAAGAACCGCTAATAGCTCCGGGATCATCTCCATCCTTTGCATGTCATAGTTCATCACAAAGTTCTAGTAGCTTGGTGATAGTGTCTAGAGAATTATGTCAACCACTATCTCACCTGGAAGATTAACTCCCACTTGGTTCAAGTGATTTTAGCACCCAGACATTCTGAGCACATGCTCACTAGTTGAGCCATTCTCCTCCATCTTTTTGGCAAAAGAACTTGTCAGAGGTCTCATACCTCTCAACACAGGCATGAGCCTGAAATCCCAATTTCAGCTCTTAGAACATCTCATATGTTCTATGGCGTTCAAAACGTCATTGGAATCCCGATTCTAAGCCGTAAAGTATGGTGCACTAAACTATCAAGTAGTCATCAGGACGTCTCTGTCAGGTGTTCACAACATCAACAGACAACGTTGTAGGGGTTTGCACATCGAGCGGTGCATCAAAGACGTAAGCTTTCTGTGCAGTAGTGAGGACACTCCTCGGACTACGGACCCAGTCCGCATCATTGCTTACAATATCTTTCAACTTAGTCTTTCTCTAGGATCGTATTAAACAGGGAGCTACAATGCAGTTATTGGTCTACAACATAATTTGCGAAGACAACTTAGACTATTGTTCATGACAATGAAGTTCATCTAATGAACTCCCACTCAGATAGACATCTCTCTAGTCATCTAAGTGATACATGATCCGAATCGACTAGGCCGTGTCCGATCATCACGTGAGACGGACTAGTCATCAACGGTGAACATCTTCATGTTGATCGTATCTTCTATACGACTCATGTTCGACCTTTCGGTCTTCCGTGTTCCGAGGCCATGTCTGTACATGCTAGGCTCGTCAAGTCAACCCTAAGTGTATCGCGTGTGTAAATCTGGCTTACACCCGTTGTATGCGAACGTTAGAACCTATCACACCCGATCATCACGTGGTGCTTCGGAGCAACGAACCTTAGCAACGGTGCACAGTTAGGGGGAACACAATTCTTGAAATTTTAGTGAGAGATCATCTTATTCACTACCGTCGTTCTAAGCAAATAAGATGTAAAACATGATAAACATCACATGCAATCAAATAGTGACATGATATGGCCAATATCATTTTGCTCCTTTTGATCATCATCTTCGGGGCTCCATGATCATCATTGTCACCGGCATGACACCATGATCTCCATCATCATGATCTCCATGAAGTCGTCTCGCCAAACATTACTTCTACTACTATGGCTAACGTTTAGCAATAAAGTAAAGTAATTACATGGCGTTTATTCAGTGACACGCATGTCATACAATAAATAAGACAACTCCTATGGCTCCTGCCGGTTGTCATTCTCATCGACATGCAAGTCGTGATTCCTATTACAAGAACATGATCAATCTCATACATCACATATATATCATTCATCACATCCTTTTGGCCATATCACATCACACGGCACATGCTGCAAGAACAAGTTAGACGTCCTCTAATTGTTGTTGCAAGTTTTTACGTGGCTGCTATAGGTTTCTAACAAGAACGTTTCTTACCTACGCCAAAACCACAACGTGATATGCCAATTTCTATTTACCCTTCATAAGGACCCTTTTCATCGAATCCGATCCGACTAAAGTGGGAGAGACAGACACCCGCTAGCCACCTTATGCAACTAGTGCATGTCAGTCGGTGGAACCTGTCTCACGTAAGAGTACGTGTAAGGTCGGTCCGGGCCGCTTCATCCCACGATGCCGCCGAATCAAGATAAGACTAGTAACGGCAAGTAAATTGACAAATCCACGCCCACAACTACTTTGTGTTCTACTCGTGCAAGATACTACACATAGACCTAGCTCATGATGCCACTGTTGGGGATCGTAGCAGAAAATCAAAAAATTTCCTACGCATCACCAAGATCTATCTATGGAGTAATCTAGCAACGAGCATAAAGGGGAGTGCATCTACATACCCTTGTAGATCGCGAGCGGAAGCGTTCAAGAGAACGGGGATGATGGAGTCGTACTCGTCGTGATCCAAATCACCGATGATCCTAGCGCCGAACGGACGGCACCTCCGTGTTCAACACACGTACGGAGCGGGGACGTCTCCTCCTTCTTGATCCAGCAAGGGGGGAGGAGAGGTTGATGGAGATCCAGCAGCACGACGGCGTGGTGGTGGAAGTAGCGGGATTCCAGCAGGGCTTCGCCAAGCGCTGCGGGAGGAGGGAGATGTGTCACGGGAGGGAGAGGGAGGCGCCAGGGCTTGGGGTGCGGCTCCCATGCGCCTCCCCACTATATATAGGGGTGGAGGGGGCTGGTTTCTTGCCCTCCAAGTCCATTGGGGCGTTGGCAAAGGTGGGGGGAAAGAAATCCCATCATTTCCTTTCCCCACCGATTGTTATCCCCCCTTTTTAGGGATCTTGATCTTATCCCTTCGGGATATGATCTTATTCCTTCTAAGGGGGGATCTTGGTGCGCCTTGACCAGGGGTGTGGGGCCTTGCCCCCACTACCCACGTTCATGTGGGTCCCCCCATGCAGGTGGGCCCCACTTCGGAACCTTCTAGAACCTTCCCGGTACAATACCGAAAAATCCCGAACATTTTCCGGTGGCCAAAATAGGACTTCCTATATATAAATCTTTACCTCCGGACCATTCCGGAACTCCTCGTGACGTCCGGGATCTCATCCGGGACTCCGAACAACTTTCGGGTTTCCGCATACTTATATCTCTACAACCCTAGCGTCACCGAACCTTAAGTGTGTAGACCCTACGGGTTCAGGAGACACGCAGACATGACCGAGACGACTCTCCGGTCAATAACCAACAGCGGGATCTGGATACCCATGTTGGCTCCCACATGCTCCACGATGATCTCATCGGATGAACCACGATGTCAAGGATTCAATCAACCCCGTATACAATTCCCTTTGTCTATCGGTACAGTACTTGCCCGAGATTCGATCGTCGGTATCCCGATACCTTGTTCAGTCTCGTTACCGGCAAGTCTCTTTACTCGTTCCGTAACACATCATCCCGTGATCAACTCCTTGATCACATTGTGCACATTATGATGATGTCCTACCGAGTGGGCCCAGAGATACCTCTCCGTCACACGGAGTGACAAATCCCAGTCTCGATTCATGCCAACCCAACAGACACTTTCGGAGATACCTGTAGTGCACCTTTATAGCCACCCAGTTACGTTGTGACGTTTGGTACACCCTAAGCATTCCTACGGTATCCGGGAGTTGCACAATCTCATGGTCTAAGGAAAAGATACTTGACATTTAGAAAAGCTTTAGCATACGAACTACACGATCTGTGCTAGGCTTAGGATTGGGTCTTGTCCATCACATAATTCTCCTAATGATGTGATCCCGTTATCAACGACATCCAATGTCCATGGTCAGGAAACCGTGACCATCTGTTGATCAACGAGCTAGTCAACTAGAGGCTTACTAGGGACATGGTGTTTGTCTATGTATCCACACATGTATCTGAGTTTCCTATCAATACAATTCTAGCATGGATAATAAACAATTATCATGAACAAGGAAATATAATAATAACCAATTTATTATTGCCTCTAGGGCATATTTCCAACACAGTAGCATGATAATACAAACCAATATAGATTTCTTATTCCACATGGGTGCGTGTCCCTCATCGTCATTCGGAACAGCTAGTGCGCCGGGGCCCTTTCCGAAGATTACATGTAAATCATTGACCATAGCAAGTACGTGATCACCGGTACGCATGGCGGGCTTCTTCCGATGATCTGCCTCGCCTTTGAAATGCTTGCCTTTCTTTCGACATTGATGGTTGGTCGGAAGAAATCAACGATGGCCCAGGTACACATTCTTCCTGCACTTGTCCAGGTATATACTTTCAGTGTCATCTAAACAGTGCGTGCATGCGTGGTATCCTTTGTTTATCTGTCCTGAAAGGTTACTGAGAGCGGGCCAATCGTTGATGGTCACGAACAGCAACGCCTTTAGGTCAAATTCCTCCTGTTTGTGCTCATCCCACGCACGTACACCGTTTCCATTCCACAGCTGTAAAAGTTCTTCAACTAATGGCCTTAGGTACACATCAATGTCGTTGCCGGGTTGCTTAGGGCCTTGGATGAGAACTGGCATCATAATGAACTTCCGCTTCATGCACATCCAAGGAGGAAGGTTATACATACATAGAGTCACGGGCCAGGTGCTGTGATTGCTGCTCTGCTCCCCGAAAGGATTAATGCCATCCGCGCTTAGAGCAAACCATACGTTCCTTGCGTCCTTTGCAAACTCCTCCCAGTACTTTCTCTCGATTTTTCTCCATTGCGACCCGTCAGCGGGTGCTCTCAACTTCCCGTCTTTCTTACGATCCTCACTGTGCCATCGCATCAACTTGGCATGCTCTCTGTTTCTAAACAAACGTTTCAACCGTGGTATTATAGGAGCATACCACATCACCTTCGCAGGAACCCTCTTCCTGGCGGGCTCGCCATCAACATCACCAGGGTCATCTCGTCTGATCTTATACCGCAATGCACCGCATACCGGGCATGCGTTCAGATCGTTGTATGCACCGCGGTAGAGGATGCAGTCATTAGGGCATGCATGTATCTTCTGCACCTCCAATCCTAGAGGGCATACGACCTTCTTTGCTGCGTATGTACTGTCGGGCAATTCGTTATCCTTCGGAAGCTTCTTCTTCAATATTTTCAGTAGCTTCTCAAATCCTTTGTCGGCCACAGCATTCTCTGCCTTCCACTGCAGCAATTCCAGTACGGTACCGAGCTTTGTGTTGCCATCTTCGCAATTGGGGTACAACCCTTTTTTGTGATCCTCTAACATGCGATCGAACTTCAGCTTCTCCTTTTGACTTTCGCATTGTGTCCTTGCATCGACAATGACCCGGCGAAGATCATCATTTGGTTCCTCTTGATCTTCAGCAGCTTCACCCGTTGCAGCATCATTGGGCACATCGTCTGGTTCCTCTTGATCTTCACCAGCTCCCCCCATTGCAGCATCACCGTATTCAGGGGGCACATAGTTGTCATCGTACTCTTCTTCTTCGCCGTCTTCCATCATAACCCCTATTTCTCCGTGCCTCGTCCAAACATTATAGTGTGGCATGAAACCCTTGTAAAGCAGGTGGGAGTGAAGGATTTTTCGGTTAGAGTAAGACATCGTATTCACACATTTAGTGCATGGACAACACATAAAACCATTCTGCTTGTTTGCCTCTGCCGCATTTAGAAACTCACGCACGCCCTTAATGTACTCGGAGGTGTGTCTGTCACCGTATATCCATTGGCGGTTCATCTGCGTGCATTTATATATAATTAAGTGTGTCAAAAACCATTACAGAACATCATAAATAGATAATTAAGTGACCAAATGGATAAAAGTTCATCATCACATTAAAACCAAAGTACATACATATATAGTTCTCATCTAACAACATATAGCTCTCCATACACATCGAAACTATGTAAAACATTTCAACGCGAAAACAAATGCTATCATAATCGCAATCAAGGTAACAATTGATCCAACGGCATAATGATACCAAGCCTCGGTATTAATGGCATATTTTCTAATCTTTTTAATCTTCAACCGCATTGCATCCATCTTGATCTTGTGATCATCGACGACATCCGCAACATGCAACTCCAATATCATCTTCTCGTCCACAATTTTTTTTATTTTTTCCTTCAAGAATTTGTTTTCTTCTTCAACTAAATTTAACCTCTCGACAATAGGGTCCATCTTGATCTTGTGATCATCGATAACTTCCGCAACATGCAACTCCAATTCCATCTTCTCCTCCTCCATTTTTTCCAATTTTTTCTTTAACGAAATGTTTTCCTCTTCAACTAAATTTAACCTCTCCACAAGAGGGTCGGTTGGAATTTCCGGTTCAACTACCTCCTAGACATAATAAAACATCTATGCATGTCAGGTTGGTCGGCATAACTATCATAAGCACTAAAACAAATATTTATAAATTAAAGATAATATACCACATCCGAATCGTAGAACGGACGAGGGCCCACGTGGGCGGATATCAAAACCATCGCACTATATAATAACAAGCAATAATAAACGTAAGAAAATTAGACAAATATCTATCTAAAGCAATAATAAAAGTAAGAAAAGCATGGACATAACAAGAGGCTCACCACGGTGGTGCCGGTGACGAGATCGGCGGGGGCGATCGACGGCGGCGAAGACGGGGACGGGACGTGACGGACCGCTAAACCTAGACAAATCTCGGAGAAAATAGAGCTTCGAGAGGAGAAAAGCTTAACTAGTGTGGCTCGGGCATTCCACCGAACACGTTGTGTGCATAGGAGGTGAGCTAGAGCACCACTAACCCCTCTCCCCCTCGGCCAGAAAAAAAAACAGAGCAGTGAGCTCTGCTCTTGAGTGAGGGGGTTTATATAGGCAACTCACTGGTCCTGGTTGGTGCTACAAACCGGGACTAAAGGGGTGCCTTTGGTCCCGGTTCATAACACCAACCGGGACCAATAGTGGTGGGCCAGGAGCAAGAGCCATTGGTCCCGGTTTTTAGCTCCAACCGGGACCAATAGGTCCAGACGAACCGGGACCAATGGCCCACATGGCCCGGCCGGCCCCCTGGGCTAACGAACCGGGTCCAGTACCCCCATTGGTCCCGGTTCTAGATTGAACCGGGGCTAATGGGCTGGACCAATGCCCTGTTTTCTACTAGTTATATGATCTAAAGCAAGCACCAAGGGCTTGGTATTCTCGTCTCTGTCACAAAATGAAAACACTTGGGTTTATTCCTTCCAAGTCTGACACCTCATTGTTTATTTACAACAAGTTCAACACATGCATATTTGTCCTCATATATGTTGATGATATTATTGTGAAAAGTTCATCTAATGAAGCAATCACAGGACTGTTGAAAGACTTGGGGGAAGATTTTGCTTTAAAGGACCTTGGAGACTTGCATTATTTTCTTGGAATTGAGGTGAAGAAGCACAAGGATGGACTTCATCTCTCTCAAGAAAAATATGCCACTGACCTAGTCAAGAAGGCTGGTTTGCAAGGTTGTAAACCTACACCCACTCCATTGTCTAGCTCAGAAAAGTTATCTCTTACAGAAGGTACACCTCTGAGTTAAGAAGACAGCACAAAATACAGAAGTTTGGTTAGAGCACTTCAATACCTTACTCTCACCAGACCAGATATTTCTTTTGCTATCAACAAAGTATGTCAGTTTCTTCATGCACCCACTACTGTTCATTTGACTGCTGCCAAACGTATACTAAGATATGTCAAAAATACTTTAAGTATTGGTCTCAACTTCAGCAGATCATCTTCTACTCTTGTGAGTGCCTTTTCTGACTCTAACTGGGCAGGATGCCTGGATGACAGGCGTTCTACTGGTGGCTTTGCAATATTTTTTGGGCCTAACTTGATCTCCTGGTGTGCTAGAAAGCAAGGTACAGTTTCCAGGTCAAGTAAAGAAGCACAATATAAAACACTAGCAAATGCACAGCTAAAATCATTTGGGTGCAGTCCATGCTCAAGGAACTTGGTGTGAAAAGTAAGCAAGCTCCATACCTATGGTGTGACAACCTTGGTGCTACTTATCTATCTGCAAATCCCGTGTTTCACGCAAGAACAAAACACATTGAAATAAATTTTCACTTTTTTCGAGAAAGGGTTGCTCAAAGACAACTTGACATTCGGTTTGTACACTCTAGAGATCAGATTGCAGATGGATTCACTAAACCATTACCAACAAGGAGTTTTCAAGCTTTTAAGCATAATCTCAACTTAATAAAGTTGTGATTAAGGGAGGGCGTCAAACATGTCATACATGTGTACAGCATACACCACCTAGCGCACCAACTAGTGCATCTTTCTGTTGGAGTCCAGGATCGGTATAGGATAGGTTGGTAGTAGTATTTTCTCTTTATCTCTATCTATCTGTAACCAACTCTATCTCTTGTTCTCCAAGTCTCAATCTCCTGTAATCTCTCCAACAACTTATTTATGCGCTGTATTAGGGAGGTGCGCCCCTGCTATATAACACGAACCCGTCGCCTCTAACGAGGTATGATGTTTCTGCCATCGCACAAACACAAGTTAGATCTTAGTGTCGGGCAAACCAGACAATTCTGTCTGACTCATGATTTCCCGTAGACTGATTCGTGAAGCATTTGTATACGGAATTTTCGTGAGCAATAGGAAGCATACTCATAGAACCCCTGAAATGTTTTGAGAGTAAACACACAAGTCTATGGAGCTCGTCAATTTTCTCATGGTGCAGTTAGTGCTAGGAATTGCCGGTAGTGTTTTGACCATAAAGAGCGTTGCTATACACACGACATGTCTTGGATGATTTGTGGATGATAGTACTGATCCAACCGTACCAGCGTTGAACAAAGTGCAGGCCCACTGCTAGATCAAGGATCGTGCAGTGTTCGGCTGGCATGCATCGGATGCGTAGTAGTTCCGGACCATAAAATTGCTTCCATCGAAATCAGGAGAAATACAAGGTTCCGTGCGTTATCACCCAACTTAGGGCCCAAATTATTGACCCAGCACATTATCTATTGCTATCCAAGAAATTATGTACTTTGATATTGAGAGGGGCGTCTGCTACTACAATCATGAAAGTAAATCCATACTAAAATGAATTGTAAAATGGTCAGTGGGGGAGGACGTTCGCGTCGACTACGAGGTGTTTATGGTGACTTCATCAATTTCAACTTGTACAGGCTCAACCTCTCGGAGGTGCTCATAGGGATGGGAGCACGTGTGTGCTTTGGTAGGTGTGAGTATATATGTGCATGTGTATCAGTGTCTGCGTTTGTACAGGGTTTCTCAAAAAAGCCATAAAAAGAAGTGTAAGAAACTTCATAAAAATAAAACTAACATGGTGGTCATGTCTTCTGCATGCTTGTAAATTGTCTAGCAATGAAGAAATATGTTTACATCTTAAGTGAAAACAAAGCATAACTAGCGTGATATTATGTTTCAAATTTTAGCACTCCAAGAAAGCATAATTTGTATAGTTCTGTGATATCTAATTCGCATGAGATTATGTTATCTAAAAATGGCTTCCGCCCCGCTTTATATATAAAACAAACCACCGAGCACAAGGTCCAACAAAGTACCAACAAACAAACACACACACCGCCACCGCACTCATAGTCTCTCAATACAACAACCACACACAAACAAACCAAACAAAGAAGGTTCTGCTATGGGCACAGCTCAACAAGCCCAACACACACAACAAGGACGCACACACATAAGCGGGGCTGAGGGCGGGGAAGATCTAATCCGCCCCCGATGGTGGGGGGGGGGGGGGGGGGGGGGGCC
>LR738715.1:813637770-813669171 GCA_902687465.1 Secale cereale | reverse complement strand
CCACCAGGAGCTCGAGGAGGCCGTCGCGGACATACTCACCACGCCCTTGGAGTTCGGCATCAGTCAGCCAAGCGCTGCCAGCGATCGGGCGCCGGACAGCGACGGGCCTGCTGCACAACTCCGGTACGACGCGGTCCTCGCGTGCAAGACCACATCTCCTCTTCCTGAGACCACCACCGAGCTGGGGGCGGTAACGCACAAAGTGCAGCAGCTGCAGATCGAGCACGACGGCGCCGCTCCCCGTCTCCTCTTCCGCGACATCCCCAAGCCTATCATCCCCGTCGCGCCTCAAACCCGGCGCCCCACGGCGCCGCCCAAGACGCGCACCCCCTCCGCCCCCGTCAGGCACAGCGCCCGTCAGGCAGCCAGGCACTCCTCCACCCCGGTTGCGCAGCGAGCCACCCTTCGTCTCGTCAAGGAGCTTGGCGTGCTCGGCCCCAAGGCGCGGATGACAGTAAAAGCGGCGGAGGCACTACTGCGTCGCTTCGACGAGCCCCTCTCGGAGGATGACATCAACTGCATTGCCAAGCTCACACGCCTCGACGTCCAGGCACTGTGCACCATGGCCAGCCTGGCTGGCCCGGACGGCGCGGACGAAGAGCCCAGCTAGTAGCCATCGTAGTTCGCCTCCGGCGACAACTGACCTTTCGGTCAGTCTGAGCTAGGTTTTCTTCTCATGATCAGTGTTAGGCTTAGTGGTTTAGCTTGTAGCCAGTGTAATTTGGGGCCTATTGGTGGTCACTGGCTCCCCCCGGTTGTTAGGTGGTGTAATCGTTCCAGCCTTCATCTTAGTAGTGACGTTTTCGTCGCCGTAGCATATCTAGCTGCACTATGAATAGCACAGCCATCCCTATGATGAACTGGAACGTCCGCGGTCTAAATTCGCCAGCCAAGAGAGCAACAGTATGCGAGGTGGCTGCTGCCCACAGCCTCGCCCTGCTGTGCTTGCAAGAAACTAAGATCGACTCCTGGTCGCCAAGGATGGCCAGAGAGGTGGGTGGCAGCAGGCTTGACAACTGCGCCGTGCTTCCGGCGATCGAGACCCGCGGGGGAATCACGCTCTTCTGGGACTCCACCAAGCTATCGATCGTCACACATACCGTAGGGCAATTCTCCATCACGGCTAGAGCGACCCTTCCCCACGGGGGCACATTCTTCTGGATCACTTCTGTCTATGGCCCAACCGACGACACCAGGAAAGATGACTTCCTCGAAGAGCTGTGCCGCAGCAGGCCTCCCCTAGGTGACCCCTGGCTGATCAACGGCGACTTCAACATCATCTATGAGGCGAGAGCAAAAAATAACCACAACATCAACAGAAGAATGATGAGTAGGTTTAGGGATGCAATAGACCGGGCTTGCCTCCGCGAGATAAAATGCAAGAACAGACGCTTCACTTGGAGCAATGAGAGGGAAAACCCTACCTTCGTAGCCATAGACAAGGTGTTCTGCAACCAAGAATGGGAGGCAATCTTCCCCGCCTAGACGCTCATGGCTGCATCCACCTCCTGTTCCGACCACTGCCCACTGTTGCTCACGGACATAGCAGCGCCACCTCGCAAAGCAACGTTCAAGTTTGAATCATTCTGGCCCAAATTCCCTCACTTCCAGCAGACAGTTCAAAGGGCGTGGCAAAGGCCAGTAAACCACAGCTGCCCTTTCACAAGAATGAAGATCAAGCTGAAGCAAGCTACAGCGGATCTCAAGATCTGGGCCAGGAGTATTTTCAGCAATGCAAGATTGCAATTCCACATCGCGTCTGAAGTGATACTCAGATTGGACATGGCGCAAGAGAGGTGACGGCTCACTCAAGGAGAGTACTGGCTCAGGAAAACCCTAAAGCTGAAAATTGTAGGGCTCGCGGCCCTCGAGCGAGCAAGAAAAAGGCAGGCCGCACGGACCACATGGCTCAAGGCGGGAGATGCAAAAACTGCATTTTTCCAGGCAAAGATAAACTCCCGTAGGCGAAAAAACTACATCCACTGCTTGGAGTCAGCAGACAAGCAAGCTACGGACCATAATGGGAAGGCAGAGATGATCTATGAGCACTTCACAAACCTGCTGGGCACCAAAGAGAGAAGGACAAAGGCGATCGACTGGGAAAAGATCCAGCTGCCTCGTCTGCAAAACGGGGTGGGACTCGACAACCCATTCACGGAGGAGGAGGTCTGGGCAGCGATTTGCGCGTCCCCGATGGAGAAGGCACCAGGGCCAGACGGCTTCAGCAGTTGTTTCTTCCGGGCATGCTGGCAAACGATCAAGGCCGATGTGATGGCAGTCTTCAGCGCTTTCTACCAGCTCGAGGCGGCGATTTTGCTGCCCTCAACCGTGCCATGATCATCCTACTGCCCAAGAAGGATGGTGCAACAACGCTGTCAGATTTCCGACCTATCTGTCTAATCCACTCAATGGCAAAACTGATAGCAAAAGTGCTATCGATCAGGCTGACAGGTGTTCTGGACCAACTCATCTCACCGGCACAAAGCGCTTTCCAGAAGAAAAAGGGCATACATGACAGTTTCCTATATGTGCAAAGCGCACTGCGGCAGTTCAAGCGAAAGAAAACTCCAATGTTGCTGCTTAAGATTGATATTGCCAAGGCCTTTGACACCGTATCCTGGGAATACATCCTTGAGCTTCTACAACGCATGAATTTCCCGGCTCGCTGGCGGGACTGGATCGCGCTGCTCCTCTCCACCGCATCCTCCACCTGCCTGCTAAACGGCGACCCGGGCCCTGCTATCCTTCACCAGCGTGGTCTGAGGCAGGGAGACCCCCTGTCCCCTCTCCTCTTCATCCTGGCGATCGACCCTCTCCATCGTCTGGTGGAGGCGGCGCAGCACGCCGGCGTCATTGCGCCTCTGCCGTCCGGCGCCGCGCGCCTCCGCGTTACCCTGTACGCGGACGACGCCATCCTCTTCGCCAACCCAGTACGTCAGGAGATCAACGCCATCATGCAGCTGCTGGCTGGTTTCGGGGAGGCCACGGGCCTGCGTGCAAACCACCAAAAATCATCTGCGGCGGCCGTAAACTGCGACAACATCGACCTCCTACACATCCTTCACAACTTCGGCGGCAACAGGGTGCAGTTTCCGATCCGATACCTGGGCCTTCCACTATGCATTGGCAGGCTCAGACTGGTGCACATCCAATACCTCCTCAATTGCATCCGAGCAAGGTTGGCAGCTTGGAAGGACCGTCTTCTGCCGATCGCAGGGCGCCGAGTACTGGTTAGAAGCGTCCTATCTGCACTACCTGCCTTCGCCATGGCTTCCCTGCGCATCCCTAGTAAATTCTATAAAGACGTAGACAAAGCTAGACGTCGCTTTCTATGGGCGCAAGATGAGGAGGTAACAGGAGGGAGATGCAAAGTAAACTGGCAGCTAGTCACATCCCCGATCGACCACGGCGGGCTTGGCATCCCCAACATGGAGAAACATGCGCGAGCCCTACGCCTACGGTGGCTTTGGCTGGCATGGAAGGACCGGACCAGACCATGGACAAGCCTAGAACTGCCTTGCGACGACAAGGACAGAGCTCTCTTCGCCTCCGCAACGACGGTTAAAATAGGTGACGGCACCAAGGACCTCTTCTGGCACAGCTCCTGGCTCGGCGACCAGCCTCTAAAGCTGGCCTACCCACTTCTGTTCGGCCATTCAACCAGGAAGAACCGCATGGTGGCGGAGGCGCTACACGAAGGCAGATGGATCATTGATCTCAGAGGAGGTTACAACTGGGAAATCATTCACCAAGTCGTTCGCCTGCAGCGGACCATCACAGAAGCTAATCTGCCATTACAAGAGGGAGTAGAGGATGAGATCTCGTGGAGGAACGGTCGTCGCTACGCGGCTAGATCAGCATACCACTGCCAGTTCCCTCCACAACAAACCTCAATGCTGAAAAGCTTGGTATGGAAGATTTGGGCCCCCGGGAAGATCAAATTCTTCCTATGGCTACTCCACCAAAACAGACTCTGGTGCAATGATCGCCTGCAGAGAAGAGGCTGGGAAAACCCCTATTTCTGTCAGTTATGCAGCCGCAACCTCGACTCCTCCTTCCACCTAATTTGGGAGTGCAGCATATCGCGGCAGATTTGGTCAAGAGCAGCCACCTGGAACGGCTGCAGCGCGCTGTCACCAGCCTCCTGGGATGCCAGCAAAACATCAACCGACGCCATCATCGCGATTGTTCAAGCTGCGGTGCCAGCGGAAAGAAGAGGAACCAAGACTATAATTGCCCTGATCTCATGGCAAATCTGGCTCGAAAGAAACAATTGAACTTTCCGGGACATGAGGCCGAGCGTGCCCAGAGTCATAGAAGCCTGCCGGAGAGAGTTCGAGCAATGGCGACTCGCCGGAGCTCATGCCATAGCGCCCCCGTTCGGGTATATCCCGCGAGAAATAGATTAGTTCCCTCACCTCCGTCTCGGTTCTCTCTCCATGTTTTTTTCCTATTTTTGGATCCTTTTGATCACAAAATTTCTGTAACCCTTCTGCTAAGCCAATAAAATGCCAGCATTAGTCTGGATCTTCCAAAAAAACACGAGCGAAAGAAAACGAGATCGAATCGATAGGGTTTCGCTCGGGGAGGAGAAGGTGGGCGAGGTAAAAAAAAATCGCTGGTTATATGTGTTGTTGAGATGGCTTTTTTTTAGGATAAGTTCAGCTGGCTTCAGCCCACGTATAGTAGAAAAAATTAAAGAAAGGGCGTGCCAGTCCATGGGCTGTATTGCACCCGTAACAGCCGCTAAGTACCCCTATAAAAAACGAAAGCTAACAGCCGCCAGCCAGAACCGAGCCAACCATGTCGTGCCTTGCCTTTCCTCTCCCCACTTCGACGTGACACCGGCTAGAACCCATGACAGACGAACAGATAGATCACATATGCCCTGGCACGAAATAGTAACCTACATATAGATCACATACGCCCAGGAAAGAAAACATGCTACATACGCCCAGGAAA
Organism: Secale cereale; assembly: GCA_902687465.1. NCBI lineage: Eukaryota > Viridiplantae > Streptophyta > Magnoliopsida > Poales > Poaceae > Secale > Secale cereale. The sequence continues at coordinate 813,664,209 of LR738715.1, read as the reverse complement.
GAAAACATGCTAAGTGTTATAGGCATATGTATAGTCCATGACCATAATATACTAGTATATTTTTAGCACAATTAATATTATTAGTATCTAAAATTATAACTCTACCCTAATTAGCAACGCCATTAGTTGCGACCATAATAGTCCCATGTTCAAACTCCCTCTACCAAAACATTTCCCATTAACTTATATTTACATTTTTTATAGAATGTAATGACATCATCTCACGAACGCATGGATTCAAGGATTTTTGCATGGTCACTATCGATTTATATTAGATGGAACAAAATAAAATAAATATCCCTAGCAATTACCTATCTATATTAGATGGAACAAAATAATTACAGTGCACAGTAGACTTTGAAAACACTATGGTCTTACTGCCAACACCAGTATGCGGGTCCTAGCGCTCAGTAACCCGTGAAACAGGTGTGGCAGGTCCCATCGGTAGACATCACATAAAAAAATTAATCATCACACATTTGTAATATTCGATGACTCTAGTAGGTTCGTCATGGAAATTACCAAACAGTCAAAGAAACTGGTAGCCAGGCGTGCTCAAAGGCTAAAGCGATTATGTGACGTCTATCGTCACCGATTTGCGGTAATTAGTGACGCCACCCACGATAACATCACACATTAGGTATTCCTATGACGTTGCCCAACTTTGTCACGAGGATTTTCGTCACAGTATCTCAGTTTTCTTGTAGTGCGGGTTCGTGTTTATATAGATGGGGCGCACCTCCCATAACAGCGCATACATGCGGTTGAGATTACATACTTGGAGATCAAGATAGGAGATAGAGATAAGGGTTTACATAAGATAAACATGTTGCTCTAACAACCTATCAATATCCTAAGACGTGCGCCTGCCACGTAGGTATAGATATCGAGGTTTAACACCCTCCCTTAATCACAACTCCATTAAGTTGAGATTATACTTGAAATTTTCAAAACTCTTGACAGGCAATGCCTTTGTGAATCCATCTGCGATTTGATCACTGGAATGCACAAAACGAATGTCAAGTTGTTTATTAGCCACCCTTTCTCTGACAAAATGAAAATCTATCTCAATGTGTTTGGTCCTGGCATGAAACACTGGGTTAGCTGAGAGATAGCTAGCACCAAGATTATCACACCACAGACATGGAGCTTGTTTGCTTGTTATACCAAGTTCCTTGAGCATGGATTGAACCCATATAATTTTGGCTGTGGCATTTTCTAAAGCCTTATATTCCGCCTTTGTACTGGATCTAGAGACTGTAGCTTGCTTGCGAGCACACCATGACATTAAGTTGGGTCCAAAGAAAATAGCAAAACCACCAGTAGAGCGTCTATCATAAAGATAGCCTGCCCAATCAGAATCAGAGAATGCACTGACAAGTGTAGAGGATGATTTGCTGAAATTAAGACCCATGCTTAGTGTGTTCTTGACGTATCTAACTATTCGTTTGGCAGCAGTGAGATGAACAGTTGTAGGTGCATGAAGAAATTGACATACTTTATTGACAGCAAAGGAAATGTCAGGCCTTGTAAGAGTAAGATACTGAAGTGCTCCTACCAAGCTTCTGTATTTTGTGCTGTCCTCTTGAGTCAAGAGAGTTCCTTGTGTGAGAGATAATTTTTCTGAACTGGATAGTGGAGTGGGTGTAGGTTTATACCCTTGTAGACCAGCTTTTCTTACCAAGTCAACTGCATATTTTTCTTGAGAGAGATGAAGTCCATCCTTGTGCCTTTTTACTTCAATCCCAAGAAAGTAATGCAAATCTCCAAGATCCTTCAAGGCAAAATCTGCACTCAAATCTTTTAACAGTCCTGTGATAGCTTCATCAGATGAGCTTGTCACAATAATATCATCAACATATATTAGGACAAATATGCATGTATTGGACTTGTTGTAGATGAACAAAGAGGTGTCAGACTTTGAAGGAACAAAACCAAGTGTTTGCATTTTGTGACAGAGACGAGAGTACCATGCTCTTGGTGCCTGTTTCAGACCATAAAGTGCTTTGTCCAATTTGCAGACATGAGAGGGTGCATTCTTACTTATAAACCCAGGAGGTTGTTTCATATATACCTCCTCTTCCAGAACACCATGAAGAAACGCGTTCTAAACATCAAGTTGCCTGAGACTCCATCCCCTGGAAACAACAATAGACAAAACAAGACGGATAGTGGCAGCTTTAACAACTGGACTAAACGTGTCCTCGTAATCTATGCCATACCGTTGTTTAATACCCTTTGCAACAAGCCTAGCTTTGTAGCGATCAATAGTTCCATCAGACTTTCTTTTGATTCTGAATACTCACTTGCAATCAATTAAATTTTTACCTTGCTGTGGAGGAACTAAATGCCAAGTTTTGTTTTTCTTGAGTGCCATGTATTCTTCATTCATGGCATTCTTCCACTTTTCATCCCCAAGTGCTTCCTCAAGCGTCTGTGGTTCACCTGGTTCACCTGTAGAACAAACCATGCCATATTTGGTAATGTGTTTATAATTAACGGGACGTACAACCCCACGCTGTAGTCGTGTACGTCGTGGTAGTGTAGCGACAGGATCCCCAGCCACAGAAAATCCTGGGCTAGGAACTCCTGTAGCCGCGTCAGCCGCGTCAGCTTCTGCTGGATCTTCTATGGCAATTGGATCACGCGCCATTTCTTCGACCGGCGCAGAAGATCCCGGGGCCTCATCATTGGCGGATGATGGCATATCCACCTCGTGTCGGCCGCCAGTCAGGCGCGTGGACGCGCGTGTGGTGGCGCAGGAGTCCGTGCCGGATTCTGCGTCAGGGCTGGGCCCCACATCAGATCGGCCAACCAGGGCGCGCCGCTTGTACGTGACCGGCTGGTCACGGAATCTTGCGCCGTCCGGACTCGCCGCGGACTGCCGCGCGCTAGACGGGGATTGGCGCGGAGCAGAGGACGGCCCACTGCCAGTGGAGGCTTGACGCGTGGCGCGCGCCGGGCTGGAGACCGCGGTGCGGTCGGCTGGCGCTGTCGCTGTCACGTCTGTCGCATCTGCTGGCGCGGACCCCGAGGGGGATCGACTGCACTGCTACTGCGGAGCTGATCCCGAGGAGGATTTGCCTCCTAGATGCGGACACATGCAATATGAATCTGCCGGCGCATGTTTTTCACTGATTTCTTTACCGTTTTCGCTGGTATCTCCTGTAGTATCATCAGAAAGCTCATGCAAACCATTAGTAGCAGGATTAGTCGGCAATTGATCATCATAATTCGGACCCCCTTGAGGACAATTGGTGAGATGAGTGGGTAGGAGGAGAATTTCTTCTCGAAGACGAGCACCGGCGTTTGGATGTAGGGTGGCGAAAGGGAATTTTGTTTCATCAAAAACAACGTCACGAGATATATAGACACGGCCAGTGGATACATCTAGACACTTGACACCTTTGTTTTGAGGGCTATATCCTAGAAAAACACATTGTTTTGAGCGTAGCATGAGTTTTCTTTTGTTATATGGGCGAAGATTGGGCCAGCAGGCACACCCAAACACACGGAGAGATTTGTAGTCTGGTTTTGTGTGAAGAAGTCGTTCTACAGGAGTTTGGTTGTTGATAACTCGACTAGGAAGCATGTTGATGATGTGAACAACCGTAAGGAAAGCTTCATCCCAAAATTTGAGAGGCATGGATGCCCCTGCAAGAAGGGATAGCCCGACCTCAACTATGTGCCTATGCTTTCGTTCAGCAAAGCCATTCTGTTGATGGGCATGAGGGCATGACACATGATGTGATATGCCACGTGTTAGGAAGAAGGAGTTTAGTTTTTCATACTCCCCTCCCCAGTCCGATTGGACTGCAATAATTTTGCTATCAAATTTCCGTTCAACCAAGGCTTGAAAATTTTGGAAAACTTGGAAGACATCGGATCTCCTTTTGAGGAGGTAAATCCATACAAACTTGCTATAATCATCTATAAAGCTCACATAATAATCATGTTTACCAACAGAAGTGGGGGCAGGACCCCAGACATCAAAAAAGATAAGTTGGAGTGGTTTGGTAGACATGCTAGTAGATATTGGATAGGGTAATTGATGACTCTTAGCACATTGACAGGAATCACAAATAGTTTCGACATTTCGCTCACCGACAAATGTGAGTTTATTTTTCCTAAGCAATCTTTCAACTAAAGAAAAAGCAGCATGCCCTAATCGATCGTGCCACCGTGTTGACGAGTCTTTGACAACACCATTGGCTTGTTTATTGGGTCTCCTAAACTCCGGGATCAATGGGTAAAGCCCTCGAACACATCTACCTCGATAGAGAACCGTCTTCGTGACCTGATCCTTGATAAGAAAGAAAGACGAATGAAACTCAAGGAAAGCATGATTATCAAGGGCAATTTTATGAACGGGGAGGAGACTTTTAGCAGCATAGGGACAAGCAATATTTTCTTCAGATGAATTGAACGGTGAGGGGTACAAAAAGTAGAATGACCAATGTGACAAATCTGCATACCTTCTCCACTTGACGTGTGGATGTGATCTTTGCCACGGTATTTTTCCTTCATCGTGACCTTCTCAAGCTCATTGGTGATGTGATTGGTGGCCCCGCTATCAACATACCAATTTGTGTCGATGCCGTAAGATCCATCGGCTGCGGCAGCTACCTTCTCTTCTTCTTGGGAGTCATCCTCATCTTCATCATATCGGTACCAGCAATCCTTCGTGGTGTGTCCTGGCTTGCCACAAATTTGGCAGTGAGGCAACTCTGATCGGGCCCGAGGTGGACCGCCACCACGACGACCGCGGGATGCACTAGAGCGGCCGTTGCCGCCGCCGCTGTTGCCACCACTGCCGTGTCCTCCAGAGCGCCCCTTGGCGCGAGAGGAGCCACGGCCCCGTGATCCACCACCACGTCCACGCACCGCAGCGTAGGCAGAGGAGCGGAAACCGCCGCCGGAGTGGTTGAACTGAGCCATGCGCTGGTCGAAGTTGCTGAGCATGGCATAGAGCTCGTCGAGGGAGACTGGCGTGACGCGTGCGTCGAGGGCGGAGACGAGGGGCTGGTAGTCAACGTCGAGGCCATGGATGATGTAGGAGATGAGCTCGTCGTCTTGAATGGCCTTCCCCGCCACGGCAAGCTCGTCGGCGAGTCCACGGAGGGAGGCGAAGTAGGCGGCAACCGTCTGGTTGCCCTTCTGCGTGTTGATGAGCGTCGTCCTGATGTTGTTCATACGGCTCATGGACTGGGAGGAAAACATACCTGCTAAGGTTGTCCAAAGCGCGTGCGACGTGGTGACCGTGGTCACCGCGATGAGGACCTCCTTGGAGAGGGTGCTGAGCAAGTAGCCCAACACCTGTTGATCCTCCCGGACCCAGATTGGGTGGAGAGGGTTGGGCACAGTGCTTTCTTTGCCATCCTTATCCTTGGTGACATGAAGCCTGGCCAGCTCCGGTGAGGTGCCATCGACATAGCCAAAGACACCGGCGCCGCGCAGATGGGGACTAACCTGCATGCGCTAGAGCACGTAGTTCGTGCGTGTTAGCTTCTCGGTGACCTGCCATTGAGGGTAGGCTGGGAAGCGCCGGAGGAGGAGGAGGAAGACATGGCTAGGCTCGGGTAGATGGGATCTCAGTAGATGGGAAGAGATGCGGCTCTGATTACCATGTGCGATCTAGCGGAACGTCTTGCCCTCTCAGGCCGACGGGTTCGTGTTTATATAGATGGGGCGCACCTCCCATAATAGCGCATACATGCGGTTGAGATTACATACTTGGAGATCAAGATAGGAGATAGAGATAAGGGTTTACATAAGATAAACATGTTGCTCTAACAACCTATCAATATCCTAAGACGTGCGCCTGCCACGTAGGTATAGATATCGAGGTTTGACAATATCTTCTTTGATGGGTAACTCTAGCTACTTCAGAAATATTAGTTTATTGTTCTGATTGTTTCAGGCCAAGACAACAAAGAAGATTGTGCTGAAGTTAAAGTGCCAGAGCTGCAAGCATTACTCACAGCGCGCCATCAAGGTACCTGCATCCCTCTTATCTGCCGTACCATTTCCTAGATGTATTCTGTTATGTTTATATATCTGACACCATAATTTCTTCGTTACTACAGAGGTGCAAGAACTTCGAAATCTGTGGATACAAGAAGGGCAAGGGAACATCTCTCTTCTAAGCTGATGATATCGCTGTTACGTTTAGAATGTTGTGCCAGAACTTCACTCAAGAAGAATGTATTATCTTTAATTTTCTGGTTATAACCCTATGGGCTATGGAGCATATTTTTTGCTATTGGTGTTAGAAGGGAGAGAGGGGTTTGGTGGAATAGTTGTTGTATTGCTTGAGCCCCGTGGGCATATATATAGGAGTACATCATCTACTTGGAGTACAAGGCAAGCCAGAATATTTCCTAGTCTAACCTATGTTTCCTAATACAATCACATTACTCAACATCCCCCCGCAGTCACAACGGTAGCGACACAGACGATGAGACTGGAGAAGAATCCGAAGGCAAACCGACGGACACTCCCCCACAGTCGGAACGGTCGACGCATCGCGGAGTCGTGACTGGAGTGGAAACCGACGAGGTTGCTCAAGCAGGCGGTAGCCCTTTATGCCGTTTGTCGATGTAGCCGAGAGCGTAGGTGGTGTAGCCGTTGTCGAGGTTGCCGTGAATGCCGTGGTCGATGTCGAGTCGGGGTAGCCGGTGTCGAGGAAGTCGTCGTGGAGCGGCGGGCGCAAGGGGGCGCCGAGTTAGCATGGGCGCTGTGGTGTCGAAGTAGTGGTACGCCGGGAAGAAGATGTTGTTGACGACGCGTCGCGGCGGGTTTGCCAAGCCCGGGGACACATCGTAGACGAAGGAACGCACCGGTGTTGACAGCAGTGGGCATGCGTAGACGGACGAAGACGAAGCGCCAACCAGGCTTGCCAGGCCCGGGGACACGTCGTTGATGAAGGCACGCATCAGTGTTGGCAGCACCGGGCATGCGTAGACGAGGGTCCTGCACGAGCTGTACACCATGTCGGAGAAGTCGGAGGGGCCAGCAGAGAAGAACTCGACGATGATTGCGGCGTCCATCGGCGCGGGGCCGATGTCACCAACAGTGGTCGGAGTAGACGAAGTGGTTGGGGTAGATGACGACGACGCTGGCGACGGGGTGGTGCTTGGCCGAAGACGAAGGGGGTGGACGGGCGACTACGGCTGCTACGAAGGTAGCGGCGGCGGCGGCCAAAGAAGAGCGGCGGCGGCGGCGGCCAAAGAAGAGCGGCGGCGGCGGCCTGACGGCGGCGGCGGCTAGGTTAGGAGTGCGGCGGCGGTGCTCGAAGTAGGCGAAGAACCCTGATAGCGTGACGAAGACCGGCACGGACGGTGATGTTCCCGCGCCAAGGGAGATGGCGCGACGCATACCACGGGAAGTCGACGCGCGGTGACGGCGGAGTGGACCGCGGGCCACGACGCTACAACCCGAAGGGGTGACGCAGCGGCGACATGCGGGTCGGGGCGACAGCGGGAAGACCTCGGGGCGGCGGCGGGGACCGCGGGCCGCGACGCTGCGGCCCGAAGGGGCGATGCAACGGTGGTTCGCGAGTCGATGCAACCGTGGGGACGGCCTCGGGGCGGCGGCGGGGACAGCGCATCGCAGCACTACGACCCGAAGGGGCGACCCAGTGGCGAAGCACGAGTCGATGCAGCCGCGAGGAGAACCATGGGGGCGGCGGCGCTGCGGCCCGATGGGGCGACGCAGCGGCAGCCCGATGCTCGATCAGCAGAGAGGCGCGCAATACTCGGGACGATCTTCACGGGACCTGTGGAGGCGCGTGTGACCGACGGGCCAGGTCGATCGCGCGGCGTAGATGAGGCGGATCGCGGCGGCGAGCGGGTGATCAAGCCGATCGCGCGCGAGGTCGCGGACGCCCCTCGGTGGAGGAGTGATGGCGGAGTCCGGGATGAGGCCGGCGACGACGGACGGCGTGGGACGTCGTGCGATCGGAACCCGGGCAGCGAGGCCCGAGCGACCAACGTAGTAGCGGCGCCTGAGCTAAGACAGTCGACGAGCCTGACGCCGCCGGAGACGAGGCCAACGAGGTAGACCGCAGGGCCGCCGTGCAGACACGACGGAGACGGGTGGTGTGGATCGATGGGCGGGCTGGCGCGCGAGCGATGACTATGATTGGTCGTCGCATGGTGCGAGGCCGCCGGGTCGGGGCGATGCAGGTGTCCCGGTCGGAGCAGGGCGGTGACGGTCGGCGCAGGGCGACGGGCGGACCGACGCGCAGATGACGGCTGGCCCGGACGGGCCATCTCGGCGCGCGTGGCCGCCAGGTCGGAGGAAAGGCCGGCTGGTCGCGTCGGGGTCGGAGTAGAGGCGCACGGGGTCGATGGCGGCGTCGGGCGATGCAAATCGATCAAGATTAGATCGGAAAACCAAAAAGAAAAACGCCGATCAAAACGACCGGCGAGAGAGCGAAAAAAAACCTGGAGCAAGGGCTCCGGAAAAAGACTCTCTAGGGCAGCCGGCCAACACGGCCGGCGGACGAACCCTAGGTACGGGCGGCGCGGCCCCCAGAGGCAGTCATGGAGGCTGACCGCCCCGAGGGCGGTGCGCGGGTGCGGAAGCGGTGGCGGCTAGGGTTTAGGATCGACTTGCGATAGATACCATGTTAGAAGGGAGAGAGGGTTTTTTTTTTTTTGCGAGAAAATTTCCGATCTATTCATCTTCAATCATAGCAGTACAACGAATACCAGAAATAATAGAAATTACATCCAGATCCGTAGACCACCTAGCGACAACTACCAGCACTGAAGCGAGCCGAAGGCGCGCCGCCGTCATCGCCCCTCCATCGTCGGAGTCGGGCACAACTTGTTGTAGTTGACAGTCGGGAAGTCGTCGTGCTAAGGCACTCCACACGCCCACCAACGACGCTAGACGCATCGCCGGAACGGGGGCTAGGCGGGGAGACCTTTATTCCATCTTCAGGGAACTGCCACCGTCTCGTCTTCCTTAGCAGGACACAAACCCTAGCAAAACTGAAATAAATGAGGGAGAGAGGGGTTTGGTGGAATAGTTGTTGTATTGCTCGAGCCCCGTGGGCATATATATAGGAGTACATGATCTACTTGAAGTACAAGACAAGCCAGAATATTTCCTAGTCTAATCGATGTTTCCTAATTACTCAACAATTGGGTCAACTACTTTCTCCAGATCTAATCGACAACTAAAATGTTCTTTCTGCTCAGAGTTTGGTATTTTCGTTCTTGGTCTGATTGGAATTGATGTCGCAGTGTATGCTTATGATGCGCCGAATGCCGTTCGTTATGTCTCCTGTCTATTTATCTCGTTTCTTGGCATGCTGTTTCCGAGTACGCTGCCGTTTGCATGTTTGCATGGTTCTCTTTTCTGCAGCCTATCTGTGATCTTGCTGGGTTAAACTGACCCTCCTCTGTCGGAAACTGCAACATGCATTGATGCTTATGTTTTTTGATCACTGGCTGTACTAACATGGTTCGGAGGGAGTACAATTTTTTCTTCCAAATTACATTATTTATAAGCATAAATTTTTCTTCCAAATTACATTATTTATAAGCATAATTTTTTCTTCCAATCGTCACTATTTTATAAGCAGGGGATTTATAGAGGAGAGGGAGTCTCACGTGGACCAATCAAAGTCACTGTGAACCAAACAACTATTCTAGTTTTAGTTCAAATTTGAACTAAAACCACGACGAGGAAATCGGAACGGAGGGAGTATAAAAGCAGCAAAACCTTGCATTGCAAATGGTGCATGTTGTGAGTTAAATATTGCTCAATATTTGTTAAGCCGTGTCTGAAATAAGTAGGGCTTGTTTTTAGTTGTAGGTTTGGGATGTACTACCTCCGTCTAGGTGAATAAGTCATTCGCGTAGTCTAGGTCGACGATTTAACTATTTAAATATGTATTATATGTGACAAAAAATATATTTTTAGAAACTACAACCGTGTAGAAATCTAGTGATATACTTTTCATGACATATAACCCATATTTGATTCGTCAAATCGATGACCTATAACTACGCGAATGACTTATTCACCTAGACGGAGGTAGTATAAGGGATTTTGAAATTTTGGTGACGTGCATATATGCAAGTTGGCATAATAAGTGATCACAGCAAGATTTCTCTAGGGCATCTTTCACCTCGTAGTGTTTTGCTTCAAGCCTTCAGGAGACTCGTCATATTTTGGGCCTTGTAAATCTTGTAGTAGGAGCCAGGAGTCGAGGCTTTTGGTGAATAGGTCCAGAGTCTCTTTAGAATGATGGCAACAACTAAATAAAGTACTCCCTCCATACCAAAATAAGTGACTCAATTTTGTGCTAAAATTAGTACATAGTTAAGTCATTTTTGATTAACTTATTTTGGAACGGAGGGAGGACATAAGAGCATCTCCAGCCGTTGGCCCCCCAGGGGGCCTCTAAAAGCGCCGCCTGGGGTGAGCCGGCGCAAAAAATGGCCCTGGGGTGAGTCGGTCCCCAGCCGTCGGCCCCAGGGCCGCCCCCATGCGCGTATTAAAAAAGAAAAATGAAGTACCGTTCGGCGAAGTTATGATAGAAACAAGTTAAATTTCGGCCAAACATGGTAAATTTTTGTGAAATTCGCACATTTTCATTACATTAACATAATCTAAAAAAGAAACGGGCTGAAGTCGTTGCCGCCATCGTCGTCGTCGGCCTTCTCCTCCTTGACGCGGGCGCCCCTGCTGGACCCCTGCCCGGCGTCGCCATGGCGGACTGGCGGCGGCGCGTCGTCGTCTTCGTCGCTGTCGCATAAGACGACGACCCCGTCTTCATCGCGGCCGCGTCGGCGATCCTTGAAGCGGCGCAGGGCGGCGCGCTGGCGCTCCTTCTCCTTCTCCCGGCGCGCCTTCTCCATCGAAATGGAGTCCTGGCGCGCCCATTCCAGGGCCGCGTCGTCGTCGTCGAACTCCGCCTTCGCCGGTGCCAGCCCCGGCTCCGTTTTCACCGGCGCCAGCTCCGGCTCCATATTTGGCTTGACGAAGCGCGGAGGAGCCGACGAGGAGGCGCGCCGGCCGCCCTCGTTGATGACGATGCCGACGCTGCGAGTGCGCCTACCGAGTGGCGTCTCCGCCGCGGGCTCAGCCTTGACGTCGAGAAGCGCCGGAGTACCGGACGAGTGAGAAGAAGAGCGAGAGGAGGAAGACGAGGAGGAGGCGAACCTCCTTGGCGCCCATGAGCGTCGATGTTGCGACGGGGCGGCCCCCGTCGCAGGATAGGTCAACGGCGGGTTGTTGCCGCCGTCGAGGTACGTCAGCACGCCCTCCAGCGTGCGGCCGGGGACGCCCCACCACAGGTGGCACCCCTCGCTGTTCTTCACGCCGACGACCACCGGTGCGCCGTTGGTGGACGCCAGGCGGTGCTGCTGGCGGCAGCGTACTGGGGGAGGGAGCGCTGGGCGTCGGTCAGGGAGGCGCGCGACCTCGACCTCCTCGGCGAAGTACTTGAGCTTCGCCACGGCGTCGGGCAACGGGGGAACGGGCACTCTCCCGTCGCTGAGCCGCCACCCCGTCGGCCCGTCGCGCATGTCCGGCGACGCCGGGATGTTCGCCTGGAACAGGAGCCAGGACTTTTGTTCGCGGAGCGAATGGCGGCCGAAGCCGTTGGCCGCCGCCTCGTTTCCGGGGAAGCGCTCTGCCATGGTGACGGGCTCGGCAGTGGTAGAGAGGGAGAGAGAGGTGCTGTCGGTGGCGCTTGGGAGAGGAAGACGGAGACAGAGAGAGAGGGGCTGGGCGGCGGCGAGGGGCGAGTCTGGTGTGGGCACAGGCGACTGAGAGACCGCCGGCTTTATAGCCGCTCCGCGCCCGTGTGTACGCGTGCGAGGGAGGGGAGGCGTCGGCACGTCGTCCCGTGACGCACCGCCTGTGAGGAATCAATGGCAAGGCTGACCGGCGGCAGCCTTGCCATTGATTCCCCACGGGAACCGAGGCAGTTGGGGGAAGACGAGCCGCTGTGTCGCTGACGCGGCTGGCCTGCGGCTTTTTCGCGCCAAAACAGTTCGCCCCGGCGCCCCCGATCACCCCCCAGCGCGCCGGGTTCGGCCTGGGTCCGCCGGCGCTGTTTTCGGCCCAGGCCAGCGAAAATCTGGCTTCTGGGGGCGCGACTGGGCTGTTTTTTCAGCGCCGGCGCAAAAAAAAAAACGCCTGAGGAGGCCTTCCTGAGGCGCGGCTGGAGATGCCCTAAGAGATCCACCCAATATTAGAGCATCAACCTTTTTTCTTCATACGACCAGGAAGTGGGTTGGGTTCGGCAATCAATAGAAAGCAGAACAAAAAAAATTGCATCCCGGTGCAAAGGCGAAAAAAAACAAATAGGCCTAGTGAACAAAGTATCGGCTGCAACGACTAACAACACGGCACAGCCGAAACAAACATCAGACTACATATTAAGCGTCAGTTCTTTTTCCTGGCTAGCCCCAACCCAGCTTATTCTGGAAACTCAACCAAAATTTTCATTTTAGAAGCCTACTAATCAAGTCTCAACTACTAGGTTTCTAAAAAATATATTTGGTTGAGCTTCTAGAATAAGTTAGGTAAGGGGCAGCTTATCTCAGCTTATTCTATAAGCCATCAAAAGAACTGGCCCTAAGAAGGAGAGGGGGGGCACGCCGCAAAGTAAAACATCAACCGATTGTAGAGCTTTATGCAAAAAGTATATGTATTGACACCAAAAGTAGCTTTCATTTTTTTATAGTAGTAGTAGAAAGAGAGGCATGCACCAGACTCTACCTAACGGAGTTGGAGTCTCGCGGGTGCCGCTGCCACGTCTTCCCTTCAAGGGAATTTTCCTTTTATTGTGGGGGGAGATAGTGATTGAATCATGGTAGGTGCAAAAGTATAATTTTCACAGCTATAAAAGGCCGCAAGCCTGAACTGCCATGGTGCATGTGGTGGGTTGGAGGTTCCTCCTTCCATGAGAACACAACAATCAATTATGTGGTGTGATTGTTAAAGTCGAGAAATTGTGCAATGTTTTTTGTGTTTGGTTATAGGTTTGAGAGGTATCGGTGATCCAAATATGTGTGGTATTGCTATTCATAGTATTTAAGGATAGTGTCACGATAGCATGAGTCATGAAAATAGGTTATTGTATCACCTTTTGTTTTTGCATGAGAGCCCCCCCTAAGCGCCTGATAGGCTGATACAAACTTTTTAGTGCCAGGGTACTCTGATTACTCAATTGCCTCCTCCGTGAGAATTTTACACCCAAAAAAACCCAGAAGGCATGTCATGCCAGCCGCAAAAGAAATTAAGTATGATACGTCTTATTAGAGTTATAATTATGACACATTAAGTTATGAAAGTTAATCCTCGTGATGCGTGCAGACCCGGAGTGCTTCCATGAGCCGTCGCCGAGGCCGACGAGAGTCAGCAGCAGAGGACGTAACAGCAGCAGCTCTAGATCGAGCCCACCTGCAATGCCGCCACCTCTTGTCAATCCCGCCGTCTGCAGCAGAGCCCCTAGACGCGTCCCGACAGCCGCTGACTGTCATCCACGCCACAAGGGGTGAAGATCAGTCCGCCGCTGACTCAGATCCCCAGATGCCAGATGAGTTCCGCCACAGTCGCACCACAGGCTGACAGCGGCCCGACGACGTTGTCTGCGGCGGCGGAGGGAGGGGGTGCACAGGGGTCGACTGGAGGATGGGTGGTGGCCGCCCGGTGCGGCCTGGCGGCGGCTACACGGGGTTGCGATGCGCAGGGGTCAGGATAGGGAACTAAATTTGCCAAGGCTGGGGACCAAGAAGACCTATTGCGAGAACAAGAAGTGCAAGAAGCACACCCTCCACAAAGTTACATAGTATAAAAAAGGAAAGGTCCATCTTTCTGCTCAGGGGAAGCGAAATTATGACCGCAAGCAGTCTGGACATGGTGGCCAGACAAAGCCTATTTTCCACAAGAAGGTATGTTACTCATTTCCGTGGGCATATATCTTCTTTGATGCAAAACTCAAGTTACTTTGGAAATGTTGGACACTTCTCTTCTGTTGCTTCCTTGCATCTTGATGTTTATTGTCTATTTGTTTCAGGCCAAGACAACAAAAGAAGATTGTGTTGAAGTTGCAGTGCCAGAGCTGCAAGCATTACTCACAACGTGCTATCAAGGTCCACACAACACCCTCTTATTTGCCATCCCATTTCCTTGTTGTTAGAGTTATGTCGAATATTGTGTACAAGGTAGGTTACAGTTGGACTCTGAGTAGTATGGTGTTTAGATAGGATACTGAGTCGTGTCCTAGTAGGACACTTGTATCCTAGGTCTCTCTTATATAGCGATGGTAGACACACGATGTAACCTATGCCAACATAATAGCACAGGCACGCAGGGGGAGCCGGCGGCGTGTGCCGGTGCCCATGGCGGGAGCGCCCATAGTCAGACCCCGGGATGTAGTCATATCGGTGAACCTCGTTAACAAATCTCGGTGCCGTGCTCGTGTGATTGCTTAGTCTTCGGTAGATCGACGGAGCGCCTCGGATTTATTCTAACAAGTGGTATCATGAGCTAGGTTGTTCAGAGTCTGTGGATGTTGATTTAGAGGAGGAAGAACACCGACCAGAATCTGCATGATGCGGTCATAATACGGACGAAGCACGTCGGCGAGTTGTGATCTATAGGCAGAGTTGATCATGTTGTAATCTTCAGCAGTAATCGGAATCGGCGCGGGCGTTTACAACGGTGACAGATTGATCTTGACGAGTTGCAGCAGCCGCGGACAGCCGCAGCGGTGCACGCGGCTCGGCGTAAGACGCGTGGGGCGGCGGCTTGTGGGCAGGCTGGCTATGCCTGTGCGGCTTGCTGCCGTTGCTTGAGGCCGAGAAGGAGCAGCGGGCCAGACGTGGCGCGTGAGGCCCATGCTGCTGATCTGAAGACACGTCTGGGTAGCTACGTGTGATTTGTTTTGGATCAAAAAGTGCAGTCTAGTGTGCGACGCGGACGGAGGTAGCCAGATATCAAACGAAGAGGAAAATCCATCGTGTTTTGTGCATCCGTTGGAAAGTAAGGGACATTGACAAAGCAACAGATAATATTGGAGTTGTGCCTAGGAGCGGTTACACGTGAATACAAATATTGCTTGGATTTTGTTATTAGTACACAGGGGTGTACCTCATGAGGTTTTGTTTGTGTACTTGGGCATCATGTGCAAAGCTGGGATATTTTTTGCAGGGTCAACCGTACAAAGAACCATGGCGCCAACGGGTACTAGGTTTGAGGTGGAGAAGTTCAACGGGACTGGAAGA
This sequence comes from Secale cereale, assembly GCA_902687465.1. Classification (NCBI taxonomy): domain Eukaryota; kingdom Viridiplantae; phylum Streptophyta; class Magnoliopsida; order Poales; family Poaceae; genus Secale; species Secale cereale. The sequence continues at coordinate 813,648,952 of LR738715.1, read as the reverse complement.
TTTGGGTTACGGCGGACATGGGTGAAAGATTGTTGGCGCGACAGGGATGCTTGAATGAGTTGCGGGAAGTCATGTCAGCTCAGATGGAATTATCAGGTGATGGATAGAGATTCGCAGAAGACGATATGGGAGCCTCGAGTGTGTCGTACAGTCGAAGGCTTCGACTTGGTCGGACTGGACAGTCTGACGGATCGACGCGAGTCGGTTGGTACAGAAGACTGTGATGGGATCGGCGTTGACGACATAGGAGTGTGATGCTGATGGTGACCGACTTCTGGGGTGTGGAAACACGTGGCACATGCCCGAGGGCTTGTGCGGCTCCGACAAGACTATGGCACGGGGTTGATTCAAGACGGTGCACATGAGAGCTTGGAGTCAACGGGGCGCGGGGTGGCACGTACAACCACCATGGAGTCATGTTGAAGGTGGAGCTTAATTGAGGGGCTACGGTGTAAGGATCCAGAATCGAAGCATATTCATCAACGGGGAAAAGTGAGAGACACGTAATTCGGACTGGAGCCCAGTGGTCTGACGGAAGCCTAGAACTCGTCATCGGTCGGTGATGATCGGTGGTACTCTGCAATGGGGGTTGAGTGGTGTGGTTCCACTACCCTTGATACTCGACCGGGACAGCGGAGGCTTGACGCGGTAATAGTGGCGAGGCGTGCGGTAAGCATGGGACATGGAGACGGGCCAGGGCTCTGGTGGTCATACATGTGGTGAGACAACTGCGAATTTGACTCGGGATGACTACAAGCAATGGTGAATTTTCTTCAAGTTTCAGACAGGCGGTCAAGAAAGGAGCGGTGATGTTGAGTTCAGGTAACTCTTATGTGTGACACCCAAGATGTGGTGGCGCGAGGGGCCGGCGGGTGGGTTGTGGCGGCGGCGCACAGGTCGTGGGCGGCGGCGCGGTCGGGTTAGGTTTAAGGTGCGTGGGTGGCGAGAGAGAAAGAGAAAGGGAGATGGGATTGGGGATTGAACATGTCAGGGTCGAGGGGGTGTGTTTTTTTTTTGGAATTCGGTGTTTCCCGTGGCACGCGCACGGCTGTCTTTCCACGCCATATTTTTTGGACGTGGGCTGGAGCAAAGAACGCCGACACTTTTTGTGTCCTCGCGAATCAGCGACACACAAACAATCGTTAATGCCTCTATCTGCCGACAGAAATTGCATCGGTGTTTTTGTGAGCTTTGGCGATAGATAATATGTCACGAGCTTATATAACACTAACATACTATGTGTCGGTATAGTTTGGGACAAAACATGTGTCGGTGATGCTCACTTATACCAACAGATGCATGTCGGCCTTGTAGTGTCGTGGTGTAGTGGCAGGTCAGTGATCAGTGTGTGATGGTGTTGGACTGATACTCTGAAAGTTGGGAGTTCTAACTAGAGTAATGTGGAACTTAATTTTGCTCGAGTGTTGAGTGTGGTCAAGAAAACAAGGGACTACAAGTTGCAGGTGGAGTCACATGGATTCTTTGGAGTAGCAGCGGTACTCATGGGATAAGCTCAAGTCCAATGTACATGGAAATTTGACGCATTGACGAATTCAAGGTGGTGGAGAATATTCGCCAAGGTGGAGTTTGTTAGAGTTGTGTCGAATATTGTGTACAAGGTAGGTTAAAGTTGAAATCTGAGTAGTATTGTGTTTAGATAGGACACTGAGTCGTGTCCTAGTAGGACACTTGTATCCTAGGCCTCTCTTATATAGCGCGGGTAGACACACGATGTAACCTATGCCAACATAATAGCACATGCACGCAGGGGGAGCCGGCGGCGTGTGCCGGTGCCCAGGGCGGCCGGGGTGCGGTATTGTGAAGGTGTCATGGGGAGGAGCGCCCGTAGTCAGACCCCGGGGATGTAGCCATATCGGTGAACCTCGTTAACAAATCTCGGTGCCGTGCTCGTGTGATTGCTTGGTCCTCGGTAGATCGACGGAGCGCCTCAGATTTATTCTAACACTTGCTATACTCTCTTATGTTTTAGTATCTGACACCGTAATTTATTTGTTACAACAGAGGTGCAAGCACTTCGAAATCGGTGGAGACAAGAAGGGCAAGGGAACATCTCTCTTCTAAGCTAATGATATTGTTGTTATGTTTAGAGTGTTGCGGCAGAATTTCCCCAAACAAGAATGTGTATTATCTTTAATTTTCTGGTTATAACCCTATTGGCTATGGAGCATATGTTTTGCTATTGTTTCAACTACTTTCTCCAGATCTAATCGACAAGTAAAATGTTATTAATGTTCTGAGTTTGTTATTTTTGTTCATGGCCTAATTAGGATTGTTGTCGCACAGTGTATGCTTATGATGCAACGAATGCCATTCATACTTAGGTATAATATCCATTTTTTTGCTGTGATATACAACCTCTGTTTCAATTTACATGTCTTAAATTTGTGTAGATACGGCTAAACACGTTCATCTAACCACTACTAGGGAAAACCTTAGTAGTAGCGCTTGTACAGGTGCTACCACTAAGGCGCTACATGATACGTCTCCAACGTATCTATAATTTTTTATTATTCCTTGATATTATTTATGAAGTCTTGGATGTTTAATGGGCTTTATAATTCACTTTTATATCATTTTTGGGACTAACCTACTAATCCAAAGGCCCAGTCCAGATTGCTGTTTTTTGCCTATTTCAGGGTTTGCAGAAAAGGAATATCAAACGGAGTCCAAACGGAATGAAACCTTCGCGAGAGATATTTTTGGAGGAAATCACGCTCGGGAATCTTCGGGACCAAGTCAGGGGACGAAGGGCCAGCCCTCGACGGTGGGGGGCGTGCCTCCCTGCTTTGAGGCTGGCCCACATGGCCCCCAATGCCCTCCTTCTTCCTATATATACCTACGTACCCCAGAAACTCCATACACAGAGAGAAAACCCTAATTCCACCGTCGTAGCTTCTGTTCCCGTGGAGATCCCATCTTGGAGCCTATTCCGGGAGGGGGATCCATCACGGAGGCCTTCATCATCATCATCATCGCCCTCACCATGAGTTGTGAGTAGTTTACCACAGACCTTCGGGTCCACAGCTAGTATCTAGATGGCTTCTTCTCTCTCTCTCTCTCTGGATCTCAAACAAAGTTCTCCTCGGTCTTCGAGGAGATCTATTCGATGTAATCTCTTTTTGCGGTGTGTTTGTCGAGATCCGATGAATTGTGAGTTTATGATCAAGGTTATCTATGAAAGATATTTGGTTCTTCTCTGAACTCTTTATGTGTGCTCATAACATCCTTGCAAGTCTCTTCGAATTATTGGTTTGGTTTGGCCTACTAGATCTATAGTTCTTGCAATGGGAGAAGTGCTTGGCTTTGGGTTCAATCTTGCGGTGTCCTATCCCAGTGACAGTAGAGGCAGCAAGGCACGTATCGTATTGTTGCCATCGAGGATAAAAATATGGGGTTTTCATCATATTGCTTGAGTTTATCCCTCTATATCATGTCATCTTGCTTAAGGCGTTACTCTGTTCGTATGAACTCAATACACTAGATGCATGCTGGATAGTAGTCGGTGTGTGGAGTAATAGTAGTAGATGCAGGCAGGAGTCGGTCTACTTGTCTCGGACGTGATCCCTATATACAATGATCATGCCTAGATAGTATCATAATTATTCGCTTTTCTATCAATTGCTCGACAGTAATTTGTTTACCCGCTGTAGAATACCGCTATCATTAGAGAAACCACTAGAGAAAACTATGGCCACCGGGTCTATTCTCAACATATCAATCTACATCTACTTTACTTTTCATGCTTTTATTTGCTGTTTTATTAAACCAAAAATACCAAAAATATAATTATCATCTCTACCAGATCTCACTCTCGTAAGTGACCGTAAAGGGATTGACAACCCCTTATAGCGTTGGCTGAGAAGTTCTTATTTGTTTGTGCAGGTGCGAGGGACTGGCGCGTGGTCTCCTACTGGATTGATACCTTGGTTCTCAAAGACTGAGGGAAATACTTACGCTACTGTGCTGCATCTCCCTTTCCTCTTCGAGGGAATACAACGCAAGCTCAAGAGGTAGCAAGAAGAATTTATGGCGCCGTTGCCGGGCAGGCTTACGCAAAAGTCATATACCAAGCACCTATCACAAACCCTTATCCTTCGCATTACATTTATTTGCCTCTCTTTTTCCTCTCCCGCACTTCACCCTTGCCGTTTTATTCGCCCTTCTTACGCCGTGTGTTTTTCGTTCGCTTACCTCTTGTTTGCTTGTGTGTGTTGGATTGCTTGCTTGTCACTATGGCTCAGAACAATACCAAATTGTGTGACTTTTCCAATACCAACAACAATGACTTTATTAGCACTCCAATTGCTCCTATTACCGATGCTGAATCTTTTGAGATCAATGCTGCTTTATTGAATCTTGTCATGAAAGATCAATTCCCCGGCCTTCCTAGTGAAGATGCCGCTACCCATCTAAACAACTTTGTTGATTCGTGTGATATGCAAAAGAAAAGGGATAAGGATAATGATATTGTTAAATTGAAGTTATTTCCGTTTTCACTTAGAGATCGTGCTAAAACTTGGTTTTCCTCTTTGCCTAGAAATAGTATTGATTCGTGGAATAAGTGCAAAGATGCTTTTATCTCTAAGTATTTCCCTCCTGCTAAGATAACCTCTCTTAGAAACGATATTATGAATTTTAAGCAACTAGATCATGAGCATGTTGCACAAGCTTGAGAGAGAATGAAATTAATGATACATAATTGCCCTACACATGGTTTGAATCTACGGATGATTATTCAGAACTTTTATGATGGCTTGAATTTTGCTTCTAGAAATCTTTTAGATTCGGCCACCGGAGGCACTTTCATGGAAACTACCTTATGAGAAGCTACCAAACTCCTAGATAATATTATGGTTAATTATTCTCAATGGCACACCGAAAGATCTACTAGTAAAAAAGTGCACGCTATTGAAGAGATTAGTGTTTTGAGTGGAAAGATGGATGAACTTATGAAATTATTTGCTGCTAAGAGTGCTTCTTCTGATCCCAATGATATGCCTTTGTCCACTTTGATTAAAAATAACAATGAATCTTTGGATGTGAATTTTGTTGGTAGGAATAATTTTGGTAACAATGCCTATAGAGGTAAATTTAATCCTGGGCCTTTTCCTAGTAATTCCTCTAATAACTTTGGTAATTCCTACAACAACTCTTATGGAAAGATGCATTCTGAATTTGAAACTAGTGTTAAGGAGTTTATGATCTCGCAAAATAATTTCAATGCTATGCTTGAAGATAAATTGCTTAAAGTTGATGAATTGGCTAGAAGTGTGGATAGAATTACTCTTGATGTTGATTCTTTGAAACTTAGATCTATCCCACCTAAGCATTATATTAATGAGTCTCTCAAAGCCATGATAATTTCCATTGATGAATGCAAAGAAAGAACCGCTAGAATGCGTGCTAAAAGAGAAGATTATATTAAATCGTGTTCTTCTAGTTATCGTGAAAATAAAGATGAAGATCTGAAATTTATTGATGTGTCTCCTATTAGATCCTTGTTTTCTAGTATTAATTTTGATGAGAATAGGATTGGAGATGATTATGCTTTAAGGTGTCCCAATAATTCGGAGTTTTTAGATCTTGATGCTAAAGTTGCTAAAAGTGGCATTGAAGAGATTAAAACTTTGCATAGTGATGAATCCACTACTTTGGATTTCAAGGGATTCAATTATGATAATTGCTCTTTGATTGATTGTATTTCTTTGTTGCAATCCGTGCTAAATTCTCCGCATGCTTATAGTCAAAATAAAGCTTTCACTAAACATATAGTTGATGCTTTGATGCAATCTTATGAAGAAAAACTTGAGTTGGAAGTTTCTATACCTAGAAAGCTTTATGATGAATGGGAACCTACTATAAAAATAAAAAATAAAAAATCATGAATGCTATGCTTTGTGTGATTTGGGTGCAAGTGTCTCCACTATCCCAAAAACTTTGTGTGATTTGCTAGGTTTCCATGAGCTTGATGATTGTTCTTTAAATTTGCATCTTGCGGATTCCACTATTAAGAAACCTAGGGGAAGAATTAATGATGTTCTTATTGTTGCCAATAGGAATTATGTGCCCGTAGATTTCATTGTTCTTGATATAGATTGCAATCCTTCATGTCCTATTATTCTTGGTAGACCTTTCCTTAGAACGATTGGTGCAATTATTGATATGAAGGAAGGAAATATTAGGTTCCTATTTCCGTTAAGGAAAGGCATGGAACACTTTCCTAGAAGGAAAATCAAATTACCATATGAATCTATCATGAGAGCCACTTATGGATTGCCTTCCAAGGATGGCAATACCTAGATTTATCTTGTATCGTGCCTAGCTAGGGGCGTAAAACGATAGCGCTTGTTGGGAGGCAACCCAATTTTATGTTTTTTGCTTTTGTTGCTGTTAGAGAATAAATGTTGCATCTAGCCTATGATTATATGTGTTTTCATGTTTGGTTTAGTGTTTGTGCCAAGTAGAACTTTTGGTAAGACTTGTGTGAAGTTTATATGATCCTGCTGTGAAAAACAGAATCGTTAGCGCTCGCTAAAGTAGTCTTCAGATTTTACCGGAGCGTGCTTTTTAGCTGATTATTTTTGCTGCTTATTGGTAGACAAGTTGCGTAAATTTACCAATTTAGTTTGAATTTTTTGGAGTTCCAGAAGTAGGCGAACCCAGCAGATTACAACAGACTGTTCTGTTTTTGACAGATTCAGTTTTTCGTGTGTTGTTTGCTTATTCCGATGCATCTATGAGTAATATTGGAGGATATGAATCATAGAGAACTTGGATTACAGTATGTTTAACACCAATATAAACAAAGTATGAATTCCTTGCTGTACCTTTGAGTGGTAGTTTGCTTTCTCTTACTAACGGAGCTCACGAGAATTTTTGTCTAAGTTTTGCGTTGTGAAGTTTTCAAGTTTTGAGTATTGCTTTGATGGACTATGGAACAAGGAGTAGAAAATGCCCAAGCTTGGGGATGCCCATGTCACCCCAAGTAAAATCAAGATAATCAAAAGCCTAAGCTTGGGGATGCCCCGGGAAGGCATCCCCTCTTTCGTCTTCGTCCATCGGTAACTATACTTGGAGCTATATTTTTATTCGCAACATGCTATGTGTTTTGCTTGGAGCGTCTTGTATAATTTGAGTCCTTGATTTTTAGTTTGCCACAATCATCCTTGCTGGACACACCTATTTGAGAGAGTTAAATATGGCCTAGAAATTATTAGAACACTCTATGTGCTTCACTTATATCTTTTGAGTTGAATAGTTTTTGCTCTAGTGCTTCACTTATATCTTTTAGAGCATGGCGGTGGTTATATTTTGTAGAAATTGTTGAACTCTCATGCTTCACTTATATCTATTTGAGGGTCTATTAAAACAGCATGGTAATGTGTTTAGGCTAAAGAAACTAGACTTCACATGATAAACATCCAATGTCAATGTAGTAAAATTTTCGCACCAAGTGCATTGAATAGAATGAGATGTTGGATGCTTGATAATAGTTTTGAGACATGAGGATAGTGATATTAGAGTAATGCTAGTGGAGTTATTATGAAATTGAAGAATACTTGTGTTAAGGTTAGTGATTCACGTATCATGCATGTATGGTGAACCGCTATGTGACGGAGTTAGAGCATGAGGTATTTTTAGAGTGCCAACCTTTGTGTGGAGGACGGGGGCGCGCGATGGTTAACTCCTACCAACCTCCCCCCTAGGAGCATGCATTGATTACTTTTTTTGATAACTCATAGATTTTTGCAATAAGTATATGAGTTCTTATGACTAATGTTGAGTCCATGGATTATACACACTCTCACCTTTCCATCATTGCTAGCCTCTCTTGTACCGGGCAACATCCGCCGGTACCATAAACCCACTATATATCCTTCCTCAAAACAGCCACCATACCTACCTATCATGGCATTTCCATAGCCATTCCGAGATATATTACGATGCAACTTTCCACCGTTCCGTTTATATGACATGCATCATATTGTCATAGTGCCATGCATGATCATGTAGTTGACATCGTAGTTGTGGAAAAGCCACCATGCATAATTTTTCATACATGTCACACATGATTCATTGCTTATGCTGGTACACCGCCGGAGGCATTCATGTAGAGTCATACTTGTTGTAATATCGAGTTGTAATTTCAAGTTGTACCAAAAAGTGTGATGATCATCATTACTAGAGCATTTTCCTGTGTGAGGAAAGGCCAATAAAAAAAAGAGAAGGCCCATAAAAAAGAGAGGGGCAAATTAAAAAAAAGGGAGAGAAAAGCCCCTTCAAAAAAATCAGAGAAAAGAGAGAAGGGACAATGCTACTATCTTTTTAACCACTTGTGCTTCAAAGTAGCACCATGTTCTTCATTGTAGAGAGTCTCATGATTTGTGACTTTCATATAATAGTGGGAATTTTCATTATAGAACTTGGCTTGTATATTCCAACAATGGGCTTCCTCAAATGCCCTAGGTCTTCATGAGCAAGCAAGTTGGATGCACACCCACTAGTTTCTTTTGTTGAGCTTTCATTCATATTTAGCTCTAGTGCATCCGTTGCATGGCAATCCCTACTCACTCACATTGATATCTATTGATGGGCATCTCCATAGCCCGTTGATACGCGTAGTCGATGTGAGACTATCTTCCTCTTCTTTGTCTTCTCCACAACCACCTCAATTCCACCCATAGTGCTATATCCATGGCTCACGCTCATGTATTGCGTGAAAGTTGAAATGTTTGAAAAGAATAGAGTATGAAAACAAGTTCTTGGCTAAAATCGGGGTTGTGCATGATATGAATATTTTGTGTGATGAAGAGGGAGCATAGCCAGACCATATGATTTTATAGGGATAGCTTCCTTTAGCTATAGTATTTTGAGAAGCCATGATTGCTTTGTTAGTATTGCTTGAAGTATTGTTGTTTCTTATGTCAATATAGACTTTTATCTTGAAACCTTCAAATCTGAACATTCATGCCACAATTCAGAGAATTACATTGAAAAACTATATTGTCTAGCATTCCACATCAAAAATTCTTTCTTTATCATTTACCTACTCGAGGACGAGCAGGAATTAAGCTTGGGGATGCTTGATACGTCTCCAATGTATCTATAATTTTTTATTGTTACATGCTATTATTTATGAAGTCTTGGATGTTTAATGGGCTTTATCATTCACTTCTATATTATTTTTGGGACTAACCTACTAACCCAAAGGCCCAGTCCAGATTGCTGTTTTTTTTGCCTATTTTAGGGTTTTGCAAAAAAGGAATATCAAACGGAGTCCAAACGGAATGAAACCTTCGCGAGAGATATTTTTGGAGGAAATAACGCTCGGGAATCTTTGGGACCAAGTCAGGGGACGAAGGGCCAGCCCTCGAGGGTGGGGGGCGCGCCCCCCTGCTTCAAGGCTGGCCCACACGGCCCCAGGTGCCCTCCTTCTTCCTATATATACCTACGTACCCCAGAAACTCCATACGTAGAGATAAAACCCTAATTCCACCGCCGTAGCTTCTGTTCCCATGGAGATCCCATCTTGGAGCCTGTTCCGGGAGGGGGATCCATCACGGAGGCCTTCATCATCATCATCATCGCCCTCACCATGAGTTGTGAGTAGTTTACCACAGACCTTCGGGTCCATAGCTAGTATCTAGATGGCTTCTTCTCTCTCTCTCTCTCTGGATCTTAATACAAAGTTCTCCTCGGTCTTCAAGGAGATCTATTCGATGTAATCTCTTTTTGCGGTGTGTTTGTCGAGATCCAATAAATTGTGAGTTTATGCTCAAGGTTATCTATCAAAGATATTTGGTTCTTCTCTGAACTCTTTATGTGCGCTCATAATATCCTTGCAAGTCTCTTCGAATTATTGGTTTGGTTTGGCCTACTAGATCTATAGTTCTTGCAATGGGAGAAGTGCTTGGCTTTGGGTTCAATCTTGCGGTGTCCTTTCCCAGTGACAGTAGGGGCAGCAAGACACGTATTGTATTGTTGCCATCGAGGATAAAAAGATGGGGTTTTCATCATATTGCTTGAGTTTATCCCTCTACATCATGTCATCTTGTTTAAGGCGTTACTCTGTTCGTATGAACTCAATACACTAGATGCATGCTGGATAGCGGTCGATGTGTGGAGCAATAGTAGTAGATGCAGGCAGGAGTCGGTCTACTTGTCTCGGACGTGATGCCTATATACAATGATCATGCCTAGATAGTCTCATAATTATTCGCTTTTCTATCAAATGCTCGACAGTAATTTGTTTACCCGTCGTACAATACCGCTATCATGAGAGAAGCCACTAGAGAAAAGTATGGCCCCCAGGTCTATTCTTAACATATCAATCTACATCTACTTTACTTTTCTTGCTTTTATTTGTTGTTTTATTAAACCAAAAATACCAAAAATATAATTATCATCTCTATCAGATCTCACTCTCGTAAGTGACCGTAAAGGGATTGACAACCCCTTATCGCGTTGGCTGCGAAGTTCTTATTTGTTTGTGTAGGTGCGAGGGACTGGCGCGTGGTCTCCTACTGGATTGATACCTTGGTTCTCAAAAACTGAGGAAAATACTTACTCTACTGTGCTGCATCTCCCTTTCCTCTTCGAGGGAATACAACGCAAGCTCAAGAGGTAGCACTACAGCTAACTAGTAGCAGTAGCACTGGAAAGGGAGCTCTACTGCTATACCTAGTTAACAATAGAGCTTTCGTTGGGAAAGCGCTGCTGATAGTAGTAAGTAGTAGTAGCGTTTCTTCTGAAAAGCGCTGCTTCTAACTTTTCCTGTATTAAAAATACAGCTTATTTTCGTTGTGGTTTTATATATAGTACTTTCATCATATGATTTTATGACCATGATTAGTTATTATATATAACAGTGGGTGAAATGAACGTGGAGCAGATTCAAGTGGAGGCAACATGTGGTGCACATCGAAAGTACTACTAATCCAAACTAGATCAAGTTTGGATTAATAGTACTTTCGACATGCAACACATGTTGCCTCCACTTGAATCTAATCCATGTTCATTTCACCTACTGATATATATATATATATATATATATATATATATATATATATATATATATATATATATATATATATATATATATATATATATATATATATATATATATATATATATATATATATATATATATATATATATATAT
>LR738715.1:813615952-813637572 GCA_902687465.1 Secale cereale | reverse complement strand
ATATATGATGAGTATGACTTGTTATTATGATACCAATGATGAGTTATTTATTATTATGAATGATGATGCATGATGCTAAGTTGTTATTTGAGCATGATGAGTATATATAAAATAACTCATCATGCTCAAATAACAACTTAGCATCATGCATCATCATTCATAATAATAAATAAATCATCATTGGTATCATAATAACAAGTCATACTCATCATCATGGATCGTACAACTTCTACTCGATACCATAATAACAAGTCATACTCATCATCATCATAGTCATCTAACCAATCCTACTTAGTTGTTCTTAGCACATGATCGTGAGTATTAGCTAGGACCTATTACCTTCTCTTAGGTAAATATCATAAAACAAGATAGGCCTTGACTCTCCGTTATGGAGAATGAAGATTATGTTATCTCCAATTCTTGCCTTTCGCACAATGTTGCTTCCAAGTAGCTCCCTACGACTGACCATACATTTTTTTCATTATTTGATTGTCATGTCTTCACCGGTTTTAGAAATCCGATATGGACATCTGTGATTCGTAGGATGACCTGGCCGTATCTTCAAAACATCAAGGCGACCATTCTGAAACATCAAATGAGGCACACAATCATTCGGGATTTTTTGTTGAAAAACATAGTAATGACTTCGTAGTTAGCAATGTAGTTCAGTTATAAAAAAATTATGCAAAACATGCACCGACGTCGTAATAGTAAAAAAAATTTACCATGGCATCTCCATGGATGTTACCGTAGTTCAACACGTGCACTAGTGGCACGTATTGACCATAATGTTGAGGAGTTTCATAATAGCTATTGTAATTCTCAAGGTCAGTACAAAATGCGATCAGATGGTTTTTCTTCTAATAAGTTAATTTTGAGCCATCGGTGTAGTAGGTTGTGTCTACCGTCTTCCGCTCATTCTTTGAAGTATGAAAATAAGCTGTCAATGGAAATAAGATGTCAACTATTTGGAAATAAACAATATAAATTACTTAATAACTATGTTTGAGAAACTCACATAGCGGTAGAATTGGAAGCGTGTCAACAAGGACCCAAATGTCCAAATTGTCGTTGGCGATGTCAGGATCACCAAGGTCCATGGTGATAAGCATACCCTCATAAAAACCATACATCTTGCAAAGTGCTTCCCAATTCGTGCAACCAAAATGGGTTACGCTCTCAAAATTGTACAAATTTACTTCAAAATTCATACCATGGTGGGTCCTTAGGTGAATTTTCTTTGTTTCCATAGTTTCATGATCTTTAAAATCCAGCATCTCCAAGACATAGCGTCTTGCATGGCATGAGATAAGCTAGTCTAATTGTAAAATAAAAAAATTACACGTTGAAGTAGTAGAAGTAGTGCTTAATTACGAAAAAAACTTGTCATCGTTGCGTATAGTTTCGACATCGAAGGTCTCCTGGAGCTTAATGCTGAAGCGTCGACCCAGCGGCGGAGCCACAGGGGGGCGAGCGGGGGCCAGACCCCCCCTATCGATCGGCCCCCCTCAACGATGCTCGGCGGGGACTAGCGTTGGATTTCCACAAGTCTACGTTGAATTTTAATCTTTTTGGTGAATCGGTACACGTAGGCCTCACCTCTACGTATTTAATAGTTTCAAATAGCCCAAGCCCAAAATTTACAGCCCACAAGCCACGTGATCTGCTGGTCTGCATATTACTTATCGAACGATTGGACCAATACAGCTACAATACACCGCTTTGTCATCCGTTTGCTCGACTCCATCATCGATCGTTTCCACCGCCGCCACGGAGCTAGGGCATAATCAATCGGCAGACCCGACTGACGAAGGTGCAGACTCCGCACGTCTGGTACGAGTCTACCACAACTCCACAAGCTGATGATCTACTAATTGGCAAACATCTCCTCCTCTCGGCTCTCACACCAAAACTTGTGGATCTGTCTAATCTCAACCTAAGGTATGCTACATAGTATAATATACTTATTAATTTTACATTTAGATTATACAAACTACTTCCTCCGTCATTTTGCAAACTAAAACAGCTTGCAAAACGATCGTATATTATCGGACGGAGTAAGTACTAGTTAGACTCAATTACAAATGGTAAATCTGTTTTTTCGTAACTAGAAAGCGTGAAGAAAAAGAGACCACCAATAATAAACAATTGAAGCCATTTTTTTAAACCACCCACTCTACTGATGAAAATGCTGAGCAACATGTCTATATTGTAGAATCTTTTAAAAAGCTTGCTATAGCGTTTAGAAGAAGAATTGCGCTAAAGGACTTTAGTTCAAACACATGAACCAACATTTTAAATATCACGCTATAGCATCTTTATAGCATTTAGAAGACGACCGCTCTAAGAGGCGTGGCCCACTATTTAAAACTATGAAATTTTAGGAGTGAAATCACTACAGAGCTTCCCTCTAATGGTTTGATGGGCATGTTGTGCGCAAATATACATCTAAGCTAATAAAAAAGGGTAGCTATTTTAATGTAATTACAAAACTAATATTGTCATTCTTTGTATAATATCGACGCTATATTTAAGAATTGATATACATCGGTGCTGCATTTGTTGCATGTTCATTGTCCTCTCCGACCCCCTATGTTCAAATCCTGGCTCCGCCCCTGCGTCAACCTTCGTCCAAGTAAGGCCTATCGCATAGACCCCAGTCGTCTTGCACCAGTGATGGCTTCTCACCCCTCGTTGGTTACCCCAAGTGGAAGGTTTGAGATGCAGTGTAGCGGAAGTTTTCCCTTGGCAAAGATACCAAGGATCGATTTCCCCTGAGACTTCCAGTTTCAACAAGAAGGTGTCAACTGCTAACGGCGCCAGATATTAGCAATCAACGTGGACCTGCACACAGATACAAATAACTTTGCTCCCAACGAGTACAGAGAGGTTGTCAATCCCTCCGGCCTTGTCGTTTACAAAGGATCAAACGCAAGTGATAATAGTGATAGGTATTGCTGCAAATAGTAAATAAAAGCGGGAAGTAAATAGCGGATGTGATCAATGATGGTAATATGGACCGGAGTCCCATGATGTTCACTAGTGATGTCTCTCTCCCAAAAGACGATAAAACAGCTATGTGAGGTAAACGAATTACAGCTGGGCAATTGACAGGACCATGTGCGCAAACCAATGCTGACTAAGTTGCAAGAAAGGTAGAGGTTCAAAGCATGGGCGGTACGCCAAGGCAAGTAGACCGAAATCCATCTGCATCTACTACTAATCATCCACCTTGAGATATCTATCCAGAACATCTCGCTGGTATTAAGTTGCGAGTCCCACCCATAGTGTAAACTCAAAGCAATAGACAACTGCATTAAAAGAACTTTGCGTAAAGTAAACAATCCTTGCACCTGCGGGCACAAGCACCGTTGTTTTCCCCCTTGTGGCAACAGCACATCCCCTACACTCATGTTTCTGTCACTCAAGCTAGTCATCGAGGGGCATGAACCCACAATCAAGCATAATGTTCCCTCTTGGAGTCACTACCTATTACTTGGCCAAAGCTATAAATAACAACAGAGAACATGCAAGAATTACTTACGAACATAAATATAAAAGAGGTGAATCAAATATATTACTCAAACACAATCTGAACATAATCTCACAATCCATCGGATCCCAGCAAACTCATCATAGCAACAGCATAAGGATTACATATATGCCTCGATCATGTAGGGCAGCTCACGAGGACTAATTAGTGAAGCACAAGAACGGGAGGAGAACATCACATAGCTACTGGTCATGGACCCATGGTCCAAGGGAGACTACTCACAACTCATCCGGGAGGTGTCCATGGTGGTGGAGAAGCTCCCGGTGGTGATCCTCCCCTACGGCAGGGTGCCGGGAAGAGTTCTCCTGGTGCTCCCGATATTGGAAGCGCGGCGGCGGCGGAACAGAGATGAGATCGCGAAAAAGGGTTCCCGTCTCGAGGGTTTCGGGACACGATATAAATATATGCCAAAGGGGGGCATCAGACGAGGCTCGGGGGGCCTAGGCGCCCCCCCGGCGCGGCCAGGAGGGGGGCCGCGCCACCAGGGCGCCTGGAGCCCTGGTGGCCCCCCTCCGGCTGTACTTCGGGTGCCGAGAAGCTTCTGGAACGCTGATTTTTTATATAATTTTTCCGGGATTTTTCTGGCAGTTCTCGTAACGGGAAAACCTGAAATACAAAAACAGCCGAAAACAGAAACTGGCACTGGGGTGCACTGAGTTAATAGGTTAGTCCAAATATGATCAAAAGTGTATGGAAGTGTATAAATATCATAGCAATATCACCCAAAAGAGGCATGGAGCAAGCAGAAATTATAGATACGTTTTGGACGTATCAACATCCCCAAGCTTAATTCCTGCTCGTCCTCGAGTAGGTAAATGATAACAAGAATAATTTCTGTGGTGACATGCTATTAACCATATAGGACTTTTTCATAGTCACATGACAAAAGCTTACTGAGACAATGAATCTGTAGTAATTAAGTTGCCTCATGAGAAAATCACAAAGAACTGAAAGTTTTACAACATGATACTGAAACATCAAATAGATTTGTAATGAACATGGTGTGCAAATATGATAAAGTGATATCTCGCTTGCCCCCTTTAGTGAAGCAAAACATAAATGCAGGGGCACCTCCAAGGTTTAAGTGATGACTAGATACAATGATTTCAAAATAAACGATATCACAATCATGCAAAAGACAATGCTACTTTGGGACAATGCACATTACACTCAGAATGACAATCATGCTCTCAGTAGTTGGTGCTTTAAAAGAAGGTGGAGACTCTCGAACCGTGGCTTTTGTTGGCAAGGTTGAAAACCCGTAGTCGGAAACAAAGACAAAACATGTACCAGAGCTCTTGGTTTTAAAAACAGAGGTAATAATTATATATATTTTTAGATTATGCATGTTTCGTCAACGAATGCTAGCAGACAATTCAATCACTTCTTGAGATGGACAAGTTTCGAGGAATGGCTCCCGAATGAGGACGATCACATCCTCTTAATCTCCTTTGTTTATCACTGCCAAAGTTTTCTGATTTCTCATGAACAAAGCGTGAAGGAGGGTTGGTTTGTTATATTATCTTTTTGAGCCGGGCGCACTCAATGCCAGTTCCTTCTTGTATTATGGGTTTGCACATTATACATGCAATCCCGGGGTGAAGCTTGTCCAACTTGAAAAGATCATGAATTAACTACTACTTCCTCATGAACTTACAACAGAGGCACAAAATAGGAATGTTTTTCTTTGAAAAATTTCGAGATGGTACATGCAAGTCTCCGTTAGGAATGGCAGGTAAATACCATGTAGGAAGGTATGGTGGACTCATATGGCATAACTGGTATAAAGGAATTTGGATGCACAAGCAGTCAGTCCGCTTAGTACAGGTGGAGGTTAGCAAAAGACTGGGAGCGACCAACTAAGAGAGCAATGACGGTCATAATCATGCAGAGCGACAAAGCAACATTGAATCAGGCATGGAAGTTATATCGCTACTCAGAAACAAAAGATCATCAAGGCTTGACAGACTTTCTTTACAGTCTTAAATATGCGTGAGCATACGCCAAGTCAATCAAAATAAATTCTCGAAGGAAGATATTACTAAACCATACCACATCATAGGCAAACAAATCATGTTGGTACTCCAATAACACATTGGGAACCCCCCAGCTATTTGAGACTAACCATAAGAAAACATGAACTACTAAGCACCATTATGCACGTAGCATCTTTATCATAGACATATCAACCAATGCAACGGAAGCAAACTCTCTTAATAAGATAAGCATGATAACCAAAGAGAGTTCAAGCAACCAACTAAACAAAAGCTCTTTAAAAAGATAAGCATGAAAACTAAGAGCTAAGCATGATAGTAGCTATTGAAAGTCAAAATACACACACATCAAAGATAGACATGAAAATTCTATGTTATGTTCTAGGTAGAAGTGGAGCGTGTTTCTCTCCCACATAAAGAAAGCTGAGTTCCGACTCGTTATGAAAAGCTAAAGAAAACTAAAAAGGAAAAATAAAAGCAAGACGCTCCAAGCATAGCACATAACACATGAAGTGATAAAAATATAGTGGAACGAAAGACAAACTGATAATGTTGATGGAGAAGGGGATGCACGGGGGCATCCCCAAGCTTAGACGCTTGAGTCTCCTTGAATATTTCTTGGGGGTGCACGGCGGCATCCCCAAGCTTGAGCGTTTGACACTCCTGAATCTTTTTATCATCTTCCCTCGCACACTTGAAAACTCCCTTCATACATAACTCATCATAATCTGATTAGCGAGGTTAGTACCCTTAATAAAATAATTGTTCCTTGCTGGAAATAAGGATATTCTTGAAGGTCTACTGTTTCTCAAGATTACCAAAAGGTTTTTGCAAAGAAAAAGCAAGCTCTAGGTTTGCAAAATGAAGGAAAGGCAAAACATCACAGAATCTGTGAAAAACAGAACAGCTGGTAGTAAATGATTTTTTCGGGGCACTTCTGCAACTCTAATAAAAAAACTCAGAACAGACGCACGAAAGACAATTATATAGAGCACGCTGTCAAAACAATTTAGACCAAAAAGATGATCTGGTGATTTTATACGAATTTTTCTATCCAAGGACAGAATCTGTTTCCTGGACAGCACGTCACAACTTTTGAACTTTCTTGCAATCAGAGGCTACACTTAGCACAAAGTTGAAAAGTAAAGATACAATGATGATGCTACTGTAGTAACAACATCAAGACACAACAAAAAGAAAAATAAAAATTTATTCATGTGGGCTGCCTCCCAAAAGTGCTTTCTTTTATGCCTTTAAGCTAGGCATAATGCAAAGAGATCAAGTCTTATCAAGGGTAAAAGAATAGCTAGCCCGTATAACGGACTCAAAAGGTAACTTAATCTTTTTTCGAGGGAAGTGTTCCATCCCTTTCTTGAGAGGAAACTGGAATTTTATATTCCCCTCTTTCATGTCAATGATAGCACCAACGGTGCGTAGAAAAGGACGTCCCAAAATAATTGGACACGAAGGTTCACATTCAATATCCATAATAGTAAAATCAACGGGAACATAGTTGTCATTGACAATGATAAGAACATCGTCGATCCTCCCCAAAGGTTTCTTTATGGAAGAATAAACGAGACGAACACCAAAAGAACAAGAATCAAAAGGTTTCAGTTTAAGCATATCATATATTCTTTTGGGCATAACAGAGGTACTAGCACCAACATCACATAAAGCATAGCAAGAGAAGTTATTCAACTTAATTTTAAACATAGGATCCCAACCATCTTCTAGCTTTCTAGGTATGGAGGCTTCTACTCTAAGTTTCTCCTCCCTAGCTTTGATAAGAGCATTAGTGATATGCTCTGTGAAGGCAAGGTTAAGCATGCTAGTGCGGGGATCTCTAGACATCTTGTGAAGGAAATCAATAACTTCGGTAAGAGTGCAATTGTCAAAATCAAGGTCACTACTATCAAGTAAAGTGGTAGTGGTGTCCTTTAGGTTCACTTGTTCGGTAGTTTCTATAGTCATAGCATCACCATTAATAGGTCCAGTGGGACCAGGAGTGCATTGGGTGCTAAGAGTTTGGATATCCTCAACAACTTGGATAGTAGCAACAGTATGGTGGGTAGGAAGGCTCTTAATTCTATCTTCTTCCTCCCTTTCTCTAGCCCATCTCTCTTTAAATTTAGCCATCATCCTAATATTTTCATTAATTTGCACTTGAATAGCATTCATAGGAGTGACCTTCCTCTCCTCAAGAGGAGAAGTTCTAATTTTAAGCAATTCTACTTCATTGGCTAAATTGTCTACCTTCGAAGAGAGATCACCTAGTTTGTTTAGTTTTTCTTCTACACTATTATTAAAGGCTTTTTGGGTAGTGATGAAATCTTTAAGCATAATCTCTAGTTCAGTAGTGGAGTTCTTGGTGCTAGGATAAGCATTGTTGTTCCCATAGGAATTAGAGAGGAACGGTCTAGGATTGCTACCAAAATTACTCCTATAAGCATTGTTATTAAAATTGTTTCTAGAGATAAAGTTCACATCTACTTGTTCTTGAGCAATCAAAGAATTTAAAGGAACATCACGAGGATCAACAGAAGATTGCTTCGAAAGTAGAGACATGATCAAGTCAACTTTTTCATTTAGGGAGGAAATCTCCTCGACAGAGTTTACCTTCCTACCTGTTGGAGCGCGTTCGGTGTGCCATTGGGAATAGTTGGTCATCATCTCATCGAGAAGCTTTGTGGCAACACCAAGTGTAGTTGACATAAAGGTTCCTCCCGCGGCCGAATCTAACTAGTTCCGCGAGGTAAAGTTCAAGCCTGCATAAAAAGTTTGGATAACCATCCAAGTAGTCAAACCATGAGTAGGGCAGTTCTTGATAAGAGATTTCATACGTTCCCAAGCTTGGCCAACGTGTTCATTATCCAATTGTTTAAAATTCATTATGTTACTTCTTAGTTGGATAATTTTAGCAGGTGGATAGTATTTTCCAATAAAAGCATCTTTGCACTTGTCCCATGAATCTATGCTATTTCTAGGCAAAGACTGAAACCAAATTTTAGCTCCTCCTCTCAAGGAGAAAGGAAAAAGCTTAAGCTTAACAATATCACCGTCTACTTCTCGGTACTTTTGCATATCACAGAGTTCAACAAAATTGTTTAAGTGTAAAGCAACATCATCTCCAGCACCGGAGAATTGATCTTTCATAACTAGGTTCAGTAAAGCAGGTTTAATTTCATACGAAGGTGCTGAAGTGGTAGGTGTAGTGAAAGGTGTGCAGATAAAGTCATCATTGTTGTGACTAGTGAAGTCACACAACTTGGTGTTCTCGGTGGAACCCATAGCAGCAAGCAAGCAAGATAACTATTTTTGTGATTTTTGATAAAAGACACTAAAGCAAAAACTGAAAGGTAAACTAACAAGACTAAAAAGCAAAGGTAAAAGATAGCGTGCAACTCCCCTATCCTGAAGACTGGAGTCCCCGGCAACGGCGCCAGAGAACTTTGCTTGATGGCTTCTCGCCCCTCGTTGGTTACCCCAAGTGAAAGGTTTGAGATGCAGTGTAGCGGAAGTTTTCCCTTGGCAAAGATACCAAGGATCGATTTCCCGTGAGACTCCCAGTTTCAACAAGAAGGTGTCAACTGCTAACGGCGCCAGATATTAGCAATCAACGTGGACCTGCACACAGATACAAATAACTTTGCTCCCAACGAGTACAGAGAGGTTGTCAATCCCTCCGGCCTTGTCGTTTACAAAGGATCAAACGCAAGTGATAATAGTGATAGGTATTGCTGCAAATAGTAAATAAAAGCGGGAAGTAAATAGCGGATGTGATCAATGATGGTAATATGGACCGGAGTCCCATGATGTTCACTAGTGATGTCTCTTTCCCAAAAGACGATAAAACAGCTATGTGAGGTAAACGAATTACAGCTGGGCAATTGACAGGACCATGTGCGCAAACCAATGCTGACTAAGTTGCAAGAAAGGTAGAGGTTCAAAGCATGGGCGGTACGCCAAGGCAAGTAGACCGAAATCCATATGCATCTACTACTAATCATCCACCTTGAGATATCTATCCAGAACATCTCGCTGGTATTAAGTTGCGAGTCCCACCCATAGTGTAAACTCAAAGCAACAGACAACTGCATTAAAAGAACTTTGCGTAAAGTAAACAATCCTTGCACCTGCGGGCACAAGCACCGTTGTTTTCCCCCTTGTGGCAACAGCACATCCCCTAGACTCATGTTTCTGTCACTCAAGCTAGTCATCGAGGGGCATGAACCCACAATCAAGCATAACGTTCCCTCTTGGAGTCACTACCTATTACTTGGCCAAAGCAATAAATAACAACGGAGAACATGCAAGAATTACTTACGAACATAAATATAAAAGAGGTGAATCAAATATATTACTCAAACACAATCTGAACATATTCTCACAATCCATCGGATCCCAGCAAACTCATCGTAGCAACAGCATAAGGATTACATATGTGCCTCGATCATGTAGGGCAACTCACGAGGACTAATTAGTGAAGCACAAGAACGGGAGGAGAACATCACATAGCTACTGGTCATGGACCCATAGTCCAAGGGAGACTACTCACAACTCATCCGGGAGGCGTCCATGGTGGTGGAGAAGCTCACGGTGGTGATCCTCCCCTCCGGCAGGGTGCCGGGAAGAGTTCTCCTGGTGCTCCCGATCTTGGAAGCGCGGCGGCGGCGGAACAGAGATGAGATCGCGAAAAAGGGTTCCCGCCTCGAGGGTTTCGGGACACGATATAAATATATGCCAAAGGGGGGCATCAGACGAGGCTCGGGGGGCCCAGGCGCCCCCCCGGCGTGGCCAGGAGGGGGGCCGCGCCACCAGGGCGCCTGGAGCCCTGGTGGCCCCCCTCCGGCTGTACTTCGGGTGCCGGGAAGCTTCTGGAACGCTGATTTTGTATATAATTTTTCCGGGATTTTTCTGGCAGTTCTCGTAATGGGAAAACCTGAAATACAAAAACAGCCAAAAACAGAAACTAGCACTGGGGTGCACTGAGTTAATAGGTTAGTCCAAATATGATCAAAAGTGTATGGAAGTGTATAAATATCATAGCAATATCACCCAAAAGAGGCATGGAGCAAGCAGAAATTATAGATACGTTCTGGACGTATCAACCAGTCGTACTCCCCCAGGAGACTTTCGTCGTCTGATGACGACATTTCCTAGGTTCATATAATTCAAAGATTAAACTTGTACAATTAAAAATATGTACTGCAAAAACTAAATTAGATCATTATTTTTTTAGAAAATCCAGGCCACTCAATATTTCCTACACATGCTAGCACAAGTCATGCCAGGATTCAAGAAAAAAATCTGGCATGACCTTTGCTAAAAGAGGACATATCGAGCGCCTGAAATTTGCTGGAACGGAAATTAATCAACACTCGGGCAAAACATAGGCCACTCTGAGGTGTAACCTGCAAACATGGCCAACCACTTGGGCAAGCACATATCATATTTGAGCAACACAAGATATACATGTTTATATCTACATCATATGATCATTCGAACTTGATGGTCATTGCATTTCAAAGGTTAAAAATATAAAAAAAAGCATTTCAAAATGTCTTATGGGACTCCTATTGACATGGAGATTTGGCAGGTCTCACCTCGAGGTTGGAGGGGGTCGGTGACGGGGACGACGGCGGTGATGATGGAGAGACTCTTTGATTTCTCCAAAAATAAAAACCCTATAAGCTATCAACTAATCAAATGCATACGCCTTGCATAGTGCTCTCCAATTTGAGCATTCAAAGTAGGAGTAGTTTTCCAATTTAAGCATTCAATAAGCAAAACCAAATCGTAAAATAAATTAGTATTCGAATTAGCATGCATTCAATAAGCTAAACTAAATCTTCACTTTCGTTCGTACATCGTCGAATATTATCACTAGTACATATCGAATAGTATCATACATATAACATCACTAATACAGCTAAAACCCTAGCGAACAACGGGTATCAGCGCGGGCGGTGGGCACCCAAAGAGAAGGAACCATCACAGGATCATAGCTCCAGTGAGATCCCTGAAGAACCTGGCCTCCAACGCAACCATGTAGCGACGGACGTGCTCGTCCTCCTCGCTGACATGGTGACGTACCACCTCCGCGGGGTCCTCAAGCCTCCGCACCGCACTGGCCCACGCGGTCGCCACCAAAGAAGGTTTGGGTCAACGACGGGCTGGCTCCTCACCAAGCTGCACCCCCAGAAGGTAGCACCTCCCAATACTAGCCTGGCGGAGCCCAGTCCCGGACATGGCCCCTCTGATCTAGCAGGCCTCCTCCACCGAGTCGATGATGAGGATGCGGGATAGGCATCATCGACGTCGATGCGGGATAGGCATCATCGACGTCGATGCGGGAATAATTGCTTTAACTAAAAATTAACTAGTTATATTAATTTTCTTACTAAAACTAAACTAGTTCTATAGTAAAATTTATATTAGATCATCAAATCTCATATACCTAAATTTTCTTACTAAAAATAAACTAGTTTTATTAATTCAACTAGTACAACTAAGCACTTACTATAAATAAAATAAACTAGTACTTACTAAAAATAAACTAGTTTAACTAGTTCTATTAAATTTCTAACTAATTCTATTAAACACTTACTAAAACACAGTAAAAAAACTATATTGAATTTTTTTTCTATAAACTAAACACTACTGCCCTAAATTAACATCTACTTAGTTACCTAACTAATTCTCTAACTAAAAACATCTAATTAACAGTACCACTACTGCCCTAACCTAATTAACATCTACTTAGTAACCAAATTACTTAACCAAACATCTAATTAACCTAGTTGGTAAACCAAATTAACCTAGCTAGTTCACTTAGTTCAACTTAGTTAACCTAATGAACTAAATTCACCTAAGTTAATTAACCTAGAGGGAGGAGGAGTACCTCTCGGTAGAGGACAGCAGGCACGGGGGAGGGGGGCTGCTACCTCTTGAGCTTGCGTTGTATTCTCTCGAAGAGGAAAGGGAGATGCAGCACAGTAGCATAAGTATTTCCCTCAGTTTTTGAGAACCAAGGTATCAATCCAGTAAGAGACCACGCGCCAGTCCCTCGCACCTGCATAAACAAATAAGAACTTCGCAGCCAACGTGATAAGGGGTTGTCAATCCCTTTACGGTCACTTACGAGAGTGAGATCTGATAGAGATGATAGTTTATATTTTTGGTTTAATAAAACAGCAAATAAACAACGGCAAAAGAAATTAACGGGAAAGTAATATGATAGAGATAGACCCGGGGGCCATAGTTTTCTCTAGTGGCTTCTCTCATGATAGCGATATTCTACGGCGGGTAAACAAATTACTGTCGAGCAATTGATAGAAAAGTGAATAATTATGAGACTATCTAGGCATGATCATTGTATATAGGCATCACGTCTGAGACAAGTAGACCGACTCCTGCCTGCATCTACTACTATTACTCCACACATCGACCGCTATCCAGCATGCATCTAGTGTATTGAGTTCATATGAACAGAGTAACGCCTTAAGCAAGATGACATGATGTAGAGGGATAAACTCAAGCAATATGATGGAAACCCCATCTTTTTATCCTCGATGGCAACAATACAATACGTGCCTTGGTGCCCCTACTGTCACTGGGAAAGGACACCGCAAGATTGAACCCAAAGCCAAGCACTTCTCCCATTGCAAGAACTATAGATCTAGTAGGCCAAACCAAACCAATAATTCGAAGAGACTTGCAAGGATATTATGAGCACACATAAAAAGTTCAGAGAAGAACCAAATATCTTTCATAGATAACCCTAATCATAAACTCAAAATTCGTCGGATCTCGACAAACACACCGCAAAAATAAATTACATCGAATAGATCTCGAAGATCGAGGAGAACTTTGTATTGAGATCCGGAGAGAGAGAAGAAGCCATCTAGATACTAGCTATGGACCCGAAGGTCAGTGGTAGACAACTCACAACTCATGGTGAGGGCGATGATGACGATGATGAAGGCCTCCGTGATGGACCCCCCTCCCGGAATAGGCTCCAATATGGGATCTCCACGGGAACAGCAGCTACGGCGGTGGAACTAGGGTTTTCTCTCTGCGTACGGAGTTTCTGGGGTACGTAGGTATATATAGGAGGAAGAGGGGCACCAGGGGCCACAGGGACTGCCCTCGAGGTAGGGGGGTGTGCCCCACCCTCGAGGGTGGGCCTCCTGTCCTCTGGCTTGGCCCCGAAGTCTATCTCGCGTGATTTCCTCCAAAAATATCTCCTCCGAAGGTTTCATTCCGTTTGGACTCCGTTTGATATTCCTTTTCTGCAAAACCCTGAAATAGGCAAAAAACAGCAATCTGGACTGGGCCTTTGGGTTAGTAGGTTAGTCCCAAAAATGATATAAAAGTGAATGATAAAGCCCATTAAACATCTAAGACTTCATAAATAATAGCATGGAACAAACAAAAATTATAGATACGTTGGAGACGTATCAATCATCCCCAAGCTTAATTCCTGCTCGTCCTCGAGTAGGTAAATGATAAAGAAAGAATTTTCGATGTGGAATGCTAACCAATATAGTTTTTTAATGTAATTCTCTTAATTGTGGCAGGAATGTTCAGATCTGAAAGATTCAAGATAAAAGTCTATATTGACATAAGAAATAACAATACTTCAAGCAATACTAACAAAGCAATCACGTCTTCTCAAAATACTATGGCTAAAGAAAGTTATCCCTGCAAAATCATATAGTGTCGGCTATGCTCCCTTGCTTTCAACTTTCACGCAATACATGAGCGTGAGCCATGGACATAACACTATGGGTGGAATAGAGGTGGTTGTGTAGAAGACAAAAAGAGGGAGATAGTCTCACATCAACTAGGCGTATCAACGGGCTATGGAGATGCCCATCAATAGATATCAATGTGAGTGAGTAGGGATTGCCATGCAACGGATGCACTACAGCTAAATATGAATGAAAGCTCAACAAAAGGAACTAGTGGGTGTGCATCCAACTTGCTTGCTCACGAAGACCTAGGGCATTCGAGGAGGCCCATCGTTGGAATATACAAGCCAAGTTCTATAACAAAAATTCCCACTAGTATATGAAAGTGACTAAACATGAGACTCTCTACAATGAAGAACATGGTGCTACTTTGAAGCACAAGTGTGGAAAAAGATAGTAGCAATTGCCCTTTTTTATTTTATTTTATTTTTATTTTTTTGGGCCTTTCTTTTTTTCTTTGCCTTTTTTTTCTTTTTTTCTTTTTCTTAATTTTTTTTGCGGAGGGGCTTTATAGATTCAGCCTTTCCTCCCATGGGACAATGCTCTATAAATGATGATCATCACACTTTCATTACAACACAAGATTACAACTCGATACTACAACAACAAAGTATGACTCTATATGAATGCCTCCGGCGGTGTACCGGTATGTGCAATGAAACAAGAGTGACATGTATAAAAATTATGCATGGTGGCCTTGCCACAAATACGATGTCAACTACATGATCATGCCATGGCAATATGACAATATGATGCGTGTCATATAAACGGAACGGTGGAAAGTTGCATGGCAATATATCTCGGAATGGCTGTGGAAATGCCATGATAGGTAGGTATGGTGGTTGTTTTCAGGAACAATATGGTGGCTGTTTTGAGGAAGGATATATGATACGTCCAAAATGCATCACTATTTTGTATCATAATTTATCCTTATTCATTGATATATTTCACATTACGGTGATGTTCTTATGTTGTTTTGGTCTATTTTACACAGTTTGCAAACTTTCCGATGCCGAAGCAGCAGACGCAGGATTCAGCAGTAAAAAGTGGACGCTGAGTTGCTGAAGAAGAATACCTCCAAATTACCTGAAAATTGACGGGAGATATTTTTCAGATAAATCACGAAGACACGCAAAAGGGGAGTCAGAGAGGGGCCACGGGGTGCCCAGGCGGCCTGGGGGCGCGCCCCTGGCCCACCTCCGGACGCCCCCTTTTGCATATATGCTCTCCGTTATCCAAAAACCCTAGAGACGGGACTTTTTACGGAGTTCCGCCGCCGCTCCCAGGCGGAAACCTACAGAGAAGAAAAGGGCATCTCCGGCGGGCAGATTCCGCCGGGGAGATCACCTCCCGGAAGGGGAGATCGTCGCCATCGTCATCACCATCGTCACGGGCATCGTCGAGATCATCATCAACATCATCCCCAACACCAGCACCATCGCCATCTTCATCCAAATCTCATCTTACAATCGCAACTCGTGTTGTAACTCGTACTACCTATCCTCTCTACTCCATCGGTGTTGATTACTACTTTGTGGTGAATGCTATTTAGTTTTGTTGGAGAAATATTATTATGTCCAGATTGTTTATCACATATTTATCCCCACTGATCATGATCTCTTTTATGTCTTGTGAGTAGTTACCTTAGTTCTTGAGGACATGGGGAAAGTCTTGTTGTTAGTAGTCATATGCTATTGAAGTAATATGTGTTGTTTGATACTTAAGTTGTGTTGTCATTCTACTAGTGGTGTTGTGTGAGTCGAACACTCAACACTTCGCCTTATTTAGGACCTAGGAGAACACATTGTGTATAAAGAATGCTTATGGTGGGTTGCCGGAGTGACAGAAACCTGAACCCCAATTCGCACGCTTTTGCATAAGGGAATAATGGATTCTCGATCGTATTGCTATGGTTAGGCTTTTGCCTTAAATTCTATCTTGTATTTGCGGATGCTTGCAAGGTGTTTAATCATAAGAGTGCATTCATCTTAGTCTAGAGAGTGCACTAGCATAGATCCACCCACTCAACACTTATCAACACATAACATAGTATCGATACGGAATATGGCGAAAGCACATCACAACCTCTCCCGTGTGTCCTCAAGAACGCTTTAGTCTTTATAAGTTCAGTTGCTAGGCCTCTCCTTTGCCAAGAAAGGATTGGGCCACTTGTTACTCTCAGTACCTTTTACATTACTTGCTTTTACTTTCCTGCTGCTTATACCAAGAAAACCCCTAAAAGTTATGTTTCAATGCTTGCAGTAATTTCTTGCTCAGAATCGCTTATCAATACCTTCTGCTCCTCGTTGGGTTCGACACTCTTACTTATCGAAAACGCTGCAATAGATCCCTTACGGTTGTGGGTCATCAAGTACCGTTTTCTGGCGCCGTTGCCGGGGAGCGTAGCGCTATTGGTAAAGTGAAACTGGTAAGAAAGTTTTTTTTATAATTCTGTCTTTATTTTTGCTATTTGCTGCTCCTTGTCCTTATGGACAACCCTATTATTGGATCGTTGCTTGCGGGAAGACGCCCCACACCTGTGGTGGTTGATCCTCCCCATACTGAAATTGTGCCTTATAAAATACCAGCTGGTATTATCGATTATGTTTTGGCTAATCGTTACGCAGGAGACAGACATCCCGGTGAACACTTGCTATATCTGTCACAACTGTGTTCATTATTTAAGCTTGCAGGTGTATCGAGGGAGTTTGTCATGAGGAAATTGTTTGCCTTATCACTTAAAGAAAAAGCTTCAGATTGGTATGGGCTTCTCGATAACTCACACTTGCTGGACTGGCAGGAGCTTATGTCTCTCTTTTATACTAAGTTTTATCCTCTTCATGAAATTCATCGAGACAGGAATTATATCTATAACTTTAGGTCTCGTGACGGAGAAAGCATTGCTCAAGCTTGGGGGAGATTGAAGTCCCTAATGCTCAAATGCCCTATTCATAAGCTTCCCAAGGAAATTATACTTACAAATTTTTATGCCAGGCTTTCTCGTCAGGATAGGGAGATGCTGGATGCCTCCTCTAGTGGGGTGTTTCAGAAGAAGAGTGTTGAAGAAAGGTGGGATCTCCTCGAAAGAATCCAGAGGAATACCGAATATTGGGAAATTGATAAAGGTATTGAACCCGCTATAAATTATGAACATGATTATATTGAGAGCTATGTGAAAACTGATTACTTCAATACTTTTTGCTCTAAGATTGGTCTTGATTCCCATCTAGTGATTGATTTGTGTAAGAATTTTGCCTCTCACGTTGATTCTTTTAAAAAGAAGAGGGACCAGCACCATGAACCTTTTAAAGAACCACCTATTGATATTTATGTTGCTGACCCTATTTTGCCTGCAGTTATATATGAAAAGCCTCCTTTTCCCACGAGGATGAGGGAGCACTCTCTTGTGACAGGCATAATAAATAAAAGTGAGAGAAGAGTTGATGAGCCTGAGGACCAGATCAGGGTCGATCCTCAAGTTGCATTGATTAAAGACCTTACTACTGATGATGTTTTGGATTCCAATATAAATTTTTGTGATGTTTCCACTAACCTTGTCACAGCCAAGAATAAAGGCCCAATTTCAGGTACTCCAGTGGTATCTGTTAAAATAGGAGATCACAATTATTATGGGCTATGCGATTTGGGATCGAGTGCAAGTGCTATCCCCTATTCACTTTATGAAGAGATCATCGGTGAGATTTCCCCTTGTGAACTTGAAGAAGTTGATGTTACTATTCATCTTGCAAATAGAACAACTATCTCTCCTATCGGAATTGTGAGGGACGTTGAAGTCCTATGTGGAAAGGTAAAATACCCTACCGGCTTTCTAGTACTTGGTTCAGAGAGGGACAATTTTTGTCCAATTATTTTTGGTAGACCTTTTCTTAGAACTTGTGGAGCTATAATAGATTGCAAGAAAGGTAAAGTTTCTGTTGAATTCGATGGTGAGCCAGATGAATTTAATTTTTCTAAGTTCTCTAAGCAGCCTCGTGGTACTGATTTACCTAGCGATGATAAAATTATTGAAAGTATTGCCTCTATTGCTATTCCCCCTAATGATCCTTTGCAGCAATACATGGAGGACCACGAGAATGATTTGCATATGCAGGAAAGAAATGAACTAGATGAAATATTCTTGAGGCAGCCTGCTATCCTGAAGCACAACCTTTCAGTTGAAGCTTTGGGAATTTTATCAAAACCGAAAGAAGACCCGGTGTTCGATCTTAAACCTCTTCCCAATACGCTCAAGTATGCTTATTTAGATTAAAAGAAAGTATATCCTGTTATTATCAATTCTAACCTTTCAGGATATGAAGAAGAGCGATTATTGGAAGTACTTCGTAAGCACCGAGGCGCAATTGGCTACACCCTTGATGACCTTAAGGGGATTAGTCCATCTATCTGTCAACATACTATCAACCTTGAACCTGATGCTAAACCAGTTGTTGATCATCAACGACGGTTGAACCCGAAGATGATGGATGTTGTGAGAACTGAGATTCTCAAGCTTCTAGTCGCAAGTATTATCTACCCTATAGCTGATAGTAAGTGGGTAAGTCCAGTACATTGTGTTCCTAAGAAAGGAGGTACAACTGTGGTTCCTAATGATAAAAATGAATTGATACCTCAGAGAATTATTATTGGATATAGAATGTGTATTGATTACAGGAAGTTGAACAAGGCAACCAGGAAGGATCACTATCTGTTGCCGTTCATCGACCAAATGCTTGAAAGGTTATCCAAAAATATCCACTTTTGTTATCTCGATGGTTATTCTGGCTTCTCTCAAATTCATGTTAACACTGCCGATCAAGAGAAGACCACTTTTACTTGTCCCTTTGGTACTTATGCTTACAGACATATGCCTTTTGGTTTATGTAATGCCCCTGCTACTTTTCAAAGGTGTATGTCTGCTATCTTTCATGGTTTCTGCGGGGATATTATGGAAGTCTTCATGGATGATTTCTCCGTCTATGGAACTTCTTTTGACCATTGTCTTCACAACCTTAATAAAGTTTTGCAGAGATGCGAGGAGACAAATTTGGTACTCAACTGGGAAAAGTGCCACTTTATGGTTAATGAAGGAATTGTTCTTGGTCACAAGATTTCCGAAAGGGGAATTGAAGTGGACAAGGCCAAGATCGAAGCTATTGAGAGGATGCCCTATCCAAGGGACATCAAAGGTATTCGCAGTTTTCTCGGTCATGCAGGTTTTTATAGAAGATTTATTAAAGACTTTTTTAAA
The DNA here is from genome assembly GCA_902687465.1 of Secale cereale. NCBI lineage: Eukaryota > Viridiplantae > Streptophyta > Magnoliopsida > Poales > Poaceae > Secale > Secale cereale. The sequence continues at coordinate 813,618,021 of LR738715.1, read as the reverse complement.
ACCTCGAGACCCCTCACTAATCTTCTCCAGAAGGATGTTCCTTTTGTATTTGATGAAAATTGTAAGGAAGCTTTTGAAGTCCTTAAGAAAGCTTTAATAACTGCTCCTATAGTACAACCACCTGACTGGAATTTACCTTTTGAGATTATGTGTGATGCAAGTGATTTTGCTGTTGGAGCTGTTTTAGGACAAAGAGTTGATAAGAAATTGAATGTTATACATTATGCTAGTAAAACCCTTGATAGTGCTCAAAGAAATTATGCCACTACTGAGAAGGAATTCTTAGCTGTAGTTTTTGCTTGTGATAAGTTTAGGCAGTATATTGTTGATTCCAAAGTTATTATTCATACTGATCATGCTGCCATTAAGTATCTTATGACAAAGAAGGATGCCAAGCCAAGGCTTATCAGATGGGTACTGCTTCTTCAAGAATTTGATTTGCAGATTGTTGATAGGAAAGGGGAAGACAATCCGGTGGCGGACAATCTTTCAAGGATGGAAGATATACCGCACGACCCCATCCCAGTTAACGATAGTTTTCCAGACGAGCAACTTGCCGTTGTAAAAGTACAATCTCTTTCCGATCCTTGGTATGCAGATTATGCTAATTTTATTGTTGCAAAGTATTTGCCTCCAGGTCTAACATTTCAGCAAAGGAAGAAGTTCTTTCATGATTTGAGGCACTACTTTTGGGATGACCCACATCTTTTCAAAGAAGGTCCCGACGGGATCGTGAGAAGATGCATTCCTGAACATGAGCAGAAGGACATTGTCAGACGGTGTCATGATAGTCCCTATGGAGGACATCATGCCGGTGATAGGACTGCACATAAGGTTCTTCAATCAGGTTTTTATTGGCCTACTCTCTTTAAAGATGCTAGAAATTATGTTTTAGCCTGTGATAAATGTCAGAGAGTTGGTAACATTAGTAGAAGGAATGAGATGCCTATGAATTACTCACTAGTGATTGAACCTTTCGATTGTTGGGGTTTTGACTTTATGGGTCCTTTTCCTTCTTCGCACAAGTACACTCACATTTTAGTAGCTGTTGATTATGTGACCAAGTGGGTTGAAGCAATCCCCACTAAAAGTGCTCATCACAAAACATCTTTGAAAATGCTTAAAGATGTAATTTTTCCTAGGTTTGGTGTACCAAGGTATCTCATGACTGATGGGGGATCACACTTCACGCACGGAGCTTTTAGAAAAGCTTTGGCTAAATACGATGTTAATCATAGAATTGCTTCACCATATCATCCTCAAACTAGTGGGCAAGTTGAGCTCACCAATAGAGAGATTAAGTTGATCTTGCAGAAAACAGTAAACAGAAATAGAAAGGACTGGTCAAATAAGTTAGGAGATGCTTTGTGGGCATATAGAACTGCTTACAAAAACCCCTTGGGCATGTCCCCCTATAAGATGGTGTATGGCAAGGCTTGCCATTTGCCATTAGAGTTAGAGCACAAAGCTTTCTGGGCTGTTAGAGAGCTTAACACTGACCCAAAACTAGCTGGCGAGAAGCGTCTCATGAACTTGACTTCTCTAGATGAATGGAGAAGTGAAGCTTACGAGAGCACTAAAATTTTCAAGGAAAAGGTAAAAAAGTGGCATGATAGGAAGATTCTGAAACGTGAATTTAATGTTGGCGATAAAGTTTTGTTGTTTAGATCCCGTTTCAGGTTTTCTCCAAGTAAACTACTTTCCAGGTGGGAAGGACCATTTCATATTGAAGAAGTTTATCGGTCTGGTGCAATTAAGATTAATAATTTTGAAGGCACCAAACCTCAAGTTGTGAATGGGCAAAGACTTAAACATTATATAGCAGGAGACCCTGTCGATGTTGATGTGAATATAATATACACAACAACCCACGAAGAACATGTTGCAGCCCTGTTTCTGACGCCAGCAGAGACAGAATAAAGAAAAGGTATGTAGGACGGTAAGGAAACATCGCGAACCGCCATAAAAGTTTCGTATTACGAGTTTCTGCAAAATTAGTAAAATTCCGAACCTAACTGGAGCCGGAGACGACCTCCAGGGAGTCCAGGCGCCCCCCTGGCGCCCCCCCC
>LR738715.1:813572795-813615896 GCA_902687465.1 Secale cereale | reverse complement strand
CCCCCCCCCCGGGCCGCGCCGGGAGGCCGCCTGGACACCCAGGAGTCCGTCTCCGACCCCGCTTTGGTCCGTTACCTTCCTTTCTTTGCATAAATTTTTCCTATATATTTGCCCGGATTGTTCCGGCAACGTATCTTGCGATTTCGCGTGTTTTCTCTTCGATCTGTTTCTGCCAGGAAATCTTTCAGCTAAATTTAGGTGCCATGGCTTCTCCAAGTTCCCCCAAGGACAAGTTCGTCGTCAACGTCATCAACCCTTACCTCGCTGAGGTGAAGAAGCACCCTCAGGTTGTTCAGATGAAGGACGGTGTCCTTCATCAAGAAGACCTGAAGGGACCTATCAAGGAGGGGAGCATCCAGGCCAGGCTGGAAGAAGTGGAGCAAGAAGTCTTCGAGTACAAGAAGATGATCGAGCGTGGTCTCGAAGCTAACTTTGACATCACCAACGAGCTGAAGAACTACTTCCTGAAGGAGATGAAGGAGATGTGGGAAAGAATCACCGCGTCTGAAGAAAGAATTATAGAGCTCCAAGGGCAAATTAATGATCTACATAACCAGAACTGTGAGTATGAACTAAGGTTTCCGTGCATGGGTTTGGGTGCTGAATGCAGGATTCAGGAGACGAGCTTCTCATATGAGACTGGAGAACCCCTTCCATGGAAGCGTTTCGCCAAGGATTACGTGATCAACGCCAATAAGAATGATGAGTGAAATCTCCTGGGTAATGGCATTCCCTTGGCTTGTTCCAACCTTGGGGGAGTGCCCGGTATCTTTATCTTTACCTTTTGTCTTTTAGAGTCAAGTAGAGTCGTATCATGTCTAGGGAGATTGTTATATGAGATAGGTGTGTGCATTGAGGTCTATCGCTCCTTCGGTGAGGAATTGTATCCGTGAGTGTGGAGTCGTCTATGATGGAATATTAATGAGAAGTTTATCGGTTCCTTTTGCTGCACTTGGTATTCTCTTCATGCAATCGACCTTATATGATGATTCTTATGGGGAGTATTGACCTTATGGCAGGTATGGCTGTGAAAACTTTATTTAATCTTGGCAAACATAGCTTTGGTCATAACAACAAGCATGATTTTCTTAAAGTATCAACATAGCCAAAACCTTTATGTTATTATGCTAGAAGTGTTATGTTGACAAGGAAGACAACTTGATGTGTTATGCTTATTTCAATGTTCATGCTTTATATTGCTTTGCATCTTAGTCATCATCAATTGTCTGTTCTCTCAAAACCTTTGCTTGCCTAACTCTGTACTAAGCGGAATTCTGCTTGTGCATCCATACCCTTAAGCCAATACCTTCCATATGAGTCCACCATACCTACCTACTCGTGGTATTGCAATACCACTTCCTAAAGTATATAATTTATGTGTTATCCTTAAATGTTCAAAATCTTTTATTTTGTGCCTCTGTTTTAGCTCATGAGGAAGTAATAGCTAATTCATAGTCTTCTTGATATGGACAAGCTTCACCCCGGGATTGCATGTCTAATGTGCAAACCCATAATACGAGAAGGAACTGGCAAAGAGTGTGCCCGGCTTAAAAATAATATAACAAACAAACCCTCCTTCATGCTTTGTTAATGAGAAATCAGAAAACTTTGGCAGTGATAAACAAAGGAGAATAAGAGGATGTTATCGTCCTCGTGCGGGAGCCGTTCCTCGAAACTTGTCCAGTTCAAGAAGCAATTGAGTTATCTATTAGCATTCGTTGACAAATCATGCACCTCTCAAAACTTGTTTTCATTCTGTTTGATTTGAGGATAGCACATGAGTTTTCCCTACTACCCTAGAGCAGGGCCTATCTTTTAATTTTAAATTGAGTCAGTTATTCCTACTTCCCTCTATTTCTCAAAGAGAGCAGACGTTTGATGTTGATAAGGATTCATTCATATAAAGCTGCATTAAGATTTGTCATATCATATCCTTGTTGACATTATCATTCGATAAGTAAGTTGTTTGTCATGCCCAGCTAAGGAAAATATCTTCCTTTGTGTTAACACTTTCACTTCTTGCCTATTAACATATTATTTCAAAAAGCTTCAATTGATCTCATCAAATATAAGAGCAAAAGTTAAATCTATTTGTTGTTCTTTGACCGAAGGACATGTTTGCCATGATATAATGAGTTTCCTTAGCCCTACTTTCGAATATAAGTGTTATCACTCTTTCATAAGGGCCTTATGAGTTGAAGATTGCTGTTGAGGATATTTGAGTTGGTAAAGAAACTATGATGCTTCTTATCCGTATTCTATTTATCGACACTTCACTCTCTAAACTTGTGGACAGGTTTACCGAGTTCATATTCGCTTGGGGACAAGCGAGGTCTAAGCTTGGGGGTGTTGATACGTCCAAAATGCATCACTATTTTGTATCATAATTTATCCTTATTCATTGATATATTTCACGTTACGGTGATGTTCTTATGTTGTTTTGGTCTATTTTACACAGTTTGCAAACTTTCTGATGCCGAAGCAGCAGACGCAGGATTCAGCAGTAAAAAGTGGACGCTGAGTTGCTGAAGAAGAATACCTCCAAATTACCTGAAAATTGACGGGAGATATTTTTCAGATAAATCACGAAGACACGCAAAAGGGGAGTCAGAGGGGGGCCACAGGGTGCCCAGGCGGCCTGGGGGCGCCCCCCCCCCCCCCCTGGCCGCGCCGGGGGGCGCCTGGAGCCCCTGGCCCACCTCCGGACGCCCCCTTTTGCATATATGCTCTCCGTTATCCAAAAACCCTAGAGACGAGACTTTTTACGGAGTTCCACCGCCGCTCCGAGGCGGAAACCTACAGAGAAGAAAAGGGCATCTCCGGCGGGCAGATTCCGCCGGGGAGATCACCTCCCGGAAGGGGAGATCGTCGCCATCGTCATCACCATCGTCACGGGCATCATCGAGATCATCATCAACATCATCCACAACACCAGCACCATCTCCATCTTCATCCAAATCTCATCTTACAATCGCAACTCGTGTTGTAACTCGTACTACCTATCCTCTCTACTCCATCGGTGTTGATTACTACTTTGTGGTGAATACTATTGAGTTTTGTTGGAGAAATATTATTATGTCCAGATTGTTTATCACATATTTATCCCCACTGATCATGATCTCTTTTATGTCTTGTGAGTAGTTACCTTAGTTCTTGAGGACATGGGGAAAGTCTTGTTGTTAGTAGTCATATGCTGTTGAAGTAATATGTGTTGTTTGATACTTAAGTTGTGTTGTCATTCTACTACTGGTGTTGTGTGAGTCGAACACTCAACACTTCGCCTTATTAAGGACCTAGGAGAATACATTGTGTATAAAGAATGCTTATGGTGGGTTGCCGGAGTGACAGAAACCTGAACCCCAGTTCGCACGCTTTTGCATAAGGGAATAATGGATCCTCGATCGTATTGCTATGGTTAGGCTTTTGCCTTAAATTCTATCTTGTATTTGTGGATGCTTGCAAGGTGTTTAATCATAAGAGTGCATTCATCTTAGTCTAGAGAGTGCACTAGCATAGATCCACCCACTCAACACTTATCAACACATAACATAGTATCGATACGGAATATGGCGAAAGCACATGACTACCTCTCCCGTGTGTCCTCAAGAACGCTTTAGTCTTTATAAGTTCAGTTGCTAGGCCTCTCCTTTTCTAAGAAAGGATTGGGCCACTTGTTACTCTCAGTACCTTTTACATTACTTGCTTTTACTTTCCTGCTGCTTATACCAAGAAAACCCCTAAAAGTTATCTTTCAGTGCTTGCAGTAATTTCTTGCTTAGAATCGCTTATCAATACCTTCTGCTCCTCGTTGGGTTCGACACTCTTACTTATTGAAAACGCTGCAATAGATCCCTTATGGTTGTGGGTCATCAATATATAGTGGGTTTATGGCACCGGCGAAAGTTGCGCGGTACAAGAGAGGCTCGAAATGGTGGAAGGGTGAGAGTGCGTATAATCCATGGACTCATCATTAGTCATAAGAATTCATATACTTATTGCAAAAATATACGAGTCATCAAAACAAAGCAATCAAAGCATGCCCCTAGGGGGGAGGTTGGTAGGAGTTAACCATCACGCGCCCCCGACCTCCACACAAAGGTTGACACTCTACAAATACCTCATTCTTTAACTTAGTCACACAACGGTTCACCATACGTGCATGCTACGGGAATCACCAACCTTAACACAAATATTTCTCAATTTCATAATTACTCCACTAGCATGACTCTAATATCACTATCCTCATGCCTCAAAACAATTATTAAGCATCCAACATCTCTTTCTACTCAATGCACTTGATGTCAATTTTTTTACTACATTGACATTGGATGTTTATCATGTGAAGACTAGTTTCTTTAGCCTAAACACTTTACCGTGCTGTTTTAATAGACTCTCAAATAGATCTAAGTGAAGCATGAGAGTTCAACAATTTCTACAAAATATTACTACCACCGTGCTCTAAAAGATATAAGTGAAGCACTAGAGCAAAAGCTATTCAACTCAGAAGATATAAGTGAAGCATATAGAGTGTTCTAATAATTTCTAGACCATATTTAACTCTCTCAAATAGGTGTGTCCAGTAAGGATGATTATGTCAAACTAAAAAGCAAAGACTCAAATTATACAAGACGCTCCAAGCAAAACACATAACATGTTGCGAATAAAAATATAGCTCCAAGTATAGTTGCCGATGGATGAAGACGAAAGAGGGGATGTCTTCCTGGGGCATCCCCAAGCTTAGGCTTTTGATTATCTTGAATTTAATTGGGGTGCCATGGGCATTCCCAATCTTAGGCCTTTGCTACTCCTTGTTCCATAGTCCATCAAAGCAATACTCAAAACTTGAAGACTTCACAACACAAAACTTAGACAAAAATTCTTGTGAGCTCCGTTAGTAAGAGAAAGCAAACCACCACTTAAAGGTACAGCAAGTAATTCATTCATTGTTTATATTGGTGTTAAACCTACTGTACTCCAAGTTCTCTATGGTTCAGATCCTCCAATATTACTCATAGATGCACCGGAATAAGCAAACAACACACGAAAAACAGAATCTGTCAAAAACAGAACAGTCTGTAGTAATATGCTGGGTTAGCCTACTTCTGGAACTCCAAAAAAATCAAACTAAATTGGTAAATTTGCGCAATTTGTATACCAATCTGAGGCAAAAAGAATCAACTAAAAATCACGCTCCAGTAAAATCTGAACACTACTTTAGCCAGCGCTAACGATTCTGTTTTTCACAGCAAGATCATATAAACTTCACACAAGTCTTACCAAAGGTTCTACTTGGCACAAACACTAAACAAAACATGAAAACACATCTAATCAGAGGCTAGATGCAATATTTATTCCCTAACAGCAACAAAATCAGGGAGAAGGAGTTTTTCCCCTCGCGCAAGGCTAGGGTTTCTTTCCTCTCGGACGACGTCGTCGCCCCTGAGTCTCCCATCCCGATCGATCCCCCTCCCCGTGAGCGATCTCTCGATCGGCCAATTCTCGTTCCTCCCTTCCCCTCGGTAGCGATGGATCCTCTCGCGGACGCCCTGTTGGGCACCAGTGCTGGCGGCGGCTCGTTCAGAACGCCGGACCTTGGAGATTTCATGGAACAACTCAACCTGGAAGATGAAGACTTTGATGATCTGGTGATAGACGAGGCTGATCCGGAGATCAATGAGAGCGTGAGATGGCTCGCGCTGGCTAGGGTTCTGTGACGCCCTGGTAATCACGCTACAGTAATTGCGCGCTAATGATGCCACATCACCACGATCACTGTTGCTAATCTCGTGTTAGTTCGAAATCGATCCAAATTAAAAATTGAGTTAAAAGAAAACAACAAAAGATTTCAAATATCAAAACTAAAATGTTCAAGTTGTGTCAAATACATCGTAAGTAAATATGGTGGAGAAACCACTCCTTCATAAAATAATTAAATACTATTAGGTGAATAAAACAGTTGCAAAAACTATTATTTAAATGCTTTTAAATATTAATTAATTATGAAACTAATTTAGTTTGAGTACCAATTTAAGGTGATAATGACATATTTGGTAACATCAAATTAGGTGCCATTTTGGTATTTTGCTAAAATAAAAATATAAAGTAACTAAAAGAAAACACTAAGCAAAAGGTAATTAAAATAAGAAAACAAAATGGAAAAAAAAAAGAAAAAGAAAACAAAGAGAACCCACTGGCCCAACTGGGCCTCGGCCTAGCTAGCCAACGGCCTACCCGCGCCCCTGGCCTATATGGCCTGCCGTGCCCGAACCCTAGCCACGATCCCCACCCACTCTCCCCCTCTCGGTCCACTCCTCTCCTCCCTCGATTCATGCCTCTCCCACGATCCCGATCTGGATCGGGACCCCGCCTCCCTGACGCCGCGCCGCCGCCGCCCATGTCTCCAGCCGCCCCATCACCAGACCCCCTCTCCCCCGCCTCTCCTCTGTCCGATCCCTTCTGGATCGGGAGGACCAGCTCCGATGCCGCTGCCACTCGACATCGACGCCCAACGCCAACCCCCACCGGCCTCGTCGGCGGCGGCCCGATGCCGCCCCGATCCCGGTCCCCCCGTCGAGCCCAGCTGGATCGAGGGCGACGACCACGTCCCCCGCCACCCGTCGACGGCGCTACTCTTGCCCCGTCGCCGGACCGCCCCGCCTCTCCACCACCGGCGCCGTCGAGCCTCACCGGCCCCCGATCCCCTGCAAACGGGGGTGAGCCACCGTTCTCTTCCCCTTTCCTCCCCCATGTCGTTCGAACGCGCCCGCGCCGTCCCCGGCCTCTCCTCCTTTCTCTCTACTCCGGCGCGCCCACCTCGACCCGTCGGCGCCAGGCGTGCCCGCCCTTCCATGGCCGACCGGGCGAGCGCCCGGCGCCGCTCTGCCACTGCCTCTGCGCCACCGCGCGCGCATGCCGCCCCCCCCGTTTCACTTGCTCATCTCCCTCGCCAATGTGGCCTTGCTGCTGCCACGCCGACGCCGCGCCGGCGTTCCTCCCCCTCGTCGTGGTCCTGCTGGCCGCGCCCAGTTCGGGCGCCCGCACCCGCATCCACGCCCGGCAACCGTAACGCCCGCCCCGTTAAGGGCCCAGTGCCTATGACAGCCGGGGCCCGCCGGCCAGAACGTAAAAAAAGGGGAAATGAAATAAATAACTAAATAACAATATATATTAATTAATTATTTAATTAATTAATTAATTCTGCATAATTAAACTAATTAAGATTAATTAACCTGAATAGCTAATCAACCTAATTAATCTGTCAGTTAGTTAGTTAGTCTATGACAGGCGGGACCCATTGGTTAATTTGACCAGTCAATGGTCAATGCTGACTGGACTATTGACTTTGACTGGCCCCACCAGTCAGTCTCTGTTGACTGGGCAGTTGACCAAGTCAACTGGCCTACTAGTCAGCCACACAAGTCCTTCTGTGGATACACTTCTGTGTACCCATAGCAATTTAGCATTTAATTTTCGAATTAAAACAATTTAGAAGAATGATTAAAACTTTGAAAAATTATATAAAATAAACCGTAAGTCAGATGAAAACACTTTGTACATGAAAGTTGCTCAGAACGACGAGACGAATCCGAATGCGCAGTCCGTTCGTCCGTCACACATCTCTATCATACCGAACACGCAACAATCCACCTCCGTTTCTTCTGTCCGAAAACGCGAAACACCGGGAATTCTTTCCCGGATGTTTCCCTCCTTCACCGGTATCACCTCCCACCGCGTTAGACCACCCGCTAGCACCGCGTATTGCTGTGTTATGCTTTGTTATGCTTTTGATTGCTATGTTATTTATTGTGTTCCCCCTCCGTTACTTCCTTTCCGGTAGACCCTGAGACGATGCCGATACCATTGTGTTCGACTACGTCGACGACGACCGCTCCTTCTTGCCAAGGCAACCAGGCAAGCCCTCCCCCCTTGATCACCAGATATCGCCCATTCTCTCTCTCTTATTCTTGCATTAGATTTGCTAATGTTGATGATTCGATAGCTCCAATTCTGTTGCATAGCCTGTCATTGTTGCTACCACTGTTGATACCTTACTTGCTATCCTAATGCTTAGTATAGGATGCTAGTATTCCATCAGTGGCCCCACATCCTTGTCCGTCTGCCATGCTATACTATCGGGCCGTGATCACCTCGGGTGGTGATCACGGGTATATACTATATACATACTTTACATGATACAGGATGTGACTAAAGTCGGGTCGGCTCATTGAGTACCCGCAAGTGATTCCGATGTGGGGGCTGAAAGGACAGGTGGCTCCATCCAGGCAGTGGTGGGCCTGAGTTCCCGACGGCCCCCGAGTGGATCTTTGTGACGGAGCGACAGGGGCAGGTTGAGACACCCAGTCGAGAGGTTGCCTGGCCCTGGTCGTTGTCCGCGGTGATTTTCATAATAACACGCTTAACGAGTTTGGATATTTGATCCGAGTCTGGCCATTGGCCTTTTCGCACTAACCAGCTGCGTGGGAATAGTTATGGGCTCTCGACGTCGTGGTATCAGCCGAAGCCTTCTTGACGTCAGCGACTGAGCGGCACGCGCCGGGTTGGACCGCGTAACGTAACTTCCTTAGTAATGGAGGTTGCTAGGTCTGCTCACCGGCCGCCCTCGCAACGTGCATGTGTGCATTGGGCGATGGGCCCAGACCCCTGTGTGCTTAGGACATAGACCGACGTGCTGACCTCTCTGTTTTGCTTAGGTAGGGCTACGACGTGTTGATCTTCCGAGGCCGGGCATGACCCTGGAAAGTGTGTCCGGCCAAATGGGATCAAGCGTGCTGGGTTATGTGGTGCACCCCTGCAGGGAAGTTAATCTATTCGAATAGTTGTGTCCGTCGGTAAAAGGACGACCCGGAGTTGTACTCTGACCTCATGACAACTAGAACCGGATAATTAATAAAACACACCCTTACCAGTGCCAGATACAACTCGGTGGTTGCTCTCTCACAGGGTGATGTGCGGGAGGATCACCGAGTAGGATTATGCTATACGTTGTTACTTGGTGAACCTGCCATCTATTCCATTCTACTGCTGCAAGACGGAGGCTGCCAGAAGCGAGGATACTTGTTACTTCCAGCTACTCTCTTCTTCTGCTGCAAGATGGAGGTGGCCAGAAGCGTAGTCTTCGATTGGATTAGTTATCCCCCTCTTATTCTGCTTTCTGCAGTTCAGTCCACATATATTACCCCTTTACACTGATAACATTGCATATGTAGTATAGATCTTTGCTCGCGAGTACTTTGGATGAGTACTCACGGTTGCTTTTCTCCCCCTTTTCCCCTTTTGTCCCTTCTTCTCGGATGACGCAACCAGATGGTAGAGTCCAGGAGCCAGATGATCCCGAGGATGTTCCTATGTGGAGTTCGGCTTCGAGGAGTAGTTAGGAGGTCCCAGGCAGGAGGCCTTGACTCTTCGATCGTTGAAGTTTGTGCTAGCCTTCTTAAGGAAAACTTGTTTAACTTATGTCTGTACTCAGATATTGTTGCTTCCGCTAACTCTTGTGTTTCGAGCTTATGTATTCGAGCCCTGGAGGCCCCTGGCTTGTAATATAAAGCTTGTATTATTTTAATTTGTGTCTAGAGTTGTGTTGTGATATCTTCCAGTGAGTCCCTGATCTTGGTCGTACACATTTGCGTGCATGATTAGTGTAGGGACAAATCGGGGGCGTCACAGGTTCATACCGTTAAATCCTTTAGCCAAGCGGCCTTTTACAAGGATATGCGGGCGGCTTGGAACCCCGCGCAGCCGGTAAGGTTTCGCCCGGTTGGGCCGAAGCTCTTTGTTGTACAAGCATCTTGCTTGGGAGACTGGGAACTCATGATGTATCAAGGGCCTTGGCTCTTCAGAATTTGCTCGTGTTGATGGTTCCATATGATGGTTTCACAAAGGCAGAGGAAGTGCCCATGGTGTTTATGCCAATTTGGCTACAGATTCACAAGATCCCAGAGGGTTTCTGCAGGAAGAACATTGTGGAAAATTTGCTGGAAAATTCAGGCGAGATCTTGGAGATGAGACTAAACGGAAATACCCGTGGTGACTACATTAGGGTTAGGGTTCGGCATGACGTTCGCCGGCCTCTCACCAAGTATGTCAGTATTGTCAGGGGGAAAGAGCGCCAAGTCTATTTGGTGCGCTATGAGAAACTGGCACGCTTCTGCAGTGTATGTGGGATCATTGGTCATGATTGCAAAGAGTGCGGATCAGGTGTGCATGAGGAGAAGGACAAGAAGTATGGCTCTTGGCTCTATGCTGATGGACTGAATAAACCGCCATCCAATGATAGTTATGGCCGGGGAAGGAGTCAGAAGCAACATACGCCTCAATCTCAATAGCAGAAGTCGTCGGGAAAGACAGTGGTCGACCCGGACATTATAGATACGGCTACAAGCCCAGCCAAGGAAGGATACATATCCAAGCAGGGAGACCCATCAGCTCGCAAAAGACTCTCCATGGATGATGTTGGACCGGAAGCCAATGCCTTGGTAGGGCTGAGTGGTATGCTAGCGCTCACCCAAGGCATGGTGAGGATGGTGCACATGCCTCGCCTACCAGCAGTGCTAGCAGTAAGAGGGCTCGTGTTGACTCAAGCGGTGTGTCAGGTGATAGATCGGCGGCCTCCTTCGAGGAGGACCGCAGGATGCAATGAATATCCTAGCTTGGAACTGCCGGGGGGGAACCGCCGGACAGTTCGTGAGGTGTTGGCCCTCTCTAAAGCCAATTCCCCGGGGCTTGTTTTTCTTTCAGAAACAAGACAGACATCATCAAAGATGGAGAAACTAAAGTGGATATTGCAGATGAAGGGTTTTGCTGGCGTGTCGAGTGACGGCCTCAGTGGAGGCCTTGCACTCTTTTGGGATGAGAATCTGCAAGTGACGGTGCTGGATTCTTGTGCACGGTACATTGACGTGCGGATTGTAGATGTGGCAAGTGATAAAAGTTGGAGAACGACGTTTGTCTATGGTGAACCCTGGGTTGAAAACCATCATCTCATGTGGAGTTCTCTTTCCCAGCTTCGTGCGGTTTCGTCGGAGCCGTGGTTAGTGTGTGGCGACTTTAATGAGGCAATGTGGCAGCATGAGCATATGTTTAGAGCCCAGCGCTCCGAAAATTAGATGGGGTTATTCCGGGATTGTTTGTTGGCATGCGAATTATGGGACCTCGGTTTCTCGGGGTATCCCTTTACATATGATAATGGACAGATTGGAGAGAGGAACGTGCGAGTTTGCCTTGACCGACCATGTGCGGATGAGAGGTGGAGGGGGCTCTTCCCGGCCACGCAAGTTGTTCACCTTGCTTCTTCATGTTCTGACCATTGTCTGATCGTGGTTCAACTTGCTCCTGTGGATCCGAGGAGGACTAGAGACTCTCCTCGCTATGAGATTATGTGGGAACGCCACCCGGTGTTGTCAGAGTTGGTGGCGAGTAGATGGAGGAAAAGCAAACCGGCCGGCAATCTGGCGGCCGTGCGGGACGCCCTACATGAAATGATGATTGGCCTCTGGGCGTGGAGTAAGGAGAATTTCGGCCATGTTGTCACAGAATTGGAGAAGTTAAGGGCCCAGCTGGCTGATTTACAACTAAAAGATGCGGACAGATCGTTGATCCGCCAGAAGATGTCGCAACTCGATGAGCTGCTATATAGGGAAGAGATGATGTGGTTACAGAGATCGCGCATTACGTGGCTGAAGGAAGGAGAATGGAAAACGACATATTTGCATAGGCGAGCTGTGTGGCGGGCACGAAGGAACTACATACAGAGACTCCGGCGTACTGATGGATTATGGTGCTCCTCTCCGTCGGACATGGAACGCATGGCCACTTCCTACTTCAAGGAAGTTTACACCAAAGATCCGACTCTCAATTCGGATGTCGTCCTCGAGGCTATTGAACCTAAGGTAACTGAACAGATGAACGCCATGTTGAGTCCGCTGTTTACTGAGGAGGAAGTGTCGAACGCCCTGTTTCAAATTGGCCCACTTAAAGCTCCGGGCACGGATGGCTTCCCGGGAAGGTTCTATCAACGGAATTGGGCAGCTCTAAAATATGAGATCACAGCTGCTGTGTTGGAGTTCTTTGTCTCTGGCTCCATGCCAGAAGGGGTTAATGATACAGCGATCGTCCTCATTCCGAAAGTCCCTCATCCCAAGGAGCTCAAGGACTTCAGGCCGATAAGCCTTTGCAATGTAATTTACAAGTTGGTTTCTAAATGTTTGGTTAATCGTCTCTGTCCTTGTCTGTCGGAGCTGATTTCTGAGAACCAAAGTGCTTTTTTTCCGGGGCCGGCTCATCTCGGATAATTCTATTATTGCCTTTGAGTGCATCCATCACATACAATCGCTGAAGAGTAACAGTCGGGCGGCCTGCGTGTACAAACTCGATCTCTCAAAGGCGTACGATCGGGTCGACTGGGACTTTCTGGAGAAGGCGCTGATTAGATGGGGTTTTTCAGAGCAGTGGATTGCTTGGATAATGACTTGTGTCAAATCTGTCCGTTATTCAGTTAAACTCAATGGGAAGCTTCTGGAGGTTTTTTCACCATCGCGACGCCTCCGACAAGGTGACCCATTGTCTCCATTTTTGTTTCTCTTTGTCGCTGATGCGTTATCTGCTCTTCTATCTAAATCAGTGAATGAAGGTAGCTTGAACGGGGTGAGCATTTGTCGGGGTGCACCAGAGATATCTCACCTCCTCTTTGCGGATGATACCTTGCTATTTTTTGAAGCTTCAGGCCAGCAGGCGAATGTTGTTAAAGGTTTGTTGAACACTTATTCCTCGGCGACGGGTCAACTTATAAACCCCGAGAAGTGTTCCATCCTTTTTTCTGACAATTGCGGTGGGCCAGTCGCGGATGATATCAAGAGTATATTGGAGGTAATGCAGCAGGTGTTTGAACCAAAATACCTTGGACTTCCGGTCCCTGAAGGAAGAGTTCATAAGGCGCAATTTGAGACGCTGCACGATAGATTGAGGAAAATTCTTATTGATTGGAGTGAACAATATGGTTCGGTTGGAAATAAAGAGATTCTTATCAAGGCCGTGGCTCAGACGATACCCACCTATGTGATGAGTGTGTTCAAACTACCAACCTCAGTGTGTGATGATCTAACCAAGATGATGAGGCAATATTGGTGGGGGGTGGAAAACGGCAAAAGGAAGATGGCCTGGCTAAGTTGGGAGACGATGATGTTACCCAAAGCAATGGGGGCATGGGATTCCGAGACATGAGGGCTTTTAATCAAGCTTTGCTTGCCAAACAGGCCTGGCGCCTATTGGATAGCCCAGATAGCCTATGTGCGAGATTATTGAAGGCTAAATACTACCCGAGGGGAAATTTGCTTGACACTGTTTTCTCGTCTAATAGTTCGGCGGTCTAGAAGGGTATTGTTCATGGACTTGAGCTGGTGAAAAAGGGCATTATATGGCGCGTTGGCAACGGCACAATGATCAAGACCTGGAGAGATGCTTGGATTCCTCGTGGTCACAACTTCAGGCCGGTCACTCCTAAAAGGAATTGTCAGTACAATTGGGTGGCTGATTTTCTAAATGAGCATGGTGCATGGGATGTGGTACGGCTTAGGGAGCATTTTTGGGACATGGATGTCAGGGAGATCTTGAAGATTCGCACATCTCCAAGGAACAGGCAGGATTTTATCACTTGGTCTCCGGAGCGGTCTGGACAATTCACTGTTCATAGCACTTATCATCTAGCCACGGAAGTCCAGTACTCCATGCGACTCAGCTCGTCAAGTAATAATTCTTCAGGTGGGAGGCCCATTTGGCAGTGGATTTGCAGCGCTCAAGTGCCTCTAAAGATGAGAATTATGGCATGTAAGGTTGTCTCGGGGGCTCTAGCTACAAATGAGTGCAAGAAGTATCGACACATCTCTACTAGAGATAGTTGTCTGGTGTGCGGCCGAGAAAAGGAGACTAGCTTTCATGGTCTAGTATCATGTGAGCATGCGCAGAGGATATGGGCTCAGATGAGAACAGTTTGGCGACTGCCGAGCCAAGAGCTCCTTCATGATACTGGGAGGGAGTGGCTCTTAAACGTCCTGGCACACTGCGATGATCACATGCGGGATTGCACGATCATGTTGATATGGAGGATTTGGTCGCTACGATCGGACCTTACACACGGAATGGAGGCTCCTCCCATAACGGCAACGTCGGACTACCTTCAAAGTTATATGAATCCCTTGAACCTGTGTGGCAGATTCTCCACAGATGATATCCTCAAAGGGAAAATGCCAGTGGTCCGGGAAGCAAACGTCGAGGTCCCCGTTCCTCCAACACCTCTTCACTGACCGCGGCAGCCCACGGACTGGGTTGCGCTTCCGGTGGATGGGGCCTTCATGCAAGAGGATGGGTCGGCGGCAGCGGGTTTGATACTTCGGAATCATGAGGATAGTGTGATCTACGCGGCATATAGATGCATCTTCAACTGTAACGACGCGCTGGAGTCGGAATTACATGCAATAATGCAAGGTATGGCCTTGGCCCTGCAGCACTTGTCCTTGCCAATTGTGGTTCAGTCAGACTCATCTACGGCACTAGCTGCAATGACCGGGGACAGCTTGTCCAGGTCTGTTTATGGGCATTTGGTACTAGAGATCAAGCGTCATCTTCAGGATCGAGAGTTTGTTTCATCAAAAATAAAGCGTGAGCAAAATAGGGTAGCACATCGGTTGGCATTCTATAGTCGTACGGAGTCTACTATTGCCGTATGGCTGGGGAGGAGCCCACCTTGTATTGAGGATTTGGTGCCTCTCGATTGTAACCCTATGATTATGGAATAAAACTCTCTTTCTGTCGCAGAAAAACAGCAACAAAAGCAAAAAAAACATAAAATTGGGTTGCCTCGCAACAAGCGCTATCGTTTTACACCCCTAGCTAGGCTCGATACAAGATAGATCTAGGTAATGCCATCTTTGGAAGGCAATCCATAAGTGGCTCTCATGATAGATTCATATGGTAATTTGATTTTCTTTCTAGGAAAGTGTTCCATGCCTTTCCTTAACGGAAATTGGAATCTAATATTTCCTTCCTTCATATCAATAATTGCACCAATCGTTCTAAGGAAAGGTCTACCAACAATAATAGGACATGAAGGATTGCAATCTATACCAAGAACAATGAAATCTACGGGCACATAATTCCTATTGGCAACAATAAGAACATCATTAATTCTTCCCATAGGTTTCTTAATAGTGGAATCCGCAAGATGCAAATTTAGAGAACAATCATCAAGCTCATGGAACCCTAGCAAATCACACAAAGTTTCTGAGTTAGTGGAAACACTAGCACCCAAATCACACAAAGCATAGCATTCATGATCTTTTATTTTTATTTTGATAGTAGGTTCCCATCCATCATAAAGCTTTCTAGGTATAGAGACTTCCAACTCAAGTTTTTCTTCATAAGATTGCATCAAAGCATCAACTATATGTTTAGTGAAAGCTTTATTTTGACTATAAGCATGCGGAGAATTTAGCATGGATTGCATCAAGGAAATACAATCAATCAAAGAGCAATTATCATAATTGAATCCCTTGAAATCAAAAGTAGTGGGTTCATCACTATGCAACGTTTTAATTTCTTCAATCCCACTTTTAGCAATTTTAGCATCAAGATCTAAAAACTCCGAATTACTAGGACACCTTAAAGCAGAATCGTCTCCAATCCTATTTTCATCAAGATTAATACTAGAAAACAAGGATCTAATAGGAGACACATCAATAATTTCAGATCTTCATCTTTATTTTGACGATAACTAGAAGAACACGATTTAATATAATCTTCTCTTTTAGCACGCATTATAGCGGTTCTTTCTTTGCATTCATCAATGGAAATTATCATGGCTTTGAGAGACTCATTGATATCATGCTTAGGTGGGATAGATCTAAGTTTCAAAGAATCAACATCAAGAGTAATTTTGTCCACACTTCTAGCCAATTCATCAACCTTAAGCAATTTCTCTTCAGGCATAGCATTGAAATTCTTTTGCGAGGTCATAAACTCCTTAACACTAGTTTCAAATTCAGAAGGCATCTTTCCATAAGAGTTGTTGTAGGAATTACCAAAATTATTAGAGGAATTACTAGGAAAAGGCCTAGGATTGAAATTACCTCTATAAGCATTGTTACCAAAATTATTCCTACCAACAAAATTTATATCCAAAGATTCAATGTTATTCTCAATCAAAGTGGACAAAGGCATATCATTAGGATCAGAAGAAGCACTCTTAGCAGCAAACAATTTCATAAGTTCATCCATCTTCCCACTCAAAACACTAATTTCTTCGATAGCATGCACTTTTTTACTAGTAGACCTTTCGGTGTGCCATTGAGAATATTTAACCATAATATTATCTAGGAGTTTGGTAGCTTCTCCTAAGGTAGTTTCCATAAAAGTGCCTCCGGCGGCCGAATCTAAAAGATTACTAGAAGCAAAATTCAAGCCAACATAAAAGTTCCGAATAATCATCCATAGATTCAAACCATGTGTAGGGCAATTACGTATCATTAATTTCATTCCCTCCCAAGCTTGTGCAACATGCTCATGATCTAGTTTCTTAAAATTCATAATATCGTTTCTATGAGAGATGATCTTAGCAGGAGGGAAATACATAGAGATAAAAGCATCTTTGCACTTATTCCATGAATCAATACTATTTCTAGGCAAAGAGGAAAACCAAGTTTTAGCACGATCTCTAAGTGAAAACGGAAATAACTTCAATTTAACAATATCGTTATCCGTATCCCTTTTCTTTTGCATATCACACAAATCAACAAAGTTGTTTAGATGGGTAGCGGCATCTTCACTAGGAAGGCCGGAGAATTGATCTTTCATGACAAGATTCAACAAAGCCGCATTGATCTCACAAGATTCAGCATTGGTAGTAGGAGCAATCGGAGTGCTAATAAAATCATTGTTGTTGGTATTGGATAAGTCACACAATTTGGTATTGTTCTGAGCCATAGTGACAAGCAAGCAATCCAACACACACAAGCAAACAAGAAGCAAGCGAACGAGAAATACACGGCTGAAGAAGGGCGAATAAAATGGCAAAGGTGAAGTGGGGGAGAGGAAAACGAGAGTCAAATAAATGTAATGCAAAGGATAAGAGTTTGTGATAGGTACTTGGTATATGACTTTTGGGTAAGCCTCCCCGGCAACGGCGCCAGAAATTCTTGTTGCTACCTCTTGAGCTTGCGTTGTATTCCCTCGAAGAGGAAAGGGAGATGCAGCACAGTAGCGTAAGTATTTCCCTCAGTTTTTGAGAACCAAGGTATCAATCCAGTAGGCGACCACGCGCGAGTCCCTCGCACCTGCACAAACAAATAAGAACTTCGCAGCCAACGCGATAAGGGGTTGTCAATCCCTTTACGGTCACTTACGAGACTGATCTGATAGAGATGATAGTTTATATTTTTGGTATTTTTGGTTTAATAAAATAGCAAATAAACAACGGCAAAAGAAATTAACGGGAAAGTAATATGATAGAGATAGACCCGGGGGGGCATAGTTTTCTCTAGTGGCTTCTCTCATGATAGCGATATTCTATGACGGGTAAACAAATTATTGTCGAGCAATTGATAGAAAAGCGAATAATTATGACACTATCTAGGCATGATCATTGTATATAGGCATCACGTCCGAGACAAGTAGACCAATCCCTGCCTGCATCTACTACTATTACTCCACACATCGACCGCTATCCAGCATGCATCTAGTGTATTGAGTTCATACGAACACAGTAACGCCTTAAGCAAGATGACATGATGTAGAGGGATAAACTCAAGTGATATGATGAAAACCCCATCTTTTTATCCTCGATGGCAACAATACAATACGTGCCTTGCTGCCCCTACTGTCACTGGGAAAGGACACCGCAAGATTGAACCCAAAGCCAAGCACTTCTCCCATTGCAAGAACTATAGATCTAGTAGGCCAAACCAAACCAATAATTCGAAGAGACTTGCAAAGATATTATGAGCACACATAAAAAGTTCAGAGAAGAACCAAATATCTTTCATAGATAACCTTGGTCATAAACTCACAATCTTCGGATCTCGACAAACATAGCGCAAATAGAGATTACATCGAATAGATCCCCTCGAATACCGAGGAGAACTTTGTATTGAGATCCGGAGAGAGAGAAGAAGCCATCTTGATACTAGCTATGGACCCGAGGGTCTGTAGTAGACTACTCACAACTCATGGTGAGGGCGATGATGATGATGATGATGAAGGCCTCTGTGATGGATCCCCCTCCCGGAACAGGCTCCAAGATGGGATCTTCACGGGAACAGCAGCTACGGCGGTGGAATTAGGGTTTTCTCTCTGCGTATGAAGTTTCTGGGGTACGTAGGTATATATAGGAGGAAGAGGGGCACCAGGAGCCACAGGGGCTGCCCTCGAGGCAGGGGGCGCGCCCTGGGAAGGGGGGCGCGCCCCCACCCTCGAGGGTGGGCCCCCTGTCCTCTGGCTTGGCCCCGAAGTCTATCTCGCATGATTTCCTCCAAAAATATCTCCTGCGAACGTGTCATTCCGTTTGGACTCCGTTTGATATTCCTTTTCTACAAAACCCTGAAATAGGCAAAAACAGCAATCTGGACTGGGCCTTTAGGTTAGTAGGTTAGTCCCAAAAATGATATAAAAGTGAATGATAAATCCCATTAAACATCTAAGACTTCATAAATGATAGCATGGAACAAACAAAAATTATAGATACGTTGGAGACGTATCAGGGGCGGCGGGGGAGGAGGGCCGGCGCGAAAGGTCGGCCGGTGGGGGTGGAGGCCGGCGCGGGGGAGGGTGGCCGGTGGGAGAGGAGGGCCGGTGTTGGCAAGGGCGGTTGGCGGGAGAAGAGCAGCGCGGGGACGGCGGCACGCGGGGGAGGGCTGCAGCGACGGCGCATGGCGGAGGCGCGCGAGAGTGAGAGTGTGTGAGGGGGGAGTGAGGTTGAGGGCGGGCCGTTGGTGTGGACAAGGAGCCCGTAGTAGTAGCGCTTTTATGTAGAAAGCGTTACTGCTACGTTCAGTAGCAGTAGCGCTTCCTACATAAAAGCGCTACTACTATGCCTGGCCTGCCGGCAATGGCCTGGCAATTTTAGTAGTAGTGTGTTTTATGAAAACATCACTACTGGTAAGTGCATAGTGTCAATGCTTGCCATGCGCGAGCGCTACTGATAAGTAGTAGTAGCGTTTTCTTATAAGCGCTACTACTAAGCGCCTGTGTATAGGCATTTCCCTAGTAGTGTAACACACTAAAACGTGTTTAGATACATCCATATCTAGACAAATATAAGACAAGTAATTTAGGATGGAGGGAGTATTTTTCGGCAAACTATGTTGATATGTTTTTTCCCTCTATGGTGTCATTCGCATGGCTATCTTTTTTTGTGTGGAGCTGTGACTGTGATCTTGTTGGGCAAAGCCCCCCTCCTCTATGAGAAACTACAACAAACATTTGGTTGCCTTCATAGCATCATCGTAGTATAACACATGTGTCAACTCTTGATTTGTTGGATGATGTCCAAAGTTACTTTCAACTGAAAGTACACAATTCTATAGATAGGGATTTATAGAGGAGAGGTAGTGACACATTCATCATGTGGACCACTCATTGTATCAACTATAAAAGCAGCAAAACATTGCATTGCAATGATGCATACTATAGACGGGATATCTCCTTGAGAGAAAAATAGCTTGGACTTGCTAGCTATGTCTGAAATAGCAGGGTTTGTTTTGAATTGTAGGGTTGGGATGTATCAGGGATTTGAAAATGTTGGTGAAGTGCGCAAATGGTAAATTGGAACAATATGTGATCACAACGAGCCTAGATCATGCTGGAGGGAATCTTTCACCTATGTTGGCTCGGTTAGGCAATATTGCACGATGCGCTGAGAACTGGACATTAAGTTCTGAGATGGAACTGGTCCTGGTTGGTGTTGCTGTGTATATCCTAAGTTCCTTTTCCTATCTTAGTGCATGAACATGCTTCTTGGTCTTCTGAACACCCACTTTTTGTTTTATGCCCGAGTTAATTTCATTCTAATTATGTTGTTGTCGGGACTTCCTAATGCATTATGCCAGGGTTTTGCTTCAATCTTTCAGGAGAACTCATTATATGTTGGGCCTTGTAAATCTTGCAGCAGGAGTCGAGACTTGTTTTGAATGTAGGTTCAGAAGTACCTTTAATTAGGACGATGGCAACAACTAAAACAATAAATAAAGTACACAAAAGATCGACTCAAGATATGCAGCAACTTTTTTTCCATATGACCTGGAAAACTGGAAACCATAGCAACACAAGTGTGAGCTTGATTGTTTATGGTGTAGCTATTTTATCTTGCACATGCTAATTAAATTATTTTAATCATGCATTAGCACTAGTGTAAGGCTGCTGGTTTGTGATTAGTTTAATGAAACTAGTACTAATGACAATTTATAAAAAATAGTTTCCCGCGCTATGTCTAAATATTTGCAGTTAAACAGTAGCTGGTTTCGTAGACAGATATACGAATTTTAACAACTGGACCACTATACTCTCCATTTGCTTTCCGATACCTCCTGAAACACTATCAACTAAACAGTTGCACCACAATATCAATTAAACACCAAAATGTGTTGGCACAGGCCCCGTCGACTCGTCGAGTACTTTCGATGGGGCTGACGTCTCTAACCGCAATTATGTTCGAGACGCACACTCACACCAGAAGCTAGCATGTTTTCTTATGCTAGCATCAGAAGCTAGCTAGACCAAGCACAACTATCCCCACGTGAACAAACCTACAACATGCACAATCATCCTGGGCCATTAGAGCATCTATAGCCGGGTGTCTCAAACCCGTGTCATACATCGGGGCGGACCGCCCGGTCGCTAGTTGATCATGACTTTTTATATTCAAACAGGCTCCTTAAACATGCCTCAAACGTCTGGGCTAGCCGAAACCTATCACATCCAACCCAAATACGAGGCGGATACGGGGCGCTGGGGCGCGCCAGCGCACGCCCGCCACGTAGGAGGTAGGACTGACCAATGGGTCCCACACGAACTCACCCGGAAGCTCGATGGTCCGACGGACGCCTCCTCTGTCGTTGCGGTGTGATCGCTGCGTGACGTCGCCCCGGCTCGCCGCCTGAGAGAAAATCCACCTATTTAGGATGGTCGAAGTCCCGCAACCCTATCCCATTCACCTCCCCTTTCTCCGTGCCACCAGTCCTAGCCCATCCACAGTACCTCCTCCATCTCCCTCTCCGGCCGTCTACCCTCACTCCGGCGCTCAGCCATGGTACGGACACCTATTACGCAATGCTCACGCTGGAGCGCCGCTACGAGATCCAACAGAAGATCCGGGCAAGATAAGCCGTGCACGCGGCCCGCATTCCTACCGGGCTTCCTCCGGACTCGCTAGAGCCGGAGGAGGAGGAGGAGCAGCCGGGGAAGAGGAGGAGGAGGAGTTGGCTCCAATGAAGGTGGAGGAGGAGGAGCGGCCGAAGCCGGAGCTGCCGGGCTTCAACATGGAGCAGGCGGAGACGGGGTTCGCCTTCGCCCAGTCGGAGGAGATGACGGAGCAGGAGACCATTCTGGAGTCCATTCAGGATCAGGCCTATGTGGAGGAAACTGGACGTTCCTCCAGCAGGAGCAGGCAGCGTCCGATGCACTCTTCACCGAACTCGACGCGGAGATAGAGGCGGAGGAGGCTGAGCGGAGCAGCCGGAGGCGCCGGAGCTGCAGCTGCCGCCCATGCTACCGGAGCCGGGCACGAAGATCGCAGACTTCTCTCAAAATGAGTAGCCAGGTGATCGACGTAGTACGTAGGTTTATTTAGTTTGCATGTCTTTGTACATATTTGAGGATCTAATATGAGATGTCAGGATGCAACTCTTGAAATTTGAGGCGTGCCCGGTCATTGCCCGCGAACACGCCCGGGCGCGTCCGCGGACATTTGAGGGGTCATATTTGACGTATCCGCCTGTAGATGCTCTTACCCACACGTCCTTCGGATGAAGAGAGGTGGATGCTGCTGCCCTAGATGTCGACGGCGAGCCGTTGGAGCACCCGTGCCCCATCATGAATCGGGAGACAAATACACTCCATGAGAAGGTATGGTGTTGATTTCCCCGGCCATCTCTTTTTTGATGGACAACTGTATCTATTTTGGAAAATACTCCCTTCGTCTGAAAATAAGTTTCACTAATTTAGTACAATTTTGTATTTTCTTCGTCCCATAATAAAGTTAGTACAAAGTTGAGTTACTTATTTTGGGATGGTGGGAGCATATTTTAGAATGGAAGGAGTATTTGATGTTGCTTATTTCCATAATGGATGTTCATTAATCTGTTTGTTTCAGGCAAAGACAACAATGAAGATTGTGTTGAAGTAGTAGCTAGCGTCAGAGCTGCACGCATTACTCACAACCTCTATCAAGGTACTCACATCTCACTGTTCTGACATACCATTTCCATGATGTATATACCGTTATGTTAATTATCTGATGTTGTAATCGCATCATTACTAAAGAGGTGCAAGCACTTTGAATTCGGTGGAGACAAGGGCAAGGGAACTTATCTCTTCTAAGCTGATGATTTCGTTGTTATGTTAAGAATGTTGTGCTGAATTTGCCACTAAAAGAGTGTATTATATAAATTTTCTGGTTATAACTCTATGGGCATGAAGTGTATGTTTTTCTATTGTATCAACTACTATGTCCAGATCTAATAGATAGGTAAAATATTCTTTATGCTCTGAGTTCACTATTTTTGTTCATGGTCCACTTAGGACTGTTGTCCCACGGTTATGCTTATGATGTGCCAGATGCCCTTTATTCTTTGCTCTCCTATCTGTTTTTCTTGATGTGATATCTTTCGGTAAATTGTTGTGGTACGTTGTTTCCCACTATGACGCAATTTGCATGGTTGTCCCTTTTTGTGGGTAGCTCTGATCGAGTTCTTTTATGGTACATCAGGTTTATTTGAGCCGTTCATTTTTTATGTGGTTGGATGGCTGAGAAGAGCCTGTACTACAACAGATTTTCAGTAGTATATTAAGTAGTTAGGGTTTTCGGGTAGTTTATTACTGTTTATCAATGGCGAATGATGGGCGCCGGTGCGTCGGCCAAAATTTCGACCGATCGCACCACAAGCGTTAGAGCTCGGGTATAGTCCGGCATTGGAGCTCGGATATAGTCCGGCGTTAGAGCTCGGATACAGTCCGGCCTTAGAGCTCGGATACAGTTCGGCATTGGAGCTCGGCTGCCTCAGGACAACTCGGATGCAATCCGGCGTTGGAGCTCGGTTGCGAAAGGGGATACCGCCAAACCGAGAAAAACTTCAAACCCGAGGTGTGGCATCAAAATAACAAGGCATTCATAAAGGCCGAAGACTTAAAGGGCTCCTCGGATACCCGACGCCTGAAATCTTCAGATTTAGCTCGACAATACTCAAGATGAAAGATGAGAAGATTTGTTGAACCAGTTTTCAAGACCGACGACAGAAGACAAAGAACAGTTCGGAAGAAACGAGGAGCGTCCCCAACTTGAAGACCGGTTCAGGGGGATACTAGCTGTGTCCTGGACTAGGGGGTACTCACCACGTCGTCTCCCGACTAGCTGGATTGGGCTGAGGACCTCCATGGCCATTTACTCATGGGCCACTTCGGGCAGCCGGGGACATACATGAGGAAGATTCCACAAGACTTGGTGATCAAGACAAGGACTCCTCTCCACCGACGTATTCGACTAGGACTCTTGTTATCCTAGGCCTCTCGTACATTATATAAGCCGAGGCCAGGCTAGTTGATAGATCATTATGATATTATTCATCATACCCTTAGGTTTTAGACCACAACATATGATCTCGAGGTAGATCAACTCTTGTAATCTCTATATTCATCAAGATCAATCAAGTAGGAAGTAGGGTATTACCTCCATTATGAGGGCCCGAACCTGGGTAAACATCGTGTCCCCTATCTCATGTTACCCATGGATCCATGACACACACCTTGGAACCCCCTACCCGATATCTGCCGGTTTTGACACCGACACCGACCAACCACCGTAACCGGGAACTCCCCAAAATTTTCCTCGCCCTCACTTTTGTACCATGATTTTTTCATGATGGACGGCCCAAAGAATGTCATGCAGGTGTGCCTCCGGCCCACCCAGGATGAAAACCCCATTTTTTCATAATTATTTGTCATAGAAGTAGGAGCCCACCACATCTATGATGATACGTGTTTTTGTCACAATTGTCGTCATAGAAGTGCCACAAACATGATAGAATATTTTTTTTCGTTTGGCCCAGAATGTCATGGAAGTGTCTTTTTCTTGTAGTGGTGGATTCTTCGGTCTTTGCAACGGCTAAACAGGGTCAACAATTGTTGGCTCCTCTCTATCAGCATCAACTCCCACTTGACATTTTTACAGGATTTGGTCCACAATGCATGAATACTGATGTAACATACTTCATGATCCAGCCCAAAACTAGTAGTCAACTAGTACTTCAACTATCTAATGTCCAGTCTGTCCAGGTCTGGAAGTGTCATCACGCAATTTTTATACTCGCTAAGATCAACCCCCAACTCATTATATTGAACATTATCAGGGCCATAGTAAACAGTCAAATTTACGGATTCAAACATTTTTACCTATCAAACATTTCCATCTTTTTATCAATCACAACAAAAAATAATATCCGCTAAACTAAATTACCAGTAAAATGCCACCACAGACAAATTAATACTCGAAGTATGCAATATGAGTTATCTACACCAATTAAACTTTACAACTCAGAGAAAATTTGTGAGGACATGGTTATACTTCGACGCGTGTGTCCGCTGCTTCTTGCTCCTCTCTTTAGCTCAGCGGCACCGGCCACCTCCCGAAGTACTCGCACCACTGGACAATACCACCGCCGCCCCCTCGGCTCCTGGAGGTTGGACTTAGGCTACCTCCCACCAAGCAACATCACCACCACCGCCGCCTCCACCCAAGCCATACCACCTCCTGACCACCACATCCTCCCCACCCGCACCTCCACCCCACCATGGATCCTCCTCACCTATGCTCACTTCTAGGCAAAAAAACCTACCCCATATGAAAAATATGGACGTAGGCCACCGGGAAGGCTATGACCTACTCTTTCTGCGGCTTGGATGCAAAAATGGCTAGAAAATGGCGTAGATCGGCGTGGGGTGGTGAGAGGAAACACAGAGAAGGGAGTGAGGAAAGAACCGGCGAGAGGAAGGAGAAGCTCGGTATTATCCCGAACTTATCAGCCATGGATTGGCTGAAGACATTCTTCGGTCGTTGGTAGGACGAAGACCCACACTTCGGTCGCTCGTAGGCAGAAGTTAATCACTTCGGTCACCGGCCCATCCACAACCCCTCTTCGGCCCGACACGGCAACTCTTCGGCCCCCAGCTAACCGAAGACCCCTCGTTGGTCGTATTAGACCGAAGGGTCCCTCTTTGGATTCAGCGAGGCCGACGGGGTCATAGTTTTGAAAAATTTCAGTTAGGTCATATAGTTTCCCAATTGGTTATAAAAAACATCATATTAAAAAAAACCGCTGAGAGCTCCACCACCTCCTCTGAAGGGTTGTCGTCAACAAGTGATCTGGTCGACCCCCTACCGGAGTTCCGTTGGTTCGTTTTCTTTGTCGAAGTCATTCCCCACTTCCCTTCTACGACGCCATGGATGCCCTGGTCGAGCAATCAAAAACAACTTCCTGATGGGAGGGAAACCGCAGTCGCTTCACCGCCACCCACGTAGAAACTCTAACTCTAGTCATCCGCCTTCCGATCGCCTCTTGTATTCTTGAGGGTTTCCCGTGGTGGACCCGCGCGTGCATGCTTGTATTTTTATGCCTTGCGTGTTTTTTTGAGCTGATTATTAGTCCATAGAGTTTCGGTTGACATCTACCACAACCAGTGTTAAATTTCTTTCTCATGCACTTATTTTTGGGGCATGCTTCGCGCCAGCCAGTGGATCTTTTAAAAAGATCCATCACCTCACGAGCCGTCTGATTGCGTGACGCGAGCCTTCAGTTTCTCTTCTCTAATTTCCCGCAATAATAATCTTGTTGTGAAACCTCCTCTTCTCAAATTTCCTGCAACAAGACCTTTGTTGTGAATCCTCCACTTCTCTAATATCCAGCAACAAGTCCCCTATTGCAAGACCTATTCTTCTCTAATTTTCTGCAACAAGACCTTTTTCCAAAAAATGCTAACACACCTCCCGCCATGTCTAATTTTCTGTAATAAGACCTTGTTGCAAACATTGCAACAACATCTCCGGCCGCATCGCGCACTAAAACAGTCATCTTTCATTGCCACCGTTCCACAACAATATTGTTGTTGAAAAACTTGGAGTGGTCGTGGACGTACGGCGTGATGACGTGGCTGTTGCTAGCGCTGGTGGTGCCAGGACGATGGTGAGATTGATGGCACTTCACGCCAGCGTGACGAATCTCATCGGATCCGGTCATCGGGAGGCGTTTGGCGGCGGAGATCCAGCATGGATGCGCTCGCGACAATGACCTACAAGCGGCAAAGCTTGGAGACGATGACCTATAGGCTGCGACGCTCGGCGATGAAGACCTACAAGCGTCGGCGACGCTCTGTGATGACGACCTACAGGAGGCGGCACCTACAGCGTAGCGACGCTCGGCAACGACGACCTACAAACAAGGGCGCCCGACTTGGCTGTTGGTTGCGATTGCTCAATCTACGACATACCATTTGTTTTGGTCGAGCCAACTGAAACAAGGGGCGAGTTGCAAAAACTGTACTAGGATAGAGATAGCTTCTGAGTCGTTCGATCCAAATCAAATCCGATGGCCATGGAGGAGGTCGACGCTCGCACAACAATCTGCCAGTTGAGCGATATCATTTCCCTAAAATATTAACATTTGCTAAATAAATAAAGGCGGATGCTACGCGTCGGTCGGATGATAATCCTAAAAGATTGAGAGTCAGGGCGCCACTCGATGGAGTCGCACACAACCGTCCGGTCCTTCCCATGAACCACTGAGCATTTGCAACAAGCCTCGTGTTGCACTCGACACTTTGCAACACGTGCCTTATTGCAATCCCCTGAAATGATTTCTTTTCTGCGTGAGCCGATGAGCCTCACGTTGCGCTCAGCGCTTTGCAACATGAGCCTTGATGCAATCCCCCAAGAAAGTTTTTTTCGTTTTTTTCTACATGACAGTCATCCGATTGTTAGCTATTTGCAACATGGCTCGTGTTGCGCTCGGGATTTCACCTTCATCGGTCTGCAAGATAGTTTGTGTTGCACTCGTGCGTCTTGCAACAAAGGCGATTCTCACTTTATTCCCAGCGTAGCTTTGAGCTCTTTGTTCTGAATTAGAGTGGTGACAACAATCATTCTGCTTCGCTCCCTTCCAGTTTAGGGTGCAATCATGTTCGTTTTGTTCCTCTGTTAATTCTGGTTGCAGATAGTGAGAGAGAGAGAGAGAGAAAATCTTCAATCCTGGCCGTATATTTGGCACAATGTTTACCTTTTTACCTTCATTCCTATCCATAATGAAACTAAACCTAGTATACGAACGATCCATTATATATGAAACTAAACAAAACTAGGAGAATGCCCGTGCGTTGCCATGGGTTTTTAATTTATCTTTTTTTCCGATTACACCTATGAATGCAATTCATATCAAATTTCACATGTATATTTTTGTTCTGATTGCGCATATCAAATTACATGTAAGCACACACAGCACATATATGCACACACAGCATGTGCCATCTGAAAATAAGTAATCCATAGTGGTACATGAATCACCTCATATACGTCCACAGTACATCTATATTCCTATTTTTTGTTGGTTACATCAATATTCATTGAATTTACCATTGAGGATGGAAGGCACCTTGCAACAACTTGGATATAAGCGACGCCTCTTGCTCACCATAATCAAGAGAGATAGGTCCCTGGAAACCAAAAATTAGAGTGGGACAAAATTAGACGATCACATGGAAAAAGCAACTACCTTAGTTTGAAAGAAAGCACCAGGACATAACGCTTCCTCTCCAAGTGTTGCTCCTTTTTCCTTGTAGCCCTAGTTCAAGATACATCCATATACCTAAATAAATCTTAGACAAGTAATTTGGCACGGAAGTTGTAATCCTTAAATATATGTAACTAATTAATTGCTCGTGCGTTGCAACATGCATACATGTTCTAGTCTCACTCTCTCTGTCTCCCACCTTATTAAGCATTGGAAAATATTCTTGTTTTCTATCTTCTGCAACCAACTAACTCCAGCCTCTCTAATTCCCTACATCAGTTAGTTCAGTATCCAAATATATACATATGTGCGTCCAGAATTTAACATTTCATTGGTTGATAATGCCTCGTATTTGACCTCCGTGGAAGCTGTCTGATGTAGAAAAACTGCAAACTTGGACATGTCAATCTACAGCTTCTCCACTTTCATGCATGTGAGGCTACATCTTATCAAGGGACGCCAATGAGCAAACAAATTACTAAAATACGACGACAATTTGGTGGGCAAAATGATATAGTTGTGTAAAGCCACTATAAAATTTGAACATAAAAAAATCTGAGAAGCTTATTTTGTTCTGGTGGCCCAAAAGGAACTAATCTAACATGTACAGATACAAATAAAATCAAGAGAAGCACATAATAACCATACATCACCAGATCAAATATATGAACACTATCCAAGTAATCTCATTCACTTATTCCTAATTAGATCTATAATCTTGAAAACATAATATTTCTTCTGAAACTCTTGGATCTAGGAGATTTGCATGAAAAGATTGAGTACTCCCTCCCTTTCTTTTTAATGTGCATATAAAATTTGGTAAAAGTCACAGAAGTTACAGCAAAAATTGCACTGTGGTTAACTCTGGAAATTACAGTGTCACTACTCTGTGATTTGAGAGGAAATTCCACTGAAATTGAACAGTTATTGATGTAACTTAGATGCAACTACTACCTACAAACACACACCCCTGCATCTAACAGCAAAAAAGGCCAGCAGAATCCAACGCCTAGGCTAGCAGAAAGAAAACCAACAGGGGAATCGGATCCACCGCTACATCCATGCTACTACCACTGTAACTGCAAAAAAGTCGCCAGGAAAATCCACCTCTACGACTAACATACACCTACATCTAAATCAAATACAAGGGGAATCGAATCAAACCAAAAGATCTAGACGAAATTCAAGGGGGAAAGGGAGAAGACCAGGATAACCAACTGAAATCACACGACACTGGAACGGAAATCAAGCTGAAGAGGAGGAGGAGGAGATCGGAATCACCATGGATGACGAGGAAATCGCCAAGAATCGGCTCCCTTTCTCAGCTTCAACTCTCGCCAAGAAATGCGAAAGGACAAGAATCAAAACTAAAAAAAAAGATAAAGATAGAGCCAGGGCCCAAGGGATGGACAGTAACGGGCTAGCTGGGAAACGAAAGCGCACCCAGTAACAGAGAGAAAAAAATCACAAGGAAAAGCCAGCTCCCAGCGCGGATCTAAGCATGAGATCAAACGGCCAAAAATTTGAATGAAAACCAATTGTAAATCATTTTCATCTGGCCAATTTACAACAAAAGTCTCCCGTTTAACTACTTACGAAATTACAACAGAAATCAAAATTTCTGATTCAAGTCATAAGTCTATGCAGCGACGAGCAAAGGGAATCCGACGACAAAAAGAAATGGCACCTCCCCGCTTTCATTCTCATCTTATGATCCCCGCATACAAAACTAAAAAATAAACAAAGCTAGACAAAACCAACAGATAAAAAACTGTGATCAAGCAAGGATAAATGAAAACAAATCACGCACTCTCAAAACCCTAAGATGTGTTCTGTAGTAATAATCACATATGATGGAAAACCGGGAAAAAATATAAGATCAGTGTATAATTTGAAAACAAGGGATATTTACAATATATAATATATAGTTTGAAAATAGGGGATATTTACAAGATATAGTAAATGAGATAAAGCAGCAGTAGTCGGTCCAACTGTAAGGTTCTAAAAAAGGGTTTCCCACGGTGGATCGATGTGTACTCACTGAGAATAAAAATTGAGCAAAGGGAACCTTTTCTCCATGTTGTGCGAAGTATGCTCCTGATGCATGAGAATACAAAGCAAGACAGTACTCCATTTTCTCATAAACATCTTTAAAGAAGTGAGTTGAAGCTGGGTCTGTTCTTACTTCAACACTAATCACAGGGCAATATCGAAAGTATCATGCAAATAGGCTTGAATCAACAGTTGCAGACATGAAGATGGAGTATTAACATATTGTGAATTGCATTAACTCTTTCATACACGCAAGTAGCATGCAACAACTCAAATTTTGCAAACATTTTGCAAACAGATGACCAGCCATGTTCTTTACCTAATTTGGAGAGTTAGTTCCTTCTATCAGGACACTTGAGTCCACATCAATTAACTTGAGTTCATTAACATGTTTACATACACTTGTAGATGGTGCCCCACAAATAACCGAGAAAAATACATGTTTTATATTGTAGTAAAAAGAAGCATACATTTTATAATCAGCAAGAACTTTATATGGTTAATTACAGGGTAACCTACAGATAATACAAGTGATTTAAGTGAATCCATACATCGGTAATTTGATTGGAGCCACGTAAGAATACCTGCTTGGTGACAAGCAAGAAGAACAAATATGCTTTTTTTTCAGTACATCAGCGGACACTGAATTATGTTCCGAAGCAAACCCTGCAATACAAGGGAGGGAAGAACAAAATAATCACTGTCGTTCTCTCTATCAGGCAAGATAAACATGTCATCAAGGACAACAGAGATGAAGAAGTCACATTTACATGCTGCATAATGTCTTTTTACCACAGAAGTCCATCATGCCTATCTGTAGCCTGTCTGGGCACGTCGGTTGGATGAGAGTCAACAACACACCCGTATCAAGTTTATCAGCTGTCATCCCACCCGTGTACTCCTCCGATCTCGCTTCGTCTGTTATCCAAGAAAATTGCCGTCACAATGAACAAATAGAACACTTGCCTTTATCCTGGAAGGAAACAGAAAAATGTATAAGTATGTTACACACAGGTATGGCTCATTAATATATAGTAACCAACGCTAACATCTTGCACTCGATTTGGTGACACGATTTGTAAGTTAGTGTATTTATATTTCTTTCTTTTCTTCCACTTTCTCTAACATATAACACTGGGATACCAATTCAACGTAGTTGCTATATCTACGACTGAAATGGTCTGTGAAATCTCCTTCTTTATAACTATACTTCATTATATAAAGTAGGAACATGTCAGCTGGGTTAAAAACTAAGTAATTTGTTTACGGCTTTCTCCTGAACTGTTAACAGACAGTGAATTCATGAAGAAATAGAAAACCAAAAGAATCATTATTCTCCTGAACTGTTAACGCCTAATGGTTCAAACAGTTTAGACATTTTTACCAAGCATGAAAAGACCCTAAACCCAGGATCCCAATTGATAGCAAAACAACCTCCCAATAGATTGATGTATCGGCCAGTATAATAACTGAAAAGCAAAGAGAACAAATCATCACCATGCCAGCTGGGTAAGAACCGCATATAACCTGGTAAGAAATCACGAACCTTCAGCATTTTTATCACCAGAACATCACCCAAGTGCTTCCATCGATCATACCAAGGCAAATAGGGTGCCCGCAGCGGCAGAACGTGGCTAGCACACACATGAGGTTGACACCAAAGAGATAGACACAAACTCTCGCCACAGCCTAGGGCGTGGTTAGGTGTTGATATTACTAACCTTGCTCCTCTCAATTGTTCCAATATAAGAAGAAGCAATATAATCTCCTCCACAAAGATCCCAATATATTACTTCACCGAGACCAAATCACGGCAATGCATAATAGCACAACGTTCTATGCTTGTTAAAAGTTAAATCCCCTTTATAGGTTCCAAATTCATAGAGGAATTTCTAGCGGAGTCCATCTCACCGAGATCTGCCAAGGCCATATGGGGCAAGATAAGCCATATAGGCTTGACCATATGTGCACGGGAGTAGGGAATATGTCGAGGGCGCGGGAGCGTACCTGTCTTGTTGGCGCGGCCGTGGGTGGAGACGGCGGCCATCGCGTGGCTCCCCGGGAAGATGACCTTCTTCCGCCACAATACCATCACCGTGCATGGGCTCCAGCATCCTCACGGCGGCACCCAGCCTCGACGACCCCCTCTTGCTCTTCCTTCCGCCATCATGGTGATGGTGTTCATGGAGGGCATCAGGTGGCGGGGTAGCAGCAGGGAAGCGGCGGCGGGTGAGAACCATAGCTAGGTTAGGGGAAGAAATTGGGAGGGGCGTGGCCAGGAAGGAACGCGATGGAGGCAATCTCATACCTCGGCTCGGCGGCGATCCCACGGCGGCGAGATTGTACGTTGGAGGCGATGAAGGGGATCGAGGGGAGCGGAGGGGAACCAGATGCAGGGCACGGCCGTGCGCCGCTCCTCGCTGCCCGCACCACGACCACACCCTGCCTTGTCCCGGGGTTCCGCAGCAACGGCGACAACGGCCCAGAAGTCGGAGGTCTCCGATCTCGACAGAGGCGGCAGATGGGAGCTCTTCACCGCCGCGGCATGCTCCACCTCGTCCTGATCGCCATGGACCTGCAACACAACAACACGCAACATACGTGGCGGCGAGGTGCCTTGCTTCGACGGTAGCGAGTCCCTGACCGCGCCAGGGTGCCCCTTTGGTAGCAACGCAGCGCCATCGACGGTGGGCATCCCGATCCCATCATGGAGGCACGACCAGATCGACCTCTCACGCAGCTGGCCGTCGCCCTCGTTGCCGCACACAGAGGTTGCCTCCTCACCGGATCGGGTCGGAACGGCGTCCCGAAAGAGAAGACCCACATGGTACATGTCCCCTCGATCTACCTCTCCCGATGCCATCCATCTGGACGAGATGTGTCCGTGGCAGATCTGGCCGCTGCCCCTGTCTTGCGCGACTCGATCTGGGGCATTCCCTCTTGAGGGCGGGGAAGAGGGTCGCGCCGGCGGAGAAGAGGGCGGCGACGGCAGGGAAGAGAGCGGCTGTGCGCAGGCGTTCTAGGGGATCGAGGTGCGTACGACGGCGGCATATGGGGATCGAGGGGATCGATAGGAGAGGACTTTCTGCGGGGTGGTTTTTTTGTGGGGGAGGGGTGCGTGGGTGGGATTGGAGGAAGGAAAACACACCGGTTGAAAAAAAACTACGAAAAAATTGCCATGCATTATTGCGTTTGGAAAGAATTGATTGTGTCTGGTTACCTTAAGTTAATTGATTGCGTTTGGAAAGAATTGATTGTCATGCATTATTGCGTTTGGAAAGAATTGATTGTCATGCATTATTGCGTTTGGAAAGAATTGATTGTGTCTGGTTACCTTAAGTTAATTGATTGCGTTTGGAAAGAATTGATTGTCGTGCATGATTGCGTTTGGAAAGAATTGATTGTCATGCATGAATCGGGGACGTAAGGGGGAAACGAACCTGAATGCGTGCGGTGAGTGGGGTGGGGTTGGGGTGGGTTAATTGTAGCGAAAAAAACCGGTTGAAAAAAAACCAGACGAGGTGAGACGAAAAAAAACCTGAAACAAAGACTACCAACTGCTCCATTAGGAGTAGAGATATGTTAGCACAAAGTGCAACACTATTAACGAAGCCAAAAAGATGCATATATGCAAGAAACTGATGAAGTGGTGGGGACACCAAAAGCAGGTATTCCATTCTTTCTATTTTGAACCATTCAGTAATATAGCAATGAATCAGCAAGAGCTAAAGGTGACCACGTGTATACAAGAGATCCTATTGTTACCATGTAATCCCATACTGGTCAATTTCAGAAATAACGATGGCATACTTCAGTTAACTTTTAGGCAAATTTTAACATGCTCCCTCTTACCCCTTATTTTTACATATGAGGTAAGAAGGTAAGAGTTAATCCGACCACTAATTAATGTGATCAACGGCTCAGTACTACTTACTCTTACCTCTCATGTGAAAAGAGGGGGTAAGAGGGACCATGCTAAAACTGTTCAACAATAAAAGAAATGACGCAAATTTAGAGGACGGACAATAGTACATTAATACATTATATTAGATTAGAATCCACACAGACATCAAGATAACGGTGAGCTAAATAAGTTGCGTATGAGTAGTCTCTCCCAAAGCTTCATCCTTGCAATTATTGTAGTTGCACCTGAACTGTAGTAGACAGTAAGCTATCCAGTATGATGAAGTTGGCAGACGTGAGTCATTCCATATCCTTGCTCTCTTGCAATACATAAATAAAATACACTACAGTAAGGGTCTTGTTGGAGAAAAAGGCTGCTCTCTGCGTAATTGAAATACAACCAAAATTAAAATGATGAACAGCAAAAACTATTAAACACTAACTGGTAGTGATTTGGAAAATATGCCAGTTACTTTAAATATTACTACTGGGATCTTGAAACAGTCTAATTGTTGGCATTATCTTCTGTTTGTTAACAAAGAAACATCCATTTTTGCAAACTGACCAGTACAAAACAACGCTAATTGCGATTGACTTGTACTGTTTCCAGTTCTATCTAGGTGTGTTTTTCCTAAATTAGGAAGATAGTTCTCTCTATTCTCATGGTAATGATATATTTTGTCACTTAGTACTCCCTCTGTCCCAAAATAAATGACTCAACTATGTACTAAATCAACCAGAGCATAGTATTGTTACCATGGTCTATACAAGAAATTAAGCAAATAGTATTGCTACCAAGGTAATCCTATACTGGTCAATTTCAGAAATAATGATCTCTCCCAAAGCTTCATCCTTACCATTATTGTAGTTGAACTTGATCTGCAGACCGTGAGTCATTCCATACCCTCGTTTTTCCTGCAGTACATAAATACAATACAATACATTAATTTCTGGTTAGAGGAAGAGGCTGCTCTCCAAGTAATTGAAAGACCAACAAGACTAAAATGATTAGCGGCAAAAAAACTATCAAGTACTAAGTGGTATAGAGGCTATAGATAGAAGCTAGCACCTGGAGAGACGAAGGAACCTAGAGAATTCACAGGGGAGGAAGGACGTGGGAGCGCCAGACTTTCTTCTGGTGAAGTCAGCATCATCGGTTTTAAGGCCCTCCTTCCCATTGATGTATTGGGAAATTGACTCCACAGTCCTGGTGCTCATATCAATGCTAACCACCCACATCTTCTTGATGACGTATTTGAATTCGCTGATGAGAAAGTGCACTACATGTGGCCTGTCGACATTTACTTGAGGAAACATGAGGATTGTGTGTGGAAGGTGCGGATTGGAAGACCAGATCAGCTCAGCCGAAGTTTTTTTTTTTTTTTTGAAACGGAGGCAAAAGCTTTGCCTCATCCATTAAATAAGATAGAAAGGAGTTTGTTACAAGACGCCCCAAATAAAAAGCGACATGCGGATTACTCGCGTAAAAAGAGAGACCCTAGTTTCTTTGCACCGGCGACGACCCAAAGGTTGGCCTCGGTAGAGATGGAGGAAAGCAAGATCGGTGGTGGCGCACTCTTGTGCTTAAACACTCTTGCATTTCGCTCGTTCCAAATTGTCCAAGAGACAAGCATGGTGAGTGAGGCTTTGGCATGTCGGTTTGGAGTTCCATCGGCGCAAGTGCTAGCCCACCACCCTTTCAATGAGTCGAGGAGGGGCCAAGCGGAAGTGTCCAACCCTTGAAGTGATCTTGTAGTCTAATTCCCACACCATGCTACCTACTGTGAGAGTGTGGCAGGTGATGGTGAAGCCTGACCCATATTTGAGTTCCCCGTAACCAATGCCATCATGACGGGTGACATTCACAAACTTGAGCACACGGTCGTCATCGATGGCGGACACACCCCGGTATAACCAGCTGGATGGCTTGATTTGATTGTGAGTGTGAGCAGAAGGGAACTCATCAAGGGGGAACGCGAGGAAAGATACGGTAGGGATGGGGTCTCCGAAGACGTCACAGATCAGGATGCCTCGGTGGTAGTCGATCCAGCAAAGCGAGCGGTTGAAGGGAACGACGGTGTCGGTGTCCCAGCAACAGAGGTGCCAAGGATCATTGACATTGTCGACGCCAAGGATTGGTAGACGCATGGAGTTCCAAGTGCCGCCAAGTACGGGGCCAGCTGATGTGGAGGAGCGTAGCAAACAGATGTCAGCATAGACCTTAGAGTGGATGTCCTTAAAAACGAGGAGCTCTGCCACCGCAAACTCTTGCTCGTCTTGGCCTCGGCACAAGAGGCCCATGGATTGGACCGTCAGTAGGCGCTGCTTCCCTTCCTGCAGGGGAGGGCCACGAGGTAGGTTGTCACCCGTGCGGGTATAATCCGTGTACGGCTCGGTACAAGGTTGGAGAGCTTTGAGCGAGGAAGGGTCGTAGGCGTTGTAGACAAGGAAGTCCTGCACCAGCCCTAGTGCAGGGATATCGGTGGCGATGCGAAGCAGGAGGAGATGGCGGTGGGTCGCCATGATGGCCAAGGGAATATGCCTCCTCGGATCTGGAAAACGTGGCAACTGGGCGTAGAGGCGGGAGGGAAGCGGGGGCTCGGCGAGGCAGAAGGCGATGCGGAAGGGAGCGTTCCAGGAGGTCGTGCCGGACGCCCTGATGGGTGCCTTGGTGTTGTCCGGAAAAGACCCCTCGTCGTCCCTGCGGAAGACGAAACGCTCCAGCATCAGCCAGTTTGGGAAGGCGGCGACAGCCATGGCGGCGACCTTGAAACAGATCGGAAAATTAGGGCTGGTCTCTGCGAGGACAAATCCGGGTGATTTGTAAGGTGAGCTGCCTTGCCGACCAAGGAGGCAGCGGCAAGAGGCGTTCGATCTGGACTCGGAAGCTGAGCGATCCGGCGGCTTCCAGGTTCCAGAGACCAAAACCGATTGGGAGAATATCTCCTGCAGCGGATCTTATGGTGCGCCGGTTCCTTGTGGATGTCTTTTTCAAAATAATCTGGAAAAAATGTATAAGACGGACAATATTGATATCTAATGTCACCTCTAACACAAATCCTAAAATATAGCCCCCAAAACGCCTCCTCAAACTTAAGTCCTCAAATTCGAGGAGTTGAAAAATGTTTCCTCACTGAACTCTAAAATTTAAACAAAACAATTACACAAAAATCCATACAAACATAAATTTAAACTACTCAAATTGCATAGTAAATACAAATGTTGAACATCATACATAGCATAAGTAGATGATTTATCACTAGATAGCACAACTAAACAAATTTAAATTGATTGTCATCGCCATCAAGGGTGAGACCGAAGGTATGTGGGTACAGATTTTGCGTAATAAGTACCTGCAATCTAAGACCTTGGCCCAGGTTACTGTAAGACCCAGTGATTCACCTTTCTGGAAGAGGTTAACAGGACGAAAGCAACCTTCTTCCATAGGAGGCGGCGGCAAGAGGCGTTCGGGACTCGGAAGCAGAGCGATCCGGCGGCTTCCAGGTTCCAGAGACCAAAACCGATTGGGAGAATATCTCCTGCAGCGGATCTTATGGTGCACCGGCTCCTTGTAGATGTCTTTTTCAAAATCGATCCCTTTCTGCGCTCACTTTCCTTCCCTTTTTCCCTCTTATTTTTCCCTCTTTTTTCCTTCCCTTTTTCCCTCTTATACGCGCGCCTCCTCAGCACGTGGTAATGGGCCTGGTGGTGGAACAGCCTTTTTTTTTTGCTTTTTCACTTTCTCATTTCTGTTTTAGTTTTTTCTTCTCTAAATCAATTCAGGATTTCTCATTTCTGTTTTAGTTTTTTCTTCTCTAAATCAATTCAGGATTTATAAAAGAACCAAATTGGAAAAAGAAAAGAGTTTTCAAAAATTATTGAGAAATCATAAATTGTTTGTCAATTCAAAAAAATTCAAAAAACATAAAATGTTCATAATTTCAAAAAATTGTTGACATATTCTAAAAACAATAATGATTTCAAATAAATGTTCATGAAATAAAAAATGTTCATGATTTCAAAAAAAATGACATAATATTCAAAACATATTTGGGATTTTGAAAAAAATGTACATGGAATTTAAGAAATGTTCAAAAATTATAATAAATCCGTAAATAATGAACAAAACGAATCATTACTTATGTAGAGGTTTTATTAGAAGATCTGTAGAGGTCGTTTTATGATTTTATTTAGTCTCCCGCACCTGGTAAAATAAAAATTTCCACGTTTTGTACAACATCGAGTCTAAAAAAATTGACACAATTTGCTATGGGTTAGTTCTTGTAAGCCATATAAAAATGGCTAAATGTCTATTTTTCGTCCATACACTGTTATGTTTATTTTAGTACCATAGTTCATTGTACACATCGGCGACATCGCTATGCTAGGTCAAGGCGAGACACATCATTCATCAGTCTAGCTTAGGCAAGGTACATCAATCCAATTTGCTCAGCAAAACAAATTTCATTGTGATGCCTTAGGAAATCAAGTCGTAATGAGATCATCATATTTTTAGTTTTTGAAATTAATTTTTAAAAGTCCCTATCTCATCATGATATCACTCAGACATAGTTTGTGAAATGAGATTTTAAAAGTCCTTATCTCATACTTGCATTTGATGCAAACTTTTTTTTATATCTACCGCACCTGCATAATGTGATTGTTTATCTCCCGTTGCAACGCACGGGCATATTTGCTTGTAATAATAAAGAGAATTGGGTTTCTGCCTGTACGTCGTCGCACGCGATTTTGCAAAAAAATCCATGTGCTTGAGAGTATTCAACCCGCTGTCCATATAATAAAGTCAATCGAACCGGTATGGGCGAGACAAAAAAAAAATGCCTCCCGATCTGGCTTGTAGGCCGCCGCACCGTGCTCTCCTCCTCTGCTCCGCCGTGGATCCGGCGACGGACGGATCGAGACGGGAGAGACGGGCCGTGTCCCTGGAGGACACCAGTGGTGGACGGATCGAGAGGGAGAGGCGGCGATCTCGATGGCGGGCTCCTTGGAGAATAGCGGCAGCAGCCTGCGTGGCCCACGCGGCGGATCCGACTGCTCCGGCGTGGACGGCGGACGAATCGAGACGGAGAAGCGGCGTCTCCATCGCAAGATCCCTGGAGAAAATGTGTGAGAGAGATTAGAGAGAGAAGGGCTTCAGAGTATGAGAGAAGGGGCAGGAGTCGGCTTGGCCTGCTTGCGCGGTTTGAGGAGGCAGGAGAGGCGGCCTCGAGGCGGAGCTGAAGGTCGCCGCCCTGTGCTCTGCTGCTTTAGCTGTCCCAGCGATGGCCTATGGCGAAGAAGATGAACAGAAAGGTGGGAGGAGGAGCTGCGGCAGCTCTGCTGCTCTATGGTTGTGGGTTTGAGAAAGGGATAGAAAATGAATAGTGGTGGATGAGACGGTGGTGTGGCTTAGATAAGATTGTGTTGTGCGGTAGCTCCACGAGGACTTGTGGCGCACATGCAAGGACATGGTTCCTTTACACAGATGCTAGATTTTCTTTTAGGTTGGATTTGGCTCTATTTGTTTCTATTCGTATTGATTGATTATTAGGCCAACTCCAACGCTAGACCGCGAACGAATGTCCATTTTGTTCGAATTTGTCCGTTTGCACTTAGATAACGGACATACGTGTT
Source organism: Secale cereale (assembly GCA_902687465.1). Taxonomy (NCBI): domain Eukaryota; kingdom Viridiplantae; phylum Streptophyta; class Magnoliopsida; order Poales; family Poaceae; genus Secale; species Secale cereale. The sequence goes on along the minus strand of LR738715.1, from coordinate 813,576,258 downwards.
CGGCCTTTGTTCGAGGCGCCCAACGTGATAGACTATCCCAAAAAGTGTTCGACCGCGTCCCACCGTGCCCGCGACTTCGTGCGCCGGGCGCGTCCACCCCATGCTTGGGCTCGTGTGCCCACCCGCGATCGTGTCGAAGCTCACCCATGCTCACCATGCAATTCTGTCCATTGAGCGCGAGGCGCCGCCATGCCCCGTAGCTGCCGTCGGCGCGCCCGCCCCGCACTGCAGCCGTCGACCTGCGGCTCGCGCTGGCTCTCCCTGCAGCCATCAACCCTCGGGGCTCACACTGCCCCGCCCTGCAGCCGTCGACTCGCGGCTCACGCTGGCCCGACCTAAAGAATCAAACATATCCTTTATCTGACCAACCTAATCATGACAATTAGCAGTAAAGCACGTCAACTTTTATTCTACGCACGGGCATGTTTACAAAAAAAACTAAGTTTTCGGAAATCAACCCGCAGTCCTGACTTAAGTGACAAAAACGAATATTTTTTTCCAGAAACCCCCTCTGTTTTCATGAAATAAACCCGTAGTCCGCACTTAAATAAAAACAATCATTTTTCATATTTTCCCAGAAAACTCCCTACCGTTCCTATTAATTAATCCGCAATTCAACTATAATTGACAAATGCTTATAAAAAATCATATCTTGTAAACCATTACTCCAATTTAAATTATTATATATGATTTTAATTAGAAAAATATGTAGAATCTGAATACAATATTATTTTTAACTATTTAACATTTTTAAAATTCTATTTAGAGTGTAGTTTTAATCAATAGAGATGTGTACAATCTAAATATGATGTTATTATACTTATTTAACATTTTTAAAATTCTGTTTATGGTGTAATTTTAATCAATAGCGCACAATCGGTCTTTTTTCCATACTGATGCCGATCTGTGTTGAAAATGAAAATCTTATCAAAATCAGATTGAAGACAAAGGAAACCAGGAATAACCACACATGCCTCGGCAATAGATTGCATGGAAAAAAATGATGTTCATCTTATGCCGAGAGAGAGAGAGAGAGAGAGATAGAGCATACATGGGTTGCCATGTTGGGGCCTTGAATTATGATTATTGGGTTGGGGGCGTATCGTATTGTTTTCTCCCGTTGCAACGCACGAGCTCTTTTACTAGTTAATAATAAAGAAAATTGGGTTTCTTTCGTCCGTCATGCAATTTTTCAGAAAAGTCCCTCTATTTCAGAGAATTCAACCTGCAGTCCTGTTTTAACTCAAATCGAATCGTTTTTTTTTCGTTTTTTACACAAAAGTCCCTGTATTTTCTTGAAATCAACCCGCAGTCCGGGTTTAAGTCACTCCTGAACCATATGAAATTTGATTAGAAAAATATGTAGAATATGAATATGAGATTATTTTTACCTGTTAAGTACTTTTAAATATTATTTTGGACTATATTTAAGTCAAACAAATGATTTTCTAAATTATACGTATCTTTTAAACCGTAACTTCGATTTTAACATATTATATATGAAATATTATTAGAAAAATGTGTGGAACCTAAATATGATGTTAATTTTACCTGTTAAATATTTTTATAATATTGTTTTTGAAGCAAACTTATAATTTATAGCGCAAGATTAATTTTTTCTTTCGTACCGGCGGCGATCCGGATTGCAAATAAACAACTCATTATAACCATATAGGGAATAGAAAACATCAATAACTACACATGCATACCTCTGAAAAATGTCGCAGGGTAAAACAACAATTTTCTCATCGCGAGAGAGAAAGAGAGAGAGAGAGAGAGAGAGAGAGAGAGAGAGAGACGCCTTAGGATTAACCATATTCAAACACGTTTTGTTTTGTTTTCTGTGAACACCGAGGCCATCGCCGGCGAGTGTGAGAAGTACGATAAGCGGCAACACAAATATGATGCCTCGCAAAAATAAAGGAAATGGACCTATTATGGTCTTGAGTGATGGTTGTTGGGTTAAGAGCGTGTGTTATGTTTTCTCTCCCGTTGCAACACACGGGCTCTTTTGCTAGTAATCTGGAAAAAAATGTATAAGACGGACAATATTGATATCTAATGTCACCTCTAACACAAATCCTGAAATATAGCCCCCAAAGCGCCTCCTGAAACTTTAAGTCCTCAAATTCGAGGAGTTGAAAAATGTTTCCTCACTGAACTCCTAAAATTTAAACAAAACAATTACACAAAAATTCATACAAACATAAATTTAAACTACTCAATTGCATAGTAATACAAATGTTGAACATCATACATAGCATAAGTAGATAATTTATCACTAGATAGCACAACTAAACAAATTTAAATTGATTGTCATCGCTGTCACGGGTGAGACCTCTTTGTGTAATAAGTACCTGCAATCTAAGACCTTGGCCCAGGTTACTGTAAGACCCAATGATTCACCTTTCTGGATGAGATTAACAGGACGAAAGCAGCCATCTTCCATATGACTAAATTCATTATTGGAAACGATAATTCGAATAGATTCTAGGAAGATACATAGCTAGGGGAGACGCCTTTAGCCACACAATATCCCACTCTTCATAATATCGTACAACGTGAGCAGTGGTGGAGCGTGAGCTAGCTACAAGAGGGGGCCACCTCCAGGTCAAAACACAAAGTATGCATGAAAAAAACACACAATAAGGGATGATTAGATAACCATGTCTTGGAGAGAAGGACTGCATAGTATGTTGTTTCTCCATTTATACCTTAACCAGAAATTTATAATGCATCAAAATTTGTATCATTTTGTAGACGGAGTATATTGAAATAGAAATCTAAATTGCCAGAACATCTCTTTGAAATAATGAAAATAGGGCATACATATTGGCTAAGCCTAATATGACGAAACAATATTTCTGTAACCAAGTAATATAGCACGGACCAGGGCACCGACGCGCAGGTGTTGGCGTCAATACATCGGCGGCGTGGGCATGCTGATGCGGCTCTAATTGTGGGCGACTGGAGCAGAGAATAATGGGATCTAGGTCCAGGCCTACATGGCGTCGGGCGCGCGGCATGGCGACATCAGCGACGCGGCCATGCGGCTAACATATTTGCTCGCGGTGAGTAGGAGGCATGAACGCGGCTGGTGGATGGATAGCGAACAAGCACCAGGCGACTAGACACTAGTAGAAAAAGGGACATTTATCCCGGTTTGTAAGGGCCATTAGTCCCGGTTGGGGAACCGGGAGTAAACGGTCGATACAAATGCCCTAGACCATTAGTCCCAGTTCTTATACCAACCGGGACAGATGGTGTTCCACGTGGCCACTACAGCTTGCCCGGGCAGGGGGGCCTTTTGTCCCGGTTGGTAGCACAAACCGGGACAAATAAGCTTCCACACGTCAGCAGTTCAGTGGCTCGGGTTTTTGTTTTTTGTTTTGAAAGGGAGGGAGGGGGTTTGGGGGGCTTTGTAGGGTTAATTTAGGGGTTTCTTATATTGTGTTAGCCCGCT
>LR738715.1:813551277-813567250 GCA_902687465.1 Secale cereale | reverse complement strand
CAACCGGGACCAAAGGTCTCTTTTCAGCAGCCCAGAGGGCGGGAAGCTGAGGCCTTTGGTCCCGGTTGGTGGCACCAACCGGGACTAAAAGGGGGGTATTGGTCCCGGTTGGTGCCACGAACCGGGACCAAAGGTGGGTATTGGTCCCGGTTCGAGCCACCAACCGGGACTAATAGACTGTGCACAGCGGCGTGGTGGTGGGAGTTTAGTCCTACCTCGCTAGCTGAGAGCGCCCAGCACATGTTTATAAGCCCCGCTGCCTCCTCCATCTCGAACTCCTCTGAACTGCAGGCCTATGGGCCTAAACTGACACTGCTATGCCCGTGGGCTTGCTGGGCTTTCTACGGGCCTGAATCCTGGCCCATTGTTGGGTTTCTAGTCGTATTCAGGCCGTGTTGGTCCAGTAGGTGGCTTTTTTTAAAAAAAAATTCTTTGTTGCTTTATTTTTTAGTTTTGTTTCTACTTTCGACAAAATACTTACTGTTGTTATTTTTATTTATTTTATTAAAGTTTATTTATTTTACTCTATTAAAGTTTATTTTGTTTCTACTTATTTATTTTATTTTTATTCAACTTATTTATTTTATTTTATATTTTTCTTTTTTATTTATTTTATGAAAAAAATGCTTTTAGAACAGAAAATACTTTCATAATTTTACTTGCATAAATTTTATATAATTCTATTTTCACTAATACAAAACATACTATCTGTTTCGAGGTATTAGGGTTTCAGACGAAAACTCATCTGTTACAAAGGGATTTCAATTTTTTTAACTTATTTGAACTACAGACTACTTCTGTGTTCAAAATGCACAATTACAAAGTGATATTCTAGATTAAAGGCATCATCACAATAGTTGTGGAGAAAAAGTCTTCACTTTTTCTTCGCTTGTGTCCTTTGCTTATTGCGTTGTAATCATGGATAATCTTCATCATTTATCAAGGTGCTTGGGTCATCCGTGACTTTGAAGGGCGGAATTTCATGAAACTTTTCATAATCTTCGGAAATGTTTGTCTTGTCCTCCACTCCCACGATGTCTCTTTTTCCTGAAAGAACTATGTGGTGCTTTGGTTCATCGTTTGATGTGTTCGCTGTTGGGGAACGTAGTATTTTAAAATTTTCCTACGATCATGCAAGATCTATCTACCAGATGCATAGCAACGAGAGGGAAGAGTGTGTCTACGTACCCTCGTAGACCGGAAGCGGAAGCGTCAAGTGACGCGGTTGATGTAGTCGAACTTCTTCGTGATTCAACCGATCAAGCACCGAACGTATGGCACCTCCGCGTTCAGCACACGTTCAGCTTGATGACGTCCCACGAGCTCTTGATCCAGTTGAGCTTCACGGGAGAGTTTCCTCAGCACGACGGCGTGGTGACGGATATGATGTATTTACCGGCGCAGGGCTTCGCTTAAGCACTGCAACGGTATGACCGAGTTGTGTTTCTGTGGAGGGGGGCACCGCACACGGCTGGAACAATTCAACTTGTGTGTCTTTGGGTGCCCCCCTGCCCCCGTATATAAAGGAGCAAGAGGGGAGGGCCGGCCGGCCTCCTATGGTGCGGCTAGGGCAATCCTACTTGGAATAGGATTGCAATCCTATTCCTAGTAGGAGTCCACCAAGAAGGAAGAGAGGGAAAGGAAAAGAGGGAGAAGTGGCGCCCCCCCAATCCTAGTCCAACTAGGATCCCTAGGTGGGGCGCCGGCCAGCCTCTATGGGCTGCCTCTCTCCTTTCCTCTTGGCCCACTATGGACCATCCCCCCTCGTAGGGGGTTCCGGTAACCCCCTCCGGCAATCCAGTTAAATCCGAAACTTTTCCGGAACACTTCCGGTGTCCGAATATAGTCGTCCAATATATCAATCTTTATGTCTCGGACATTCCGAGACTCCTCGTCATGTCCATGATCTCATCCGGGACTCCGAACTACCTTCGGTACATCAAAACTCATATACTCATAATACCGATCGTCATCAAACGTTAAGCGTGCGGACCCTACGGGTTCGAGAACTATGTAGACATGATCGAGACTCATCTCCGGTCAATAACCAATAGCGGAACCTGGATGTTCATATTGGCTCCTACATATTCTACGAAGATCTTTTATCGGTCAAAACCGCATAACAATATACGTTGTTCCTTTTGTCATCGGTATGTTACTTGCCCGAGATTCGATCGTCGGTATCTCCATACGTAGTTCAATCTCGTTACCGGCAAGTCTCTTTACTCGTTCCGTAACATATCATCTCGTGACTAACTCATTAGTCTTTTGCTTGCAAGGCTTATTGTGATGTGTGTTACCAAGAGGGCCCAGAGATACCTCTCCGACACTCGGAGTGACAAATCCTAATCTTGATCTATGCCAACACCACGAATACTTTCGGAGACACCTGTAGAGTATCTTTATGATCACCCAGTTACGTTGTGACGTTTGATAGCACACAAGGTGTTCCTACGGTATTCGGGAGTTGCATAATCTCATAGTCATAGGAACATGTATAAGTCATGAAGAAAGCAATAGCAGTAAAACTAAACGATCATAGTGCTATGCTAACGGATGGGTCTTGTCCATCACATCATTCTCCTAATGATGTGATCCCGTTGATCAAATGACAACTCATGTCTATGGCTAGGAAACATAACCATCTTTGATCAATGAGCTAGTCTAGTAGAGGCATACTAGGGACATACTGTTTTGTCTATGTATCCACACATGTACTAAGTTTCCGGTTAATACAATTCTAGCATGAATAAAAGACATTTATCATGATATAAGGAAATACAAATAACATCTTTATTATTGACTCTAGGGCATATTTCCTTCATTCGCTTCCATATCTTTTCTTTTTCTGGTTATTGTAGACATGTCCTTCACATAGAAAACCTGCGCCACATCATTGGCTAGGACGAACGTTTCGTCTGTGTACCCAAGATTGTTCAGATCCACTGTTGTCATTCCGTAATCTGGGTCTACCTGTACCCCGCCTCCTGACAGATTTACCCATTTGCACTTAAACAAAGGGATCATAAAATCATGTCCGTAGTCAAGTTCTCATATGTCCACTATGTAACCATAATATGTGTCCTTTCCCTTATTGGTTGCTGCATCAAAGCGGACACCGCTGTTTTGGTTGGTGCTTTTTTTATCTTGGGAGATCGTGTAAAATGTATTCCCATTTATCTCGTATCCTTTGTAAGTCAATACAGTCGAAGATGGTCCCCTGGACAACGAGTATAGCTCATCACAAACAGTGTTGTCACCTCTGAGATGTGTTTCCAACCAACTGCTGAAAGTCTTGATGTGTTCACATGTAATCCAGTCGTCACACCGCTCCGGGTGTTTGGAGCATAGATTGTTCTTGTGTTCATCGACATACGGGGTCACTAGGGTAGAGTTCTGTAGAACTGTGTAGTGTGCTTCAGACCAAGAATGTCCGTCCCTACATATTATTGACTCCCCTCCAAGCGTGCCTTTCCCAGTTAGTATCCCCTCATACCGCGATTGAGAGAGACCAATCTTCTTAAGGCCAGGAATGAAGTCAACACAAAACCCAATGACATCCTCTGTTTGATGGCCCATGGAGATGCTTCCTTCAGGCCTAGCGTGGTTACGGACATATTTCTTTAGGACTCCCATGAACCTCTCAAAGGGGAACATATTGTGTAGAAATACGGGGCCCAGAATGAAAATCTCGTCGACTAGATGAACTAGGACGTGCGTCATGATATTGAAGAAGGATGGTGGGAACACCAGCTCGAAACTGACAAGACATTGCGCCACATCACTCCTTAGCACTAGTATGATTTCTGGATCGATCACCTTCTGAGAGATTGCATTGAGGAATGCACATATCTTCACAATGGCTAATCAGACGTTTTCCGGTAGAAGCCCCCTCAGTGCAACCGGAAGCAGTTGCTTCATAATCACGTGGCAGTCATGAGACTTTAGGTTCTGGAACTTTTTCTCTGCCATATTTATTATCCCTTTTATATTCGACGAGAAGCCAGACGGGACCTTCATACTGAGCAGGCATGCAAAGAAGATTTCCTTCTCTTCTTTGGTAAGAGCGTAGCTGGCAGGACCTTCATACTGCTTTGGAGGCAGGCTGTCTTTTTCGTGCAAACGTTGCAGGTCCTCCCGTGCCTCCGGTGTATCTTTTGTCTTCCCATACACGCCCAAGAAGCCTAGCAGGTTCATGCAAAGGTTCTTCGTCACGTGCATCACGTCGATTGAAGAGCGGACGGATGGCAATGGGTCGGGTTTCGATCGGGTTGAACAATATCAAATCCATATCCATATCCATGAAGACAGTCTTTGCCCGCCAATGAAAAAATACATGGGTGAAAAATTATGTCCATGTCCAAACCCGATGGATATCCATACCCACTGGATATCCATTGGGTCCTCTCTAGACATATAAATTAGACATAACACAATGTTAACATAAGATCTTCCATTCTTCACTTCGTGGCAGGCTAGGCTTCACTTATGGCAAATCAACGTCCACTAACAACATACAATCATTTAGTATTTTTCTAACAAATCAGAATGATGAGTCATTTAACAAGGAGATAAAAACAAGGGAAGGGCATTGGGGTATGTTACAGTGGGGATTGAATGTCAACTAATAAAAGTTATGACATCGATTGTGTAATTTATTTTGCATGTTTTGGATAACAAAGTGTAAAATTGCAGTGCGGCATGTGACTGCGGGGTAGGGATAGCAGATTTTTTCCATTAAGTCATACTATCAGGTCGGGTTTGGATATACCCACGGGTACAAGATTATATCCATGCCCTACCCACGAGTAATCGGGTCGGGTTTGGGCGCTGCCCATGGACACAAAAGCATATCCAAACCCTATCCATTCGGGTCGGATATCCATGGATATCCATGTCCATGGATAAAATTGCCATCCTTAAGCGGACCTCTAGGTCTTTCCTGTAGGGTAGGTCCCAAAATATAGATTTGTTCTTCCACATGGGTGCGCGTCCCTCATCGTCATTCGGAACAGATAGTCCGCTGGGACCCTTTCCAAAGATTACCTATAAATCATTGACCATAGCAAGTACGTGATCACCGGTACGCATGGCGGGCTTCTTCCGGTGATCTGCCTCGCCTTTGAAATGCTTGCCTTTCTTTCGACATTAATGATTGGTCGGAAGAAATCGACGATGCCCCAGGTACACATTCTTCCTGCATCTGTCCACGTATATACTTTGGGTGTCATCTAAACAATGTGTGCATGCGTGGTATCCCTTGTTTGTTTGTCCTGAAAGGTTACTGAGAGCAGGCTAATCATTGATGGTTACAAACAGCAACGCATGTAGGTCAAATTCCTCCTGGTTGGCCTCATCGCACGCACGTACACCTTGTCCATTCCACAGTTGTAAAAGTTCTTCAACTAGTGGCCTTAGGTACACATCAATGTTGTTGCCGGGTTGCTTAGGGCCTTGGATGAGTATTGACATCATAATGAACTTCCGCTTTATGCACAACCAAGGAGGAAGGTTATAGATACATAGAGTCACGGGCCAGGTGCTGTGATTGCTGCTCTGCTCCCCAAAAGAATTAATGCCATCCGCGCTTAAACCAAACCATACGTTCCTTGCGTCACCTGCAAACTCCTCCCAGTACGTTCTCTCGATTTTTCTCCACTGCGACCCGTCAGCGGGTGCTCTCAACTTCCTGTCTTTCTTACGGTCCTCTGCGTGCCATCGCATCAATTTGGCATGCTCTTTGTTTCTGAACAGACGTTTCAACCGTGGTATTATAGGAGCATACCAAATCACCTTGGCAGGAACCCTCTTCCTAGGGCGCACGCCGTCAACATCACCAGGGTCATCTCATCTGATCTTATACCGCAAGGCACCGCATACCGGGCATGCGTTCAAATGCTCGTACGCACCGCGGTACAGGATGCAGTCATTAGGGCATGCATGTATTTATGCACCTCCAATCCTAGAGGGTATACGACCTTCTTTGTTGTGTACGTACTGTCGGGCAATTCGTTGTCCTTTGGAAGCTTCTTCTTCAATAATTTGAGTAGTTTCTCAAATCCTTTGTCAGGGACACCATTCTCTGCCTTTCACTGCAGCAATTTCAGTACGGTATCGAGCTTCGTGTTGCCATCTTCGCAATTGGGGTACAACCCTTTTTTGTAGTCCTCCAACATGCGATCGAACATCAGCTTCTCCTTTTCACTTTCGCACTGTCTCCTTGCATCAACAATGACCCGGCGGAGATCATCGTCGGGCACAACATCGTCTGGTTCCTCTTGACCTTCAGCAGCTTCCCCCGTTGCAGCATCACCATATTCCGGGGGCACATAGTTGTCATCGTCCTCTTCTTCTTCGTTGTCTTCCATCATAACCCCTATTTCTCCGTGCTTGGTCCAAATATTATAGTGTGGCATGAAACCCTTATAAAGCAGGTGGGTGTGAAGGGTGCTCGAGTCGGAGTAAGACCTCATATTCCCACAGATAGTGCATGGACAGCACATAAAACCATTCTGCTGGTTTGCCTTAGCCACTTCGAGAAAATTATGCACGCCATTAATGTACTCTGAGGTGCGTCTGTCACCGTACATCCATTGCCGGTTCATCTGCTTGCATTTATATATAAAGTGTGTCAAAAACTATTACAGAATATCATGGATACATTAGTGATCAAATTAATATAAGTTCATCATCACATTAATTATATTCAAAGTACATGCATATATAGCTCACCACGGTAGTGCCGGCGACGAGATCGGCGCGGGCGACCGACAGCGGTGAAGATGGGAACGGGACGTACGACGGACCGCTCAACCTAGCCAAATCTCGGAGAAAATGGAGCTTCGAGAGGAGAAAGCTTAACTAGTGTGGCTCGGGCATTTCATCGAGCACCTCATGTGCATATATGGGAGGTGAGCTAGAGCACCACACAACACCCCTCGCCGGCCAGAGAAAATAGAGCAGTGTGGGCTCGCCGGCGATGGGGTATATATAAGCAAACAATTGGTCCCGGTTCGTTACAGGAACCGGGTCTAAAGGCCACCCATTCGTCCCGGTTCCTGTTACGAACCGGGACCAATGGGTGTGGGCCAGGAGCGAGGCCCATTGGTCCCGGTTCGTGCCTGGAACCGGGACAAATGGGCCCAGACCAACCGGGACAAATGCCCAACGAGGCCCGGCCGGCCCCCTGGCCGCACGAACCGGTACGTATGTACCCATGGGTCCCGGTTCATGGATGAACCGGGACTAATGGGCTCTGAAGGCCCGAATCAAAGCCCTGTCTTCTACTAGTGAGAGAGGACAAGGCAAGCAAATGCGTTCGTTTCCATCAATGGGCTTCTTGTGTTTATATACCTAGTAACTAGTAAATTTATTTTTGCACTTTTGGAAGGGGGGCCATAGCCCAGTTTGGCCTCCACTACCCTCCGCCAGTGAACGTGAGGACATTTATGTTGCTACAGTATTACAATCTGTTTTAGTAAACATCTAGTTCAGGAGGTCATTAGTAGGAGACCAGTGGAACGCGCATCTCGTGTGGAAGTTGATGGACATCCACATCTTTGATGAGCCAGATTCAATTCACTGGAAACTATATGTGAATGGAGTTTTCCTAGTGAAATCTATGTATTTAGACTTAATTTATTCTGGTCCAATTCCAAAGTCATTAGACATTTGGAAGATTAAAGTACGTCTAAGAATCAAAATATTCATGTGGTTTGTTCACAAGGAGGGGGTTCTGACTAAGCATAACTTGGCAAGGCGAAGATGGGAGGGTAGTAAATGATCTTGCTTTTGTGATCAGGATGAAACTATTCAACACCTCTTTCTCAATTGTCCTTTCACCAAACTGTTATGGCGTCGATTCATAAAGCCTTTAATGTCACCCTCCGGATAGTATTAACACGTTATTTGGGACACGACTAGTGGGAGTGGACCCAATTACTGTGGGACATATTCGGATAGGAGTAAGCACATTAATTTGGGTTGTATGTAACTGCAGAAATGATATGATTTTTAGCAGACAAGCTCTTATAAATTTCTTGTAGGTTATATACAGGGCCACTACTTCGATCCGTACGTGGTCGTTGCTTATTCTTGCATGAGATATTTTGTGTATCCGGTGGGAGATGGTAGCATGGGATGTTTACAACGGGTTTGGATGACGATCCAATAATAGGCTAGGTGATTAGTCATCTCGTCCTATTATTACCGGACGTGGCAACTTTTATCTTCATTTTATTTCATTTTAGCTTCGTGTGAGCTTGTTCTGAGGTTTGGGGTTCAAATCTCTTGTGACGCATATTTTTAAAAAATTAAAAAAGAAAGAGAGAAAAAAAGCTGAGGGCACCAAATACTGTTCGGTATGCTACGTACACCGGTCGTGTACATGTACATTCCAAAAAGACCATCATGCCTTTTATTATGACGAAGGGTAGGAAGAGATCTTCACCATTGATGTATTTAAGAGGTTTGTACCGAAGAAGAAGTGTTGATGTTTAATGTCTCTGCTATGATGCGCTGAATACCCTTCGTAGTTGCCTGCATATGAATAGGAATTGGTTAGCTCTGCTATCTGTTTTTCTCTCTGTGATACTCTTTTCGCAAATTATTATGGTATATGTTGTTTCCCACTATGCTACGATGCCATTCATATGGCCGTCTTTTTTGTGCCTAGATGTGATCGTGCTGGACAAAGCTGCCCCTCCGCTACCAAGTACTGACTTATCTGGAGATCGATAACCCAATACACCAACAAACCTTCAGTTGTCGTCGTATATATAGTGAGAGGACACGGAGAGATGATGTAACAGGTTCATCATGTGGAACTATTAAATGAAGCCAGCTTGTACGGTACAGTGTTGTGGAAGAAGTGACATAATAAATAAATAAGAGAACTGCTTGTCGGCACAGAAATTTTGCGGCTATAAAGACAGCAAAAACCTTGATCGCCAATGAGGCTAACATGGGGTTCCTCCTTGGCAAAAATAGTGCAGGTTCGTTTGTTATGTTTGAAATAGTAGTGTTTATTTTGGGTGTTCTAGGTTTAGGAGGTATCATGGATTTGAAAATGTTGGCAATGTGAGCCTATGCAAAGTTGGCATAATATGTGACCGAGTGAAACTGCCGAATCTCGTCACGTGCCGAAAAAACTATTTGCTTGATGTGCTAGCCTAGTAGGCGCCAAGCTAGCGGCTGTGGAGGAGAGTCTCGCCCCGGCGATCCACTGCCCCCCACTACTGTTGATGCTGCATATTAACGGCGTGCAAGCTACAGAGATTGCATACAATGCGCAGCGTAGAGGGAAACATCGTACTAACATATTTGCCATTCAATGCATCCCAGCACGAAAATGACGTCTGTTGCTTCTAATTTGGTAGATATATGTTTAAATCGTTTGATTATATTTTTCTTCTCATATCACTCGATCTACTCCGACACGATCGCATATCAACGCAGAGACATGACACAGCTTATGTGACGACTTCAACATAAGAAAATCCCAGGCGGGACATATATTGCAAAACAATGAAAATTATGCTTTCTTGGACTGGCAAAATTTGTTCTTCTTTTCACTTTAGGCAGATTTTTTTATTACATACAAATTTAGTAGCATGCAGTTGATGTGAACATCATACTAGTGTTCTTTTTCTAAAGTTTTTGAAGCTTTTAATATATATTTCATATTTTAGGGTACTGCGGTGGGCAAAGCCAGCCTGAACTCATTTTATTGATTTTGAAAAGTTTAACAGAAATTATTACAAAGGAGGCAGAGAGAGAGAGAGAGAGAGAGAGAGAGAGTGCTAGTATGCGAAGTTTTGGTGAACGGTTACATTGGAGGAATTTATTTCAAATGATTCATAAATGATATTATCAAGTTTAAAAAAACTCAAAGAAATCAGTGAAAAAAAACTCAAAGAAATCAGTGAAAATGATACATATTCACAAGTATCTGTAAAATTTCGTTCAAAAATAATATGACTTGCAAGCTGCACAAAAACAAATTCCTGACCCGACAACAACAACAACAAAAAATGGCTAATTTTCATGTACGTATTTGTTTTTTTATACACCATGTATGAAAGAATATTATTATCAAAGTTTTGCTGAACATGTTATATATGTATTTGTGCATGTACAACAAAATTCGATTTTCTTTTGTGATGTAGAAATATTATTTTTATAAAGTACACCATGGAGCCCGTCCTCCATTTGCTCTTTTCGTAGTAGTATCTGGCTATCCAGGACAGCATGATCCCCCAATCAATATATAGGAAGTTGTTTAAGGTCCTCTTTAACACATCTACTGGACCATAGAAAAATGTCCTGAGCTGCTCCACAATGCACCCAGCCCAAGGAATTATTTCTAGATTCTATTTTTGCATTTCTTCTTTTCCAAAGGCTCCAAAGAACAGTCATGACGACCGTACTTTGAATTTTCCAGGGAGGCTGATTTCCTTGCAATTCATTAATAGACGAACAATCTGCAAGGTTGATGTTGAGTGAGTCCACCGTGAACCGAAACTTCAGAAGCAATTTGGTAGTAAAGAAGCGTATGTGTTGCCAATTCCACAACCAAGCAGAACGGGGAAGAGTCGGAAGAATCCAGACCCCTTCGGAATCTGCGCTTGTTGGTGAACAAATGCCCACGGTGCACCAACCAAACAAACAATCTCCACCAATTAGTCATCGCATAGTTCTTCGTGCACACGAACTCATGTGAATAGGTCATATGGCCTAGATGGGAAAGCAACTTCATATGCCAAAGCAACAGTAAAGGGGTTTGTCATGGAACCTGCAAAAAAATATTTTCCAGTACCTGCATCAATGAGTTAACAGTGGTTAAAAGGGTACACAAGCATTGCAGCTCGACAGTAGCAACATCGGATAGGCGCGGCTGTAGCGAGGGGTCATGGTGAGTTTCCTCTCCCTGATTTATTTAGGTAGCTGCGATTGTCCCTGGTTTCCCAAAGATGGCAGATCCGGTAGATTCACAACCGCTGCGGCACTCGGTCGGTTGCAACTGGGTAGAGTCATTTGCGAGGGCAGGAGTAATTCATAAGCGGGATTTCATAATGTGACAGTGTCAATCGGATGAAACGGTGGTAGGAGTTGCGTGTTTCTCTTAAATCGTACCGTGTTGATGCTAGTAGATGTCGAGCATATCGGGACGGAGGGGAGATGATTGGGATGTGGGTATTGGAGACACTTACATTCAGTATCACATTACGCAGTGCAGGTCCTTGCATGTACTCCCTCTGTAAAGAAATATAATAGCGTTTAGATCACTACTTAGTGCTCTAAACACTCTTATATTTCTTTACGAAGGGAGTATTAAGTTAACTTCCTTGAATGGCGAATATGTTAGTTTGGATTGTCATCCTCTGACCCCATTGGCATATGAAGTTTGAAAACACATTGATCTCCAGCCTTGTTAGTTGAGTTTTCATGACTCACGAGTCACGATTCCTTCCAAATATACTGGCAAATAGAAGTTTCAACATGTTGGTCGTGACTCACGCCTGTTTGATCATAGTCTTAACAGTTTTGTTTGCACGGTATGCGTCATTCAGCTGCAGCTAATCTGCTACTAGAAGTTACCGGAACCTATGACAATCAGCAACGAGTGACACGATGTACTTCTCCTACAGCCAAGCTCTCTATGGACTAGTGCCGAGACCACCATTGCGAGCTAACTCAGCATGTCCTGTTTTGGAGTATGTAATGTACTCCATTTTGTTTGGCCAGCTGGGTGCTTCTCTAGTTCACTATAATATCTTTGGGTTGAGTTTTCTTTTCATTATCTATCTATGTAATTGGAAATTGAAAATTATGCCCTTTGTATTTTTGGACCCTCTTGATTCACAAGGAATTTAAAATGCCCCTTGGAATCAAAGGGGTCCTTACCTCTCCACAGGGTGTTATTATTTAAGCTAGGAAGTTGTTTTGAGTTGTCCGGTGTTTTAAAATTCTTGGTTGTTTATTCTTGTTGGGCTAAGTATGGTATGACTATTTTGTAGGTGAACTTTCCGAAGACCAAGAAGACCTACTGCAAGAACAAGGAGTGCAAGAAGCACACCCTCCACAAGGTTACATAGTATAAAAAAGGAAATGACAGTCTTTCTGCACAGGGGAAGCGTCGTTATGACTGCAAGCAGTCTGGATATGGTGGCCACACAAAGCCTATTTTCCACAAGAAGGTATGCTACTCATTTCTGTGGGCATATTTCTTCTTTGATGGACAACTCAAGTTACTTTGGAAATGTTGGACACTCTGCTTCTGTTGCTTCCTTGCATCTTGATGTTCATTATTCTGTTTGTTTTAGGCCAAGACAACAAAGAAGATTGTGTTGAAGTTGCAGTGTCAGAGTTGCAAGCATTATTCACAATGTGCTATCAAGGTCCGCACATCCCACTTATCTGCCATTCCATTTCCTTGCTATACTCTATTATGTTTTAGTATCTGACACCATAATTTATTTGTTACAACAGATGTGCAAGCACTTGGAAATCGGTGGAGACAAGAAGGGCAAGGGAACATCTCTCTTCTAAGCTGATGATATTGCTGTTATGTTTAGAGTGTTGCGGAAGAACTTCCCCCAACATGATTGTGTATTATTTTTAATTTTCTAGTTATAACCCTATTGGCTATGGAGCATATGTTTTGCTATTGTGTCAACTACTTTCTCCAGATCTAATCCACAATTAAAATGTTATTTATGCCGTGAGTTTCGTAATTTTTGTTCTTGGTCCAATTAGGATTGTTGTTGCAAAGTGTATGCTTATGACGCGATGAATGCCATTCATTCTTAGGTCTCCTATCCGTTTTCATGGATGTGATATACAACCACCGTTTCGAATTACATGTCTTAAATTTGTGTCGTATCTAACGCACTAAAACGTTGTCTAGATACATCTGTATCTAGACAAATGTAAGACAAGTAATTTTGGGCGGAGGATTTTTCGGCAAACTATATTGATATGTTGTTTCCCTCTACGGTGTCACTCGCATGGCTGTGTGATCTTGTTGGGAAAAGCACCCCCTCCTCTATGAGAAACTACAACAAACATTTGGTTGTCTTCGTGGCATAACCACAGTATAACACATGTGTCAATTTTTGATTCGTTGGCTGGCGTCCAAAGTTACTTTCAAGTGAAAGTACATAATTCCATAGACATGGATTTATAGAGGAGAGGTAGTGACAGATTCATCATGTGGACCACTCATTGTATCATCTATAAAAGCAGCAAAACCCTGCGTTGCAATGATGCATGTTGTAGATGGGATATCTCCTTGAGCGAAAAATAGCTTGGATTTGCTAGCTATTTTGAAATAGCAGAGTTTGTTTTGAATTGTAGGGTTGGGATATATCAGGGATTTGAAAATGTTGCTGATGTGCGCAAATGCTAAATTGATACAATATGTGATCACGACAAGACTATATGATGTTGGAGGGAATCTTTCACCTATGTTGGCTCGGTTAGGCAATATTGCACGATGTGCTAAGAACTGGACATTAAGTTCTGACATGGAACCGGTCGTGGTTGGTGTTGCTGTGTATATCCTAAGTTTCGTTTCCTATCTTAGTGCATCCACATGCTTCGTGGTCTTCTTAACACCCACTTTTGTTTTACGTCTGAGTTAATTTCATTCTAATTTGGTTGTTAGCGGGATTTCCTAATGCATTATGCAAGGGTTTTGCTTCAATTCTTCAAGAGAACTCATTATATGTTGGGCCTTGTAAATCTTGCAGCAGGAGTCGAGACTTGTTGTGAATGTAAGTTCAGAAGTCCCTTTAATCCATGATGGCAACAACTACAACAATAGATAAAGTACACAAAAGATCGACTCAAGATATCCACCAACTTTTTTCCGTAAGACCCGAAAAACACAAAACCATAGCAACACAAGTGTGAGCTTGATCGTTTAAGGTGATGTATGTTGTAGCTATTTACCTTGCACATGATAATCAAATTAGTTTAATCATGCATTAGCACTAGTGTACGGTCGCTATCTTGTGACAAAGTTTAATAAAACTGGTACTAATGTCAATTTATAAAAAACAGTTTCCGGCGCTATGTCTGAAATATTTGTAGTTAAACTGTAGCTCGTTTCATAGACAAATTTAGGAATTTTAACAGTTGAACCACTATACTCTCCACTTGCTTTTCGATACCCCCTGGAACACTATCAATTAAACGCCAAATGTGTTGGCACAGGTCCCATTGACGTTTCTGACCGCAATTATCTTCTGGATACGCAGCTAGCCTATACTTTTGGCTAGATACGCACACACACACATCAGATGCCAGCATTTTTCCATGCTAACATTAGAAGCTAGCTAGATCAAGCAGAACTAGCCACTGCCACTTCACACCCTCGTGAACCAACCGACAACATGCACCATGACACTGGGCCATTACCCCACGTCCTTCGGATGAAGAGAGATGGATGCCGATGTCCTAGATGTTGAAGGGGAGCCGTGGGAGCACCCCCTGCCCCATCATGAATCGGGAGACGGATACACGCCGACGACCATCAAATGTGACACTGCCGCCCTCGGGCGCCCGACGACCATCAAATGTGACACTGCCGCCCTCGGGCGCCAGGTCTGTCGGACACAGGGTAGCTGCCATCGCAACATCCAGCGCCATCCGACCAGCCACACTCCACTATCGTGCGGGTGCCGCATGCCAGCATTCTTACCGAAAAAGACTTCCGCCCCGCTTTATATATATAAAGCACATATCAACATCACCCGGTACAAACGCATGCTACCACAACACACGTACACATCCAAGGCAAAATACATAGACGTTGAGCGCAGCAACATCATCCCTAGCGCTATTGTGAAGACAAAAAGCCGCATACGACGAATCGTGGGCTTCAAGACGTCGCCTTCAGGAAGGATACGACCCAGAGCGCCGCCATCGCCCGATCCAAGGATCGGAGTTTTCCCTGGAGCCGAGACAACGCCTTCAAGAAGGGAACGAGTTTCGCCGCCACCGGTGCGTCCGAAGATAGAACAGGTTTTCACCACGGAAAACACTCACCGCCACCGATCGCCACACCCCGGCTACCACGCCGCCCATACGGCCATGGCCACCGGGCAGCATCAAGGCGGGCTCGGCCCAAGAGCACCGCGCAACCACCACCCCCCAGGGCCGCTGCCCCGGCATCCAAGACCAAGACACCATCTCACTTGAGATCCGATGCTACCCCAACCAAAGAGACGAGCGGAAAGATCCCTACTTTCTCACCCCTGGACATCCCGCAGTGCCGAGACCAATAGGCTGGCCAAAATGGGCATCCATCGACTTGTCCAGCCACACCGGGCGCGAGACGAGCTCGGTCCTGCTGCACCATGTGTGAGACAAGGTCGGTCCTACTGCATCGTGCGTGAGACGAGTTCGGTCCAACGACAACGTGCGCGAGACGAGGTCGGTCCCGCCGCACCGGGCGCGACACGACCGATGAACCGCAACTTGGACAGGGCCAGCCCTTCGACACAAGTAGAGCCCGGACGGCGAGGAGATGAAGAGAAGGTCGACACGGTTCGACCGTAGACGAGCCGACGCCGGAGTAGAGCCAATCGTCGCCGCGGGCAGAGCCACAGATCCACCGTGTAGCCGCCGCTACGCCAGACGGCCACCGCAAGGACCATACAGCATCGCGGCCACCCATGGACGGAGCAGCAGCCACGTCGGGCCATTTCCCCAACCTGCGCCGCTCGCCAGATTCCAGCCGTGAGACCCGGCCGAGCACGCAACCACCCGAAGCCCCTGCTCCACCGCCACCAGCCGCCCAACCGGGACTCCACCCGCTCCCTGCACCGCAGGCCAACCCCCAAGCCGCAAATTCGGACGGATCTGGCCAGAGGACGAGCCCCTCGCCGCCACCAGCCCGCCGGCGGCGCCCTTGTCCCCCGCACCTGGGCGAGCCAGAGCCGCCGCCACAGAGACCACACCAAGCACC
>LR738715.1:813399265-813551195 GCA_902687465.1 Secale cereale | reverse complement strand
CCCCGCGCTGGATTTAGATGTTCACGACCCCGCCACCGACACCCGTCGTCACGCCGCCACACCCCGCATTAGCGCGTCGCCACCTCCCTACACCAGATCCCGTGCGCACCAGTGTCAAGCGAGGGGGGGGAGCCCCGCCTCCACCCACGCCGGCCGAGCTTTTCCCGGTGGCGCGCCCAGGCGACAGCGAGGAGAGAGGGAGGAGAGGGGAGCCTAGGCCTCGGCGGGTAGTGTTTGCCCTCCCGGTCGCCTGCGGGGAGCGACGCGGGAGGACCAAAGACTTTTTTTGTTTTTTCCGCTCTGCCACCATTCTTCTGCCCAGAGCCAACATCGACGTTGGTTCTTCACCCCGGCACTGGTGCCGTCGGAGGCGTGCATCAGCACCTCCTTGGACAGGGAATCGTCCGCGAACTTGCATGGTAAGGGGTGAGGCGACATGCGTGTTGCGGTGAGATTGGTGAGGCGGCATGCGTGCTACAGTGGGATGAGGATGAGGCGACTAGCAAGCAATCAGGATATAGTGACAAAGCATGTTTTCCATGAGAAGGTATGGTGTTGATTTCCCTGACCATCTCTTCCTTGATGGACAACTGTACCTATTTTGGAAAATACTCCCTCGGTCTCAAAATAAGTGTCATTGATTTAGTACAATTTTGTACTTCCTCCATCCCAAAATAAGTGACTCTTAGGGAGTATATTTTAGAATGGAGGGAGTGTTTTATGTTGCTTATTTTCATACGGATGTTCATTAATCTGTTTGTTTCAGGTAAAGACAACAATGAAGATTGTGTTGAAGTTGTACTGTCAGAGCTACAAGTATTACTCATAACTTGCTATCAAGGTACTCACATGTCACTTGTTTGACATCCCATTTCGTTGATGTGTATACTGTTATGTTAAGCATCTTATGTTGTAATCGCATCATTACTAAAGAGGTGCAAGCACTTCATATTCGGTAGAGACGAGAAGGGCAAGGGAACTTCTCTCTTCTAAGATGATGATATCGTTGTTATGTTAAGAATGTTGTGCTGAACTTGCCACTAGAAGAATGTATTTTATATATTTACTGGTCATAACTCTGTGGGCCATGAAGTGTATGTTTTTTTCTATTGTATCAACTACTTTGTCCATATCTAATAGACGGGTAAAATATTCTTAATATTCCGAGTTCGCTATTTTTGTTCTTGGTCTAATTAGGACTGTTCGCGCATGATTATGCTGATGATGTGCCACATGCCCTTCATTCTTAGTTGTCCTATCTATTTTTCTGGATGTGATATATCTTTCAGGAAATTGTTGTGGTACGTTGTTTCACACTATGGTGCAATTTGCATGGTTATCCCTTTTTTGTGGGTAGCTTTGATCTTATTGGGCAGCGCAGCCCCCCTCCTACGGAAAACTACAATAAAATTTGGTTGTCTTCCTGGCATCACTGCAGTAGCACACGTGCCGCTTTTATTCAGTGGCTTTTGTTCAAATTTACTTCCAAGTGAAAGTACATAATTTTATAGGCAGCTATTTAGAGAGAGGAGAGGGAGTGACAGATTCATGATTCATCATGTGGACCAGCTCATTGTATCAACTATAAAAGCAGCAAAACCTTGCATTGCAATGGTGGATGTTGGGACACGTGATATCTCCTTTAGTGAAAAATAGCTTGGTATAGTTGTTCGCCAATCCCCATGTTTGAAATAGTAGGATTTGTTTTGAGTTCTAGGTTTGGTTTGGGATGTATCAGGGATTTGACGGCATGAGCATATGCAAAGTTGGCGTAATATGCAATCACATTTAGACTAGATAATGTTGCACGATGAGGTTGACTATCTAATTTGGGAAGAGGAAGATGTTGATCTGGAAGTGGCACCAAATTGGCTAGTGCTGGTTCGGCTCCCGACTACCGAGAGTTTTATCCAGTCTGCACTCATGGGGAGATGAAAGATGTGTGGAACCCAGCAGGGGATACCATTTGGAGAAGGAGAGGCAAATCTTTTTTTCTATACAAATCCATTGTCTAATCCATCATGGAACCCTGCGAGGTATATCATTGCTAAATCTGATGGCTTCTCTAATCCATCGGGTGTGAAGTTGGACAAAATCTAGAC
This sequence comes from Secale cereale, assembly GCA_902687465.1. Taxonomy (NCBI): domain Eukaryota; kingdom Viridiplantae; phylum Streptophyta; class Magnoliopsida; order Poales; family Poaceae; genus Secale; species Secale cereale. The sequence goes on along the minus strand of LR738715.1, from coordinate 813,549,093 downwards.
ATGGAGCCAGATACACAATTTGCCTGATGGTTTTCCGAGGAGCATGCACATCCGTTATTGAAAATTTATGCAAAAGGATTAGAGATGTGCAGGTAGTTCAGATAAAATTTCCAAGTGGATATATTCATGAGTTTATTCGGGTTAGGGCAAAACTGGACGTGAACAAGCATCTTACTCTGTCGGGTGAGCTTCACAAAAGGTGGGAAAACAAAGTTTTATTAAGTGAAGCTATGAAAAACTGTCAGTTTTCCCCAGGCGCGTGGAAAGATGGGGCATTGGCATGAGGAGTGCGGGTTAGGTGAATGAAATGTTGGGGTTGGAGAAACTATCATGCTGCAGGGTGCGCAGAATTAAGTAGCTTGAGTGACGAATGGATTGGTTTGCATTGTCGTCCTCGGACCCTATTTGGATGCGAATTTTCAAGATAGATTAATCTCCAGTCTCGATAGCTGAGTTGACATTACTCATGGATCATGATTGTTCTCTTCTAGTTATTAACGAGAGAGGATCTTTCCCCGCTCTATATATAATGCAATGGCCAAACATCATCGCACATACAACTCGACACTACATGACATGATTGCTCTCTTCTAGTTAGGGCATTTCTAACCGATCCCCTATTAGGCATTAGTGGAGGATAAATTCGATTTAACTCCCTTATGTCGCACCTAGTCGATCCCCTAAAACGTATAAGAGAGGATCAATTTTACTCGACCTGTCCGCACCCAAGGAGTAAATATACTCCACCGAAACAAGTTGGAGGAAAATTTTAGCTCTCTCTCGCGACCCCCTGCTGCTCCTGCGCACCGCTGCCGCAAGCCTGAACTTCCACTGGAGGTGCTTGACGAGCACGTTGACGCAGCCGTCGATCTTGATGGCCATGTCCACATCCATGCCGCCACTGAGGTTGCTGTTGCTCTTGCTGGCTGCTACACTCGATGCTGATGTCGTGCAGGAACTGCGCCTTCCTGAACACGTCCTCCTTGCACACCAGCGCCACTTCCTGCAGCAGCAGCGAGGGCCGGGACGGCGGGACCCGTGCACCGGAACACCTCCTTGTTCTGGTTGTTGAGCAGGAGCACCTCCTCCTCGTCGGAGACAGCGGCCACGTAGTAGTCCGACTCCGGCTCCGGCTCATCGGAGAACCGCGCGGCCCGGAGATCCCACACCACGTCCATGGCCCGGCCGTCTACCTGGAACTGATTGGCCTCGTACTTGCGCCAGAAGTGCCACGACTGCATTTCCACCTTTCCGCCCTCCATGCCACTGCCGCTGGCGTGCTCCCTGCCGATGTCGCCTCCTCCGGTCTTGTCCTTGCCGCCGCTAGCTGACGACGAACTGCTGCCGCTGCTCTTCATGCTGCCCGAATCAATCTGGTCCAGCGCGCCGCCGCATAGCAATTGTTTGATGAAATGCATAACCCAATTGAGAACTTTACTCGGCTAAATTTAGGGGGTCAGTTAGAACCGACCAAAACTTAGTGGAGTAAATATACTCCACTAAGGTTTGCTGGGCCGTATCCTCCTCTATTTTATTGGGGGTCAGTTAGAGTTGCTCAAGGTCATATCATCACCTAAACAGTTGGTTTGGACAGCATGATGCCATTCAGCTGCTAATTAATCAACTTTTGTCCTGGAATTTACTAAAACCTAGTGAATCACCAACTTGTTAATAATGTAATCCTCCTACAATTTGCATCATTACTTCTGCAGTTCAAGCACATTGAAATCGATGGAGACAAGAAGGGCAAGGGACCTCTCTCTTCTAAGTTGACGATATTCATGTTATGTTCAGAGTGTTTGCTGGAACTTCCCACAAGAAGAATGTGTTATCTTAATTTTATTGTTATAACTCTATGGGCTATGGAGAATATGTTTTGCTTTCGCATCAACTAGTTTCCACGGATCTGGAGTAAGAGACAAATAAAGGTTCTTTTCACTCTTGAGGTAGGTATATTTGTTCTTGGTCTAATTAGGACTGATGTTCAGCGTCTCTGCTATGACGCGCTGAATTCCCTTCGTAGTTGCCTAGATACAGATAGGAATTCCTTGGCTCGCCTATCTATTTTTCTTGCTTTTTTTGGAACGAAGACGCTAGATGCGTCCGGCTTTAAATTAATAAAGCTGAAGGAAATATGCCCTAGAGGCAATAATAAAGATGTTATTTGTATTTCCTTATATCATGATAAATGTCTTTTATTCATGCTAGAATTGTATTAACCGGAAACTTAGTACATGTGTGGATACATAGACAAAACAGTATGTCCCTAGTATGCCTCTACTAGACTAGCTCATTGATCAAAGATGGTTATGTTTCCTAGCCATAGACATGAGTTGTCATTTGATCAACGGGATCACATCATTAGGAGAATGATGTGATGGACAAGACCCATCCGTTAGCATAGCATTATGATCGTTTAGTTTTACTGCTATTGCTTTCTTCATGACTTATACATGTTCCTATGACTATGAGATTATGCAACTCCCGAATACCGTAGGAACACCTTGTGTGCTATCAAACGTCACAACGTAACTGGGTGATCATAAAGATGCTCTACAAGTGTCTCCAAAAGTATTCGTGGTATTGGCATAGATCAAGAATAGGATTTGTCACTCCGAGTGTCGGAGAGGTATCTCTGGGCCCTCTCGGTAACACACATCACAATAAGCCTTGCAAGCAAAAGACTAATGAGTTAGTCACAAGATAATGTGTTACGGAACGAGTAAAGAGACTTGCCGGTAACGAGATTGAACTAGGTATAGAGATACCGACGATCGAATCTCGGGCAAGTAACATACCGTTTGACAAAAGGAACAACGTATGTAGTTATGCGGTTCTGACCGATAAAAGATCTTCGTAGAATATGTAGGAGCCAATATGAACATCCAGGTTCCGCTATTGGTTATTGACCGGAGATGAGTCTCGGTCATGTCTACATAGTTCTCGAACCCGTAGGGTCCGCACGCTTAACGTTTAATGACGATCGGTATTATGAGTTTATGAGTATTGATGTACCGAAGGTAGTTCGGAGTCCCGGATGAGATCACGGACATGACGAGGAGTCTCGGAATGTCCGAGACATAAAGATTGATATATTGGATGGCTATATTCGGACACCAGAAGTATACCGGAAAAGTTTCGGATTTATCTGGAATGCCGGAGGGGGTTACCGGAACCCCCTACGAGAGGGGATGGTCCATAGTGGGCCTAAAGGGAAAGAGAGAGGCAGCCCATAGGGCTGGCCAGCGCCCCCACCTAGGGTTCCTAGTTGGACTAGGATTGGGGGGGGCGCCACCTCTCCTATTCCTTTCCCCCTTCTTCCTTTTGGTGAATCCTACTAGGAATAGGATTGCAATCCTATTCCTAGTAGGACTCCTTCCCTAGCCGCACCAGGAAGGGCCGGCCGGCCTCCCTCCCTTGCTCCTTTATATACGGGGGCAGGGGGCACCCAAATACACACAAGTTGAATTGTTTTAGCCGTGTGCGGTGCCCCCCTCCACAGAATCACACCTCGGTCATACCGTCGCGGTGCTTAGGCGAAGCCCTGCGCCGGTGAACACATCATATCCGTCACCACGCCGTCGTGCTGACGAAACTCTCCCGTGAAGCTCAACTGGATCAAGAGCTCGTGGGACGTCATCAAGCTGAACGTGTGCTGAACGCGGAGGTGCCGTACATTCGGTGCTTGATCGGTTGGATCGCGAAGAAGTTTGACAACATCAACCGCGTCACTTGACGCTTCCGCTCCCGGTCTACGAGGGTACGTAGACACACTCTTCCCTCTCGTTGCTATGCATCTGGTAGATAGATCTTGCGTGATCGTAGGAAAATTTTAAAATACTACGTTCCCCAACAAAAGCCACTAGGGCAACCGTCATCACACATAAGTTTAAGTTACAGACCACACATAGCAAACTCAAAATTTCAACTGTAGTACCAACAAAAAGCCAAAAGAGACAAGGCGAAACGGGGAGTCAAAAGATATCTCGCTTAAGTAACAGTAGCAGGGGGTCCCTCGTCTCGTCGAACTTGGCTTGTCACCGTTTTGATCTTCTCCATGACTGAAAGCATGTCTTGTTCGTCACGCGCTTTCCCCAACGGCATCCACACCTGAAGAAAAATGTGACATTTGAATAGTATGTCAGCTGGATGGTTTGGGAACTTGTGTTCGATAGTGAATTTGTTTCGAACCGTCCAAAGGGACCATAAAAGCGACCCTACGCAACGCCACAGAATCCTAGCGGAAGATCCTTTCTGGGTAGAAAGAATGTCTAAGAGGTCCTTCGCGGATTGAGGGTGCCAATTTTTGGAGAAGGTTTCCCTCACCGCACTCCACGCAAAACGGGCCAGCACACATTGGAAAAATATATGGTTGGCATTTTCTCCCAACCCACACAGGGTACAAGTGCCATCAGCCGGACCATTCCGTTTGGCCACGTTATCAGAGGAGGGTAACCGATTTCTCACCATCTGCCACATGAAGATTTTGATCTTCAGAGGCAAACCCGCTTTCCATAGTCCCCTAGCCATGGAAAACACCGGGCCCTCAGACATCTTGGAGTATATGGATTTGACCGTAAATTGTTTAGAGGACGTAAGTTTCCAAGAGATGGCATCTGGCTCGGGAGAGAGCTCGATATCCCTCCAAGCCTCCACCAGATTATCCCAGTTAGATGTTTCCACCGGTCCCAGAGCACGAATAAAGGAGATCGCCGGGGGGCTGACTCTAAGGGCATCCGCAACCATAATGTTGATGTCGGTGGCCAGGTGATATAGCTCGGGGTGAGATTGCCACAAAGGGGCATTCTCCCACCAATGATCGAGCCAGAAACGGGTAGAAACGCCGTTCTTAATTGTGAATTGTGCCCCTAAAGTGAAAGCCGGTCGAACGTCCTGGATCCCTCTCCAAAACGTCGATCCCGAGGACTGGGCTTGAAAGACCGTTCCGTCCGGAAAGTACTTGGCTTTAAGAATTCTAGCCCAGAGCCCCGACTCGTTTTGAGCTAATCTCCACCACCATTTGGTTAAGAGTGCTACGTTCATTAACTTGGAGTTTGTAACCCCGAGCCCCCCAAGTTTTTTTGGACGGCAAATTGCCGCCTACTTGACCAAGTGGTATTTCTTTTTGGCTCCCGTTCCTTCCCAAAAGAACCGAGATCGGGGGGTGTCGAGTTTGGCATGAACTCCATCCGCCAGGAGGTACATACCCATAGTAAAGATGGGGAGAGAGGATAAGCTCGAGTTGGTCAGGATGAGTCTGGCCGCAGACGACATAAATCGTCCACGCCAAGGGCTAACTCGGTTGGCAACTTTCCCGTAAAGAGGTTCCCACTCAGCTATGGTAAGTCCACGAGAAGATATAGGTAATCCCAAGTACTTAATCGGAAAGACACCACGCTTGCAATTGAGTAGGTTTGCCACTCGAGAGCTCGAGAGGTCATCCATCCCTATGGTAATGACTTCGCTCTTAAGGAAATTTATCTTAAGCCCCGACATAAGCTCAAAGGCCAGGAGAAGGAGTTTGACAGAGGCCACACTACTGTCATTGGGCTCGAAGAGAAGTAACGTATCGTCAGCGTATTGAAGGTGAGAAACTCCGCCCGGAATGAGATGCGGAACAAGACCGGAGATGTGACCAGCAGCACAGGCACGGTGGATCATCGCGGCAAGTGTGTCCGCCACAAAATTGAAGATTAAGGGGGAACTCGGATCCCCTTGTCTGAGTCCCCTCTTATTTCGGAAGAATCTACCCATTTCCCCATTAATAGTAACCGCCGTGTGTCCACTAGACACGAGATGCATGATGCGGTGGACAAAACCTGCCTCAAAACCCTTTTTGAGGAAGACTTCCTGAACAAAATCCCAGTTCACACGGTCGTAGGCCTTCTCGAAATCGAGTTTGAGTAAAACTCCCTTAGTTTTATTCTTTTTAAGCTCGTGCACAATTTCCAACAAAGCGATCGGACCCTCAAGAATATTTCTATGTTTAAGGAAGCCCGTTTGGCTGTGACTAATGATCCGCTGCGCTATTGGAGCTAGACGAGAGGCGTAAGCTTTAGCGCAGATCTTGAAGGGAACATTGATGAGAGTGATAGGTCTGAACAGTCGAATATTGTCCGCCCCTTTGACCTTAGGGATAAGGCTAATGGCTCCGTAGTTAAGTCTCGAAAGGTCTATCGTACCTAGGGCGAAGCCGTTAACAATGTCGTAGAACAGGTGTTTCAACATGGGCCAAAAACGTTTGAAGAACTTCACGGGCCAACCATCCGGGCCAGGCGCCGTGTCGTTCTTCATATCTAGTAGGGCCTTATCTATCTCCTCAGGAAGGAAAGAGAGAGCCAGGCTATCATTTTCCTCCTAAGATACCTTATCCGCCGGATTCCACAAATCCTCGCGAAGACGAAGAGGTTTTTCACTGGCCGTCCCCAGAAGGCCAATGAAAAACTCATATATGTGGGCCGAGATTTGCTCCTGGGTGAGCAGCAGGCCCGAGTCGGATTGTAGGCGAAGAATAGTACTTTTCCGTTTCCGGCCATTCGCAAAAGCGTGGAAATATCCGGTATTCGCATCGCCCTTCGTGACCCACTTGACGCTGCCCCTACGGCGCCAATATTCCTCCTCAGCCCGAAGCAGAGCCAGGACGTGGTCTTCCAAGGTGTACCTGTGTGACCATTCGGCCTCCGAAAAGGGGCGAAGGTCCGCTTCGTGGTCGAGGCGCGCAATTTCGTCCGTGAGCCGAGCACGCTCTTTTTTGGACGTACTACCTTGGTTGGCTCCCCAGCCACGTAGAAAGTCCCGAAGCTTAGCCGCCGCGGCGTTCCAAAGATCCGCTGGAGATCTTTGAGGTCCAATCGTCAAGAGAATATCATCCCAGCGATTGCGGACCATAAGCTCGAAACCCTCGTACTCAAACCAAGCCGTTTCAAAATAAAAACGTTGGCTGCGTCTAATCGACTCCTCCCCTGAGGAGAAGATTAGCGGAATGTGGTCCGACCCTATGCGCGTTTCAGCTACTAACGAGCATAGGGGGAAAAGGGCTTCCCACTCTGGTGTGAAGAAAACCCGGTCAAGGACGCTCCGGACCGGATTAGTTTGTTTGTTGGTCCAGGTGAACCTGGCTCCGGTCCTAGCCGCTTCCCTAAGGACAGCCGAAGCGATAGCCTGATTGAACATGGACACCCTCGTCCAGTCAATGTTGTGTTATTCTTGTCCGCACCCGAGCGGATCAAGTTAAAATCACCCCCAACCACAACGGGGAGATTAAGATTACGCTTAGTGCTCACAATTAAAGACAACTCGTGGAGGAAATCGTGAGAGCGGTCGTGGTTAGCCGGGCCATACACGCAAATGGTAACCCACGTAAGTCCCGAGCCCTTGTGCTTGGTTGTCACATAAACGCAAAACAGACCAACCTCCCAGGTTAGCACCTCACAGATATCACGGTTGCACCCCATAAGGATGCCTCCGGAGTGGCCCGAAGAAGGAAGCCAGTGCCAATCAAAACGTTGGAGGGGGTCAAAAGCAAGGAGGTCTCTATGCGAAAAGTCTAATTTGATCGTTTCTTGAAGAGCAATAAAATCTATGCGCTCCTTAGCTATGAGTTCTCTAAGTTGGGTGCGGCGGCCCACATGGCCGCAACCCCTAATGTTCCAAAAGAGGAACCGCATCTAGATAACACGATTACGAAGGCGAACACCCCTAAAGGTGATCACCTTGGCCACTCTCTTCTTAGTCCGTCCCCGCCCCTGCGAGTCCCTCGGAGAAGAAGGAGGTGCATCAGAACCTGTAAGCGATGCAGCCTCATTGGGCACCACGACATCACCAGCCCCAACTGGGATGTTCTCAGGTAAATCTGGCACTGCACACCTAGCAGCTGCCTCAGTCAAAGATGCCTGCGCGTCTTCACGCGCCCTAAGTAAAGAGATAATCTCGCCAGGGGGATTAGGCACAAACACACCAGCCTCATCCAAAATCGAAGCAAGGTGATCATCGGAAAAGGCATTAAGAATGCGAAAGGAGGGGGGATTACCAGAGGCCTCCATGTTCTTGTCGGCGATGCGAAGCTGAGCGCTTTCCATGGACGATAGCTCCCCCAGCTTGGCCTTGGCACGTGCACTAGGAGCCCGCTGCGCCACCGGAGTCGCCCTCGTACGCTTGGCCTTGCTGTTGTTCCCCGTCGCGCCCAAGGCCGCGCCCAGTTCGCCACTCAGCTCCACAGAATTCCCAGTCCCCGTCGTAGGAGTGGCCTTGGAGGCCGGTTTCCGCCCCGCCGTCTTCTTAGGTTGACGACCCGCACTGTTGGAGCCCCGCTTAGGGCCCGGAGTGTGATCGGTGTCGCCAAGAACCACCAGTTCTTGACCTTTAGACAGAGGAGTGTTGAGGGGGGGAGGAGCTTTAGGCGCTCCGGCTCTGCCATGACATGCCAGAGGGAGAGCGTCAAGGTTGGACCCATATTCGTTGAAAGAGATATCGAGGGACCGGGCGAGCGGAGGGACGCTAACCGCGGTGTCCTGGGTCGCCGTCCCAATGGTTCCCACATCTGAGGTCAAAGCGCCCAGCTTTCCCCAGGTCTCAGTGTCTATAGATGTATCATGTAGGCTTTCATCCGGGTCGTCCGTGGTAACAGGCAGCGGGGGTGCGATAGTAGAGGTTGTTCCCAGTGCATTGGCCCCGCCCGGACCGCACGGGATAGACCCAGGGTTGTTGGGCAGCGGCGCGCGCTGGCCCGTGGGCGGGACCTTGGCCGTAGGGGGAGCAGTCACCGCCAAGGGGGCACGGTCACCACCGTGCTTTGGAAGAACCTCACGTTCGACCTTGATTTGATAACCCTCGCTGTTGAACCAGACCTCAACCACCCCGTTGAGTTTCTCAGGTGCACGGCATGCTATCTTCATCCTGACAGGCCCCAACCTAATCAGGGATAGCTCATCAACCACGATAGGCCGACCCAGCATCCGAAGGCCCTCCTTGATGCGGTCCTCACGTCGATGCTTCTTCGGAATGCCGAATAGACGGACCCACGTCTCCGGCATCTGCATAGGTTGAATCTCTTCATGTAACATATCCCGCACCCTTGCGGTTATGTCATGGATAGATAGGAAAAGCTTGCCACTAGACTTAGCCATGTGTAGAAGATCAGCAGAGGGGAAAACCACCAGAAAATCGTCATCTCCAACTTGCGTTACCTACCAGTCCCAATCATTCGCCACCATATGCTTCAGTTCTTGCTTGAGGATGCGGAGCGTCAGCTTCCCAGGTTCGGCAGAGAGGATAGCAGCGTTCTTGATGCGCTCATCGATGGGGTCTCCAACGCGTCGTCGTCGTCGTATTCCAAGCAGAAGAAGCCCTCGCCGGAGATAGCACTCCCCATGATCTGCAGATGAAGCTGCCGTCCCCGCGTCGGGCAGTTAGCCGAGGCATGTCCCTCCTCTTTGCACAAAACGCAAAGAGGTTTGAACTTGCATTTCGACTGGTAATGGCCGAGCCTCCCGCATTTGAAGCACTCCACCTCGGGCGCCTCCTTCACCGGAATAGGCTCCGCCGCCGTACCCTTGGAGGCAGCGGGGAGACCCGGACCCACCGGATCTGGAGTGGCCCGTAGTTTCGAGGGGAACGGAGCGTCCACGCTTCCCTCAGCGTAGATCGCCCCATCGGCCTTCTTCTCCAGCGCGCGCCGGCGCTGGAGGTGATGTTTCTTGTTCTCCCTCAGCGTAGATCTGTTTTTCTTGCTGCAATAAACTTTTTTCGCAAATTATTTTTGTATGCTATTTCCTACTATGCTACGCTGCCATTCGCATGGCTGTCTTTTTTGTGCCTAGATGTGATTTTGTTGGGCAAAGCTGCTCCTCTACCAAACATTGGGTTTTATGGAGATAAGCCAATACACCAACAAACATTTGGTTGTCGTTCTATATGATGCTTGGCAATAACACATTTGCTAATTCATGATCCCTCGAGGCCTTGACTTATTGGCATTACGGCAAGCCAACGTACACATACCCAGCTGATTCATGTCGTATCCTAATTTATAGTGAATATCTTTATCTTTATCTTTACCTAATATTAAAGGGAGGATTGTTTCTCCACTTTTTTTCGTTTACGGTGGGACCCAGCTAATTTTCGTCCGTCAAGGACGCTGGTTTCTTTTTATTTTTCGATTTTCGACGCTGGCGGTTAATTTTTACGTTCGTCCGTGATTTTCTCGAACGACTGGGACGGCCCATGAAGATAGTGTTAGGCTGCGATAATGTACTGTAGCTGCCAAAAAAGGTACGCTGTAGTGGATCAAACCCAGGATGTCCCAATACAACAAGGTAAACGTTTGCTGCCGGGGCGCCGGCCGAACGCTCTGCAGGACGCCCCTCGCTCACTCGTGCTTTTACACCAGAACGCATATGCGTTTGTTTGGTGGGCCTGAACCTCATCTCTTCGGCGTCATATTTTTTCCTTTTTTTCTCATCTTATTCTTCTCTCGTGTTTACCTTACAACTCGCCACCTCCCCATGCATCTCAAACTGCTCTCCCACCTATGCTACAACCGGACAGACTTTTTACTGCAACCCATGGTAAATTTTGCTAGAAACGGTGTTCACTTTTTGCTGCATGGTGATACAATCAGTTCTGTGCAACGTGCGAAGCTGCAACCGACACCTGAGAAATGTACATCCGACCATGAAAATAGTTTGAACCGGAGATGGCAGAAGCTGGGACCGACCAATACTGCAACCGTGATAGAAAAGTTTCAATCATAAATGAAAAAAAGCACCAACATTGTGAAAAAGGGAAAAGCTACAACCGAAAGAGCATCAACCGTAGAGATTGCTGGAACCGGCGTCTACTATTGCCGGAACGGGCTTCTTCTTCGACGGCGACCATGATGACCAGGGTGACCACGATGCTTTGTTTCCTTTTTTTGTTGTTGCGACCGATATATATTTTTGCTGCAACCGGTGATTTGTTTTGCTACACCCGTTTTTATTTTTTTCTACATTCATTCATGGCGGAGCTGAGTCCCGGGACGACAACGACTTTTCTTGCTGCAACCGTTGTAGTTTTTGCTACATCCGTTGACTAAAAGAACTTCAACCGTAGAGATTGTTGGAATCGGCGTCTACAATTGCGAGAACGAGCTTCTTCTCCGACGGCGACCATGGTGACTAGGGTGACCACAATGCTTTTTTTCTTCTTTTTTTTGTTGCGATCGGTATATGTTTTTGCTGCAACCGGTGATTTGTTTTGCTACACCCTTTTTTTACATTCATTCATGGCCGAGCTAAGTCTCGGGACGACAGCGACTTTTTTTGCTGCAACCGTTGTAATTTTTGCTACATCTGTTGATTAAAAGAGCTTCAACCGTAGAGATTGCTGGAACCTGCGTCTACAATTGCCAGAACGGGCTTCTTCTTCGACGGCGACCATGGTGACCAGGGTGACCACGATGCTTTTTTTCTTCTTTTTTTTTGTTGCGACCGGTATATGTTTTTGCTGCAACCGGTGATTTGTTTTGCTAAACCTGTTTTATTTTTTTCTACATTCATTCATGGGAGAGCTGAGTCCCGGGATGACATAGACTTTTCTTGTTGCAACCGTTGTTGTTTTTGCTACACCCGTCGAGGAATTTTGCTACATCCCATTTTTTCTCGTGGAGCTGCAAATTCGACGGCGGCGACGAGGATTTTTTTCTGCGATCGTTGTCTTCATTTGCTACAACCGACATGGAAAAATTCTACAAAGGGCATCTATATTTTTTGCTGCAACCAGTCAATCATTGGTGAGGCGGAGCTGCATCCATGACAAAAAAAAGATGCAACTCGCATGTTTTTTTGCTGGAACCAATTTCAATGTCGATCAGCCAGAAAACACTAGTAGATTTCCTACTACGGGTCAGCTCGGGGATCTCCGGCGAGTGCAGGCCAAAACGGCGAGCACGGACGGCCGGGGTGACGAGCGCGGGGCGGCGCCATGGCCGGGGCGACGAAGCGCGGGGCGCCGCCCTTGCCGGGACGACGAGCAATGTGGCAGACGGACGGGGCGACGAGCGCGGGGCGGCGCCCTTGCCGGGACGACGAGCGATGCGGCGGGCGGCCGGGGCGACGAGTGCGGTCGGCGCCATGGCCGGGGCGACGAGCGCCATAGGCGGCGACGGCGATGAGCACGGGCGGTGCCAAGGCGACAAGTGCAGGCTTCGTGGTCGCGCATCCATGACGGCCTTAACTGGTCCGTTCCTCTCTCTGTGTTTTGAGGAGGATAAGATAAGGAAAAAAATTAGAATAGAATATGCGATATGACCGTCGAAGTGTAACATGTTTTCCCTTGTACACAGTACGTGCAAATATCTCGTGTACGTGTGACCTGTCATCATGGTGTGATCGTACGACACGGTCAAAGCACAGAAGCCCTCCAAAATCATTCGCGTGCTTGTCCTGCGTTTTATTTGAACAAAAATGAAAGATCTAGCTTTATTGGTCCAGCAAAGAAAGTAAAAAGATTACGTGCAGCTAGATCGGGCGGCTCGGGGCAGACCGACCGAAACTTTCGGCCGGCGCATAGGCGGCCAATGTTGCCCATACAACAATCACGCTACAACCAGATGACCTACAGATTTTTTACTGGTTATAATGCAGTACAAAGCTTTAAGAACCAATCTCCAGTGCATATACAAATATATTTTTAATTTTGAACGCAGTTGTTTTGAAAAATATAACCAGAATATTTTGGGAAACACAAACACTTTAAAAATACATAAACATATTTTTTAAAAAGTTAAACATTTTCCGATAACCTGGAAAAAAAATTCTTCAAAAAGTAACATTTTTCAAACTGCCAAAACAAAATGTGGAAACGCAAACATTTTTTGAAACTCCCAAACAAAACTGAAGCACGAAAAATTGAAACTCCTGAAAAAAATGGAAACATGATAATTTTAAAAGAAATCTGCAAATATTGTGAAAACAGGAACTTTTTTGTTCCAAAAAAAGACCTGAAAAGGGGTAAAAATTGAACACATAAATTCCAAACATTTTTGGGAAAATTCCAAGTTTTAAAACACGGTTTTTAAACATTCAAACAATTTTGGAAACAGAAACATTATTTGAAACTCCTGAAAAAATAAATGGACATTTTCAAAATTTCCGATCAATTTCTGAAAACGCGAACATTTTCTAAAATTCTGAATTTTGTATAAAGTTGTGAAAAATCAGAAATCTACCATTATGAACAAACTTTGAATCACACAAATATTTTTTGAAAATCATAAACATTTTTTAATTTTATGTACAAATATGAAAATACGGTCATTTTGAAAATTTTGAAACCGCAATATTTCTTTTATATAGAGAGGGTTCGCTTGAATATTTATCCCACCGCGCTTCGATCCACAAAAATCCAGCAGTTTATATACGCTAGAGAGTTGTCGAGTAATCATCAAACCTAACGAAGTATGGTGCGGGAGTGAAGGAATTAAGTGAAATTGTGGGAATAGAGCCTCACGAAAGAATTACATGTTAGCTCTAAACGGAAATTTGGGAAGTATGGCTGATTGTTGGCTCGTGGTGTGCTTGCATGTCTCATGGAGTGTATGATATGGCTGAATCTAACTAACAAAAGATACAAGATACCTGATTGGAGTGGTATACATAGCTGGGAGTGATGGCTGAATGTTTTTATTTCTCGGTGTTTTTGCCGCTATCAGGTTAATCTACATGCAACTTTCGGTCGAACATTGTTGTTGCAAACGGCACACAACAGTTTTAGGCCCGTTGTTGTTGCTCAAAGCAGAACACACCATTGGAAGGCCAATCGCTTGCTACGTCTGGAAGAATGTCAATGTAACACCAGTCACCGCTATTATTTTTCTATTGAGAAGTTGGACCAACATGTTGCAAAACCGATTACATAAATGCAGCCAGGCAACAAGTGACACGGACAACGTAGCATAGCCGACCACATGGACACAACAAGGATGACCGCCATTGCTGCAAGTCGGACGCGTGTCGTAGCGAGGTCAATCATTGTTGCTACAAGTTGGATGTGCCGACGTGTAAACCTAATTAAGTGTAGATGTGGAATAAGAACTAATTGATCCTTATCCCCGGTGTTAAGGGTTGTTACGTGATTGATGTCTGACTGATATGCATTTCTTTTAGAGCTTGATGTGTGTCTCCCTAAAGTGTGGTACCTTTTGGATGCTATCATCCACACTGGTGGACACACTAATTTTCACTTTCGTTGCAACGCATAGACATATGTGCTAGTAGTACTTATATACTATACAGGTAGGGATATAGTGAGAGGACAAGGAGAGGTGATATGGCAGGTTCGTCATGTGGTCCTATTAAATCAAGCGAGCTTGCGTATATTGTACTGTACAGTATAGGAGTGGTGGGGGTAGTAAAAAAATGAACAAAACAACTCCCCATTGGCACAGAAATCTTGCGGTTATAAAGACAGCAAAAACCTTCCATGCTGCATTCGGTTAACATGGGGTTCCTCCTTGGCAAAAATAGTGCAGGTTCTTTGGTCATGTCGATATAGTAGTGTTTATTTTGAGTGTTCTAGGTTTAGGAGGTATCAGGGATTTGAAAATGTTGGCGATCTGGGCATATGCAAAGTTTGCATAATATGTGACCGCGTGCATGTCGCGAGTCACGTGGCAAAAGAAAACTATTTGATGTATGTGTCAGCGTAGTAGGCACCATGCTAGCGGCAATGGACGAGTCTCGCCCTGGCGATCCACTGGCTCCAACTACTCTTGACGCTGGAGCTACGAAGACAGTATAAAGTGGGCAGCGTAGTAGGAAACATCATACAAACATACTCCCTTCGTTCGGAATTACTTATCGCAGAAATGGATGTATCTAGATGTATTTTATTTCTAGATACATCCATTTCCGAGACAAGTAATTTCGAACGGAGGGAGTATTTGCCAACGAATATACCCCAGCGTAAAAAATGCTTTTGGTGCTTCTAATTTGGTAGATATACGTACAAGTCGGATGATTTTTCTTTTCTTATATCACTAGATCTACTCCCACAGGATCTGAGTGTCAACGCAGAGACACTAGACAAATTAAGGTGACGACTTCAACATAAGAAAATCCCAGGTGAAACATATATTGCCAAACAATGAAAATTATGATTTCCTGAAAACTTGTTCCAGTATTCACTTTAGGCAGAAAATAAAACCATTTATTGCATGCCAGTAGCATGCAGTAGACGTGAACATCGTACTGCTGTTATTTTTCTGAAGATTTTGATGTTTTTGATGGATTTTACATCTATTTTAGGGTACTATGGCGGGCAAACCCAGCCTGAACACATTTCTTTATTTTCAAAGTTCAACAGAAATTATTTACAAAGGAGGCGGAGAGAGAGTAGTAGCTACTACTTCCGTCCTGGTTTATTGATCTCCATTGTAATCGGTGTCAAATTTTAACCATAAATTTATCTAACAAAACGTTCATGCATATCACAAAAAAAAATATCATTAAAAACTATGTTCAAATACGAATCCAACGATATAATATTCATTCACATGCACTAACATTTTGTCTATTAAATCCTTGATCAAAATCTAGCACAAATTACAAAGAGAATTAATAAACCAGGACGGAGGTAGTAGCACTTAATTTACATCTATCCAGAAGACCGGACAGCATGATCCCCCAATCAATGAAAGAGGATTTGCGGCACGCAAGTACGGGGGCACTCATGCCCCTGGTGCCAGCTTTTTATTTTGGCTTCCGCTTTTCATGGAGTTGGATAGGAATTTCTCAGCTCTCCTGTCTGTTATTTTGCGGAGATATGTTTTTTTAGTAAAATGTTTTGGTAGGTTGTTCATTGTGTTGGGCAAAAGCTTGCCCGTCCGCTACCATATTGTTTTATATGGAGCCGATACACCAACGGACATTTCATAATCGTCGTGCCCTACAAATTTACGTAGACATGGGTGTAAAGACGAGACTAATCATATGGATATGGACTAGTGTTTGGGGCGCCACCCTGTGGCGCCGCCTGAGAGAAAGCTATGCGCATATTTTCATTTTAAAAAAATACATTGAGTTCTCGCCTTCGTCTAAAAATATATCTTAAAAAAAATCCTCACCTACATCTAAAAAAAGTAAAAAGAAAAAAAATTACCACCACAGCCTACCGTGCCACTTTGCATAACCCTTCATTTAAAAAATCATCCTCACCTCCATCTAAAAACAATACATTTAAAAATAATCCACACCTTCATTAAAAAAATCAAAAGATTTCTCACTGCGGCCAACCAGCTTGCGCCATGTGGCATAGCTGGTTGGCCGCCCTTTATGCGTAGCTTAATGGTTTTAATGTGATAGATTCATCATGTGGATGTATTAAATCAAGCCAGCAGGCATACAATGGACAATATATGAGTTGTCGGAGTAATGACAAAAATAAACAAAACAACTACTCATCGGCATTGGAACCTTCGGCTATAAAAGACATCATAAACTTGGACTGCAATAGTGCATGTCATAGACACGGATCCCTCCTTGAGTGAGGAAAATAGCTCAGTTTGTTTGTCATGTCCAAAAAAGTAGGATTTATTTGAGTTTGTTATAGGTTTGGGAGGTACCAAGGATTTGAAAATGTCGGAGATGTGCGCATATGCAAAGTTAGCATAATATGCGATAATGAACATGTTTGGAGATGCTACGGCGATTCTCTCTGCTCTTCTCATTGGGCTAGGCAATACTGTATGACATACCAAGAATTGGAGATAAAGTGTAGACATGGTACCAAGAAAGTTTTCTCCTAGTTGCTGTGTATATCCTCGGTTCCTCCAACTATCTTAGTGCAACGAGGTCCAGCAGTCTCTACAAATGTTCTCGACCACTTACTGTTAACTTGAGTTAGTTTAAGTATTCTTTTGTTGTTATTAGGAGTTGCTGGCGCATTATGCGAGTGCTTTGATTCAATCCTTTAGGAAAATGTAGTACATTGAGTCTTGTAAACCTTGTGTCACTAGTCTCGACTCACATGCTCTCGGTTGATATCCTTTAAAAGAAAATCTAGTATAAATTGTATACCAAGATAATATAAGTGTGCGAATAATTTGGCATGCCCTGTTCTTGTGGGGCTTGTGCGGGTGCTATCCAAACAATGCCAAAGATTGAGGAACTAATCTTAACAACATGATCTAATGGGAATTGACGGTATGTGTGTTGTTCAAGAAATTATGTACTTTGATATGCATAGAGACACCCATTACAAGCATGGATAGTAGATCCATAAAACAGGTCCAAATACTTAAAAAGATAACACCACACAATGGTATTTGTCTTTTGCATGCTTGTAAAATTAAGTATAATAAGACTTTTTACACTTAAGGTGAGGAAAAGTTGGCACACCGAGAAAGCATAATGTCCATAATTTTGCGATATCTAATTCAACCTGATTTTTGTAGGCTGGACAACAAGAGCATAGCAAATCAATATGTAGTATCAATCATCTTGAATCGTAGACGTCACACGAATCTAATTTTACAGCCTGCCTGTTGTGTCAAATTGATGCCAAACATGTGGGTGGGCGTTCATCCTTCGTCGGCCGCATTTTTTGTGTAGCGGTTACTCACCACTTTTCTTGTTATATTTTGGTTTCCTTCATTTTGCTTCAGGTTCTCTTGTCTCCTGTTTTCTTTCTTCCCAATTTCCATTTTTGATTCATTTGTTTTTTATAGTAAAATACATTTCTTGTGTGTACCTGAATATTTTTTCTTCAAAAATGCATGGTGAATATTTTTTAAATATACACAATAAACATTTTTTAGTACATGATAAATTTTTAAAATACACATAGGGAAAAGAGAAAGGGAGTCAACGCTCTAAACACCAGCCAATACCGCCCAAAATTGGACATGGTGGCTTCAAAACCACTGGGTTGATTTACAGGGTTCCATAGTTTTGAAGGTAAAAAATATACCGAAATTGAATTCAAGGATATGGTTCCATTGGGATGATTTTAAGGGTGGTTTCTACTATAATCTTTGTTTATCAATTTTTTTGAGGGATCTTAGTTTATCAAATGGGTTGTCGAAATCACTAATTGAGGAGTACTCGTTGTAAAGATCACCTCAAACCTAGGTTGCGACAAGTGGCGCACATGTTGCGAAAAAAGGAAAACGCACGGGTTACGACAAGTGGCGCACATGCAGCGCGCCACTTGTCGCAACCCGTGCGTTTTCCCTTTTTTTCGTAGATTCGTTTATTCAAAACGTTTTATCTCTTAAACCGTGTGTCCAAATCTCCAACCGTTTTCAGTTAAATTCCTCGCGTCAAGATCTTCAAAACTAGATCCTATGTCGATAGGTTTCGACAAATTTTTTTTTTACGAAAAATTGGACGAAAAAAAACCGAACGAAAATACCGAACCGGATGCACTGGTTTTTTCCCTTTTCCGAAAGAGGCACGTCCGTGCCTCTGGCGGAAGCAAAACCATGACTCTCGGGGAAGAGAAAAAAAAAGAGAAAACGTGTTTTTTCGTTTCCGGGGAGGCACGGCCGTGACTCTCACAAAAGCCCAACCGTGCCTCCCGCGGAAGCAAAACCGTGACTCTCGCAAAAGGAAAAAAATAGTAAACATGTTGTTTTTCGGTTTTCGAGAGGCACGGTCGTGACTCTCGCGAAAGCACAACCGTGCCTCTCGCGAAAGCAAAACCGTGACTCGCGAAATGAAAAAAACAACATAAAACACATTTTTTTCCCTTTCCGAGAGGCACGGCCGTGACTCTCGCGAAAAAAAACGAGTTGTTCGAAGAAAAAAAATTAAAATTTTTTTGGTCGAAAAGGTAAGGAAGATCGGTGAAAAACCAAAACGTCGAAAAAACCTAGAAAAAAACCCGTTTAAAAAAACGAAAACGCATGCGGAAAAATAAAATCCGGAGGGAGCACCAAAACACGACACGTGGCGAACGGCTGAGAGCGCGCGCGCCAAATGGCGCTGATCACCGTGAGGCTCCCGAAGAAGCGCTCGTTAACTAGCTGCTCTTATGGTCTGTCCATAAGAGAGTCCTTAGAACATCGACAAAGAAATCATAGGAGGCCCCAGCATCCAGCCCATTCAAACCTTTTGGTGTCACACGGGCCCGAAGAAGCCATTTCATTCGGCCCAGTTACCGGCCCGGATAGCCCATAACCCCTTAGTCCCACCTGCAGTGACACATGCGTGAGGGCAAAATCGGCATTTGAGCCGGGCGGAGGCGGGGGGTTAAACCCTAGCTGGCGGCACCCTCGTATATAACCGGGCACCCCTTCGCCCTCCGACCCTCTGAGCTTTCGGCGGCGGCGGCGCACTCGTGATCTCAACCAGGAGCGCACTCCACCCCCTCCTCGCCGTCGTCGTCTCCGATCCACCGCCGCTCCCCGCGACCATGGTGCGTTTCCCTTCCCCTGATTAGGTTGCTGCGATTCCTCGTCACAATCTCTCCTCGGTTCCGTAAGAGCGCGGATTCGGTAGATTCCCAGCAGCTGCGGCGCTCGATTGTTCGAGGCTAGACAGGGTTATATGTTAGGACAGAGGTGACTCAGAGTTCGTGTGTCTTGTTAGTTTCTCATGATTTGTAATGTGGCGCTGTTAATTGGATCAAGCCGCGGTAGGATTACGTATTTCTCCTTGATTTTACCGTGTGGATGCTAGTAAATGTCGAGTATGCCACGAGGGAGGGAATTGCATTCGGTAACACTCGGTGGAATGGGGCAGCGTGGATCTATGAAGTTAACTCGCTGGAATGACGAAGGTCGTGGGCGGTTTTAGAAAACTGGATTAATCTGCATCTTTGTTAGTTGAGTTTTCATGGTTGTTACCAGTATTCTCGTTGTGCTGTTGGTGTCAGATCATAGGTTTGCACACTCAGCAGCATAAGCTGCCAGTTTATCTGCTTCTACTAGAATACTGAAACCTATGGAATTCAGTCACTAGACATAATGTAGTCCTCCCTACACCTGCACACTGTATTTTTATATCAAGTTAGGCTGCTAACATGTGCTGCACAAAACCAGAAATGTTCTGTAAATACCTTCATTCATGTCAGCCTAGTGAGTTATCTAATGTCAATACTGGTTTGTTGTTGCAGTCGTCGAAGAGGAAGACCAGGGAGCCCAAGGAGGAGAACGTCACCCTTGGACCGGCTGTGCGCGAAGGAGAGCATGTTTTTGGTGTTGCTCACATCTTTGCATCCTTCAATGACACCTTCATTGTAAGTATTCTCTTCCCCGCACCTATGCAATGGACACTGTTGTCTCATGTGTATTGACTCTGAATCTCATTATGCAGCATGTGACTGACTTGTCTGGGAGGGAAACCCTGGTGCGAATCACTGGTATGTGTCTTTGCCTATGCCATTACTTGCATTAACACTGTTAGTGCTGGTACTTAATATGCACTGTTATTACTCTAAACCATCCAGGTGGCATGAAGGTCAAGGCTGATCGTGATGAATCGTCACCCTATGCTGCTATGCTTGCATCTCAGGATGTTGCTACCCGTTGCAAGGTAAGAATCCTAAAATATTTAGGTTTCACTTTCAGCTGTTCCTATTATCAGCTTTCTTCTGTTCATTAGGCTGATTGTTTGCCAATCTATGATGGAATGTTGGTCCACGACTAGGATGTAGTCCTGCATTGCTCTCCTGAGGTGTGTTGTCTCAAGAGTTTCTTCTGTTCTTTCAGGAGCTTGGTATCACCGCACTGCATATTAAGCTCCGTGCCACTGGAGGCAACAAGACCAAGACACCTGGACCTGGAGCTCAGTCTGCCCTCAGGGCTCTTGCTCGTTCTGGGATGAAAATCGGGCGCATTGGTACGCAATGCTTCTCTGATAGTGTTTGCGGAAGCACATATGTCCATGTTATTGTCTTCGCATATACATAACCATAATGTTTGCTCTTGTGTGCAGAGGACGTGACTCCAGTTCCCACTGACAGCACCCGCCGGAAGGGAGGAAGGAGGGGAAGGAGGCTGTAGGCTATCTTTCAACTCTACTGGTGGCAATCAAGAAACGTACTGCTCTCTGGTAGTCCTGTTGTTTCTATGAATGTCATGAGGAGCTTTAATTTTGCTCTGTTGAGGATCATTTGCTGTTAGTCGTACTATGAATGTTGCTTGGATCCTATTTTTGGTTCTGAAACTTGTGGTATTTATGCAAAAAAACTAGCTCTTCAGTCTATGGAAACCTTGAAATGGAGTGATATCTTGATTCACATCTGTTGCTAGTTGTCCTTTTGGTGCTGCGATGGTGTGCTGTGAGAACTGGCACCCCTAGCTCCATGTTCAATGGTTCTGCCCCATCGAGTCCATTTTCTAGAAAGGTCTTTTGGTCATTGGCCTGTACCCGTGTCCCCTGCCTCTGGCCTCTTCAGAACACTCGTGATAGGTGAGAGGAGGCCAACGTGGTGGTGGTACGATACCCGCGGTCTTCTTCCTCAACGTTGGCTCTGGCCAAATGGCAGTTGTCTTCTCGCTTGGAAGCCAAAACGAAGACTCTGTACCATTTGCTCGATGTCTATGACTTGCTGTTGGAGAAGCTATTGAGGACTCCTTTGGTTCATAGGATGGGAATGTTAGGAATAGGAAAATCATAGGAAGTGAGATGACATACATCTCAATTCCTATAGAGAAAGAGATGTCATTTGATGCATAGGATAGGATTTTTTCCATTGAGTCTTAGCTAGTGTTTTTTTTCCTTCAAAATGTGAAGGATTGATTCCTATCCTACATAGGAATAGGAATCCATTCCTATAAATCAAAGGGCTTGAAAGGAAATTTTCCTTTGCAAATCCTATCCTATAGAATTCCTATAAAATTCCTACAAACCAAAGGAGGCCTGAAGGGCTAATGTTTCTATCTGGTTGTCTGCCTAGAAATTCTGCAGTCGAGCTCGTGAATACAACACGTCTAAGGCACGCACACCGCCTTTCGCTTTCCCCTCATCTCTTCCCCTGGTGGTTCTTGCGACACATTTTTCCCATCCACGCCGCACACATGAGTAGTGCACCTTTCCCTCTCCTTTCACCTCTCGCGACCCAAGCTCTTCCCCTTGCTGCAACTTGACATTCGAGCTGCCTTGACTGGTATGGGTTGCTGTGACTGTGGCCACCCGGCGCTGGAATTGGCGATGTTGGAACCCTCAATGGTGGAGGGTGCTGTAAACGACCAAGGAGGTTGTTGGAGACGATGCTACGCAGGGACGTACCTTCGAAATCCGGAGAAACGATGGCGCATAGGACTCTGATTGCTCTGCACCTCAACCAAGAGAAAGAAAAGAAAGTCTGAGGTAGCACCGTAGTAGCCAAATGAACCAGCAGTTCATAGCCATCAATGGCTCTTCTCCAAAAAATTGTGAATCCACTAATAATCAAGGGAGGAGCCGAGGAGACGAAGGACTGCAGCGTGCATGTTGCTTCGAGTCGCGTGAAAGTGAGACCGTGACATGACTGGGCCGTGGGCTCACGTCAGCAAGTTGGGCCATGACTTGCTTAGTCTCTTATTAATACCCGATTAGCTAAAAAAATTGGAGCCCCCAGAATTTGGGGGCCCTGTGCAGTTGCTCCGGCTGCACTTGCCCACATACGGGCCTGATGCTACGACGACGATGTTTCTTTGCTGCAACCATGGTCGATGAATGTTGCAACCAACAACATGGGGTGCTGCAATCGTGGCCGGGGGGAGGGGGCTGGAAACGATTGACGATGCTACTGGAACCGTCTGTGCTGCCAGATGCTGCACTGGGCCATGAAAGTTGCTGCAAGCGGCAAGAAACGATACTACGATGTTGACGGGTTTTATTGCAATCATGGTCGCTGAATGCTCGAACGAGATACGAGGTTGCTGTCATTGGGGACGGGGTGAAGTTGCGACGCGGGGTGTGTGTTGTGACCATGTGGCGAGGAAGTTGGAACCATCCAACGGTGAAGAGCAATTTGTAAGCAATTTGTCGCAGTGCTGGCGACCGTCAATGGCGGATGCTACAACCACGTCAAAAGCTGCAAGCAGCAATGGTGTGCGGCGGCGCGCCATACCCAAAAAAGCTTCAACAGCAGTGATGTTTTTGCGACCAATGCGGCGAGCTGATGGTGCTTCAAGGGCGGTTGGCTTTTCCTCATGGAGACACGCAGCAAGCGGAGCTGCGAAAGGTGGCCTGGGCCGCCCTCGCTCATCGCAGGGTGCTATTGCAAGCTGTTTTGCAAGAAGAGCCGTGTCAAGGAAGAGGATTAGTGATCAGGCGTGCTAAAATCTAACGGCCTGGGAGGTGACCGATCGAGTGCTTAGCCGGTCAGCCGGGGCCTTAGCCGACTGGATGCTCAAGGGCCGACTGCATTCCTCTTTCTCTTTTTGGGGCCCTTCGTGCAAATGTCACGATCAGTCTGTACCTTTTCATTTTTACTTTGGGTCCGGTTATAAACTGCGAATGATGCCAAGTTTCATGAATTTTAATTAATGAAGTTTCTTGGTCCTTCAGGATCCAAGCATCGTTCAAAAAAGAATATAAAAAGCTCAACCGCATCTCTTTATTATAATTTCACCATCGGAAAACAAATACTGTACGCACAAAGGTAAATCCTCTGCAGAGCATGAGTGGCATCTCGCAATCTACACACTATACAAAAGGAAATAACACTCAGAGAGCGAGCATGGCGTAGCCGATGCCTGCCGCAAGCGTGCCGATCAGGCCTGCCGTCACCGGAGCAGCCGCGCTCCCTGGAGAGGTCGAGTTCGCGCCGTCGGCTCCCGGCGCCGGCGGGCTGTTCGCGTCGGATCCAGGGGTGCCCGGCGATGATCCGCCTCCAGGTGTAGCCGGCGACGGAGCAGCACCTGTCGGTGATGGTGGCGAGTCCGGGGTTGCCCCGGGAGCAGCCGCCGGAGTCATCGGGCTTGGCATCGGTGCGCCGGACGGCGGTGCCATGGAGGGTGGTGACATCGGGCTGGGCATCGGTGCGCCGGACGGCGGTGCCATGGAAGGAGGGAACATCGGGCTGGGCATCGGTGCACCGGACGGCGGTGCCATGGAAGGCGGCGACATCGGGCTGGGCATCGGAGCGGCGGACGGCGGCATCATGGAAGGAGGAGACATCGGGCTCGGCATCGGCGCGGCGGACGGCGGCGTCATGGAAGGCGGCGACATCGGGCTGGGCATGGGCGCGGCGGATGGCGGCGTCATGGAAGGAGGCGACATGGGGCTGGGCATGGGCGGCGCGGACGACGGCGGCATGGAGGGGGGAGGAGGGGGCGGCAGGAGGCCCGGCGGCGTGTGGTCGACGGAGAGCACGACGACGATGAGCTTCTGCTCGGCCTTGCAGCTGGCCTCGTTGCCGCTGATGAAGAAGAAGGGGCCGGAGCGGTCGAGCGTGAAGACGGTGCTGCCGCCCTGGAACTTGCTGACGTACGTCGTCGTGTTGCACGCGTTGTACGCCGCCTGGTCCACCAGCAGCACCGAGTCGGTGTCCTTGGGGTACACGAACACTGTCAAAAAAACAGACCAAAGAAACACGTCAGATCACCATGGCCAGGAACCTTCCTTCGTTCGATCGATCGTTGGATCGGGCGTGGAACTTACGGAGCTGGTCGCCGAGCACGAACCGCATCCGCGAGGACCACGTGTTCAGCGGCTCGGCGCCGGCGGCCGGCACGCTCCACCCCCGCTGCTCGCCGACCCGGTACTGCGCCGCGCTCGCCGCCGCGGCCAGGACGGCGAAGCAGAGGAGCCCTGCCAGACCACGAGGGCTCGCCATGTCTAAAAGATCACCAGTTCCTAACTGTACTACAAATATCAAGAGGTGCAACTTTTCCAAGTGCACTTTGTGATCGGCGTGTGCGGTGTGGCGAGCTTGGGAATGAGCAAGAGACAAGGGTGGTTGGGGGTATTTGAAGGGATCGATCTCCCGAGCTGAACGCAAGGGAACTGCGACTTTACGTACGACGTGTCAGGCCCCGTCGACACACTCGGGGCCAAGTTCGCCAAGGCATCGTGTCCGTCAAGACGGTTCGACGTATCTTTCACGTGACTGAAAGCTTCAGGTCAGGGGCTCGCTCGGGTCGGAACCTTGACGAATCGCCGGTTGACGGTGGAATAGTAAGTCTAGTCTATGCCCCTGGGCGCACGCGCCACCAGGTGTCCGCCCGTCGGAGCGCACACGGTTTCCCGGCGAAAGTTGGGGTAAGTACGTACGCTGGCGGGCGGTGTCGTTGTCTGAGGAGTGATGAGTCGACGCTGGGGGTGCTGTCCACCGCACACACGTCGGCAGCGGGGGACAGGGACGGGGACCCGATATATGATGCCTCGGTCGACGGCTTCGGTCGTTATGTCTGTCTGTATGCTGGCCGAGTAGGCACGGTCTGGCGAGTAGTGGGAAGTGGAGTTTGAGTTCGTCTGAAGAAAATGTGAGGATGATCCTCTGTTTTGTTTTCTTTAGGGAAGGGTGATCCTTTGCTTTGTTTGTGAGTGGAAGAGGGGAAAGATTTTGGAAGTTTCGGAGGAATGCTAGACTTACATAAAACAGACTACAGGTCTTAAGTAGGGCTAGGTTAACAGAAATCACTACGTTACATTTTTTTGGCAAAAAACACCACATCTCTCGTAAACAATTTGCAAATACCACTGATCGGCGGATCAGGCACCGATAAGTGGGTTTATGACAGGCTAGGGCCGTTTTTTGCCGACGTGGCATTGTCGGTTGGTCAGACAGCCGTTAGCGGCGTTAGACGGCAGCGTTCGTTCTGTTTCCTCTTATCCCCCCATTTCCCCGTCTTCTTCCCCCGTTTCCCCCTTCTTCTCCCTTGTTCCCGCTCGTGCGAACCTAGCGGCGCACCGTCCCCGCCCCCGTCGCAGACATGAGTCCGGCGAAATCGAGCGATGCTGGCGGCGGCGGCCCGCCGTCCACTGGCGAGATGTGCGGGAGCTCGAACCCTACGAAGGCGACGACAGAAGAAGAGGAGGAGGAGGACCCGCAATACTCGGCGGAATTCCGGGCGGCCAGATCTTTCATCGTGGCGGTGAAGGCAAATCCAGTTGGAAGCCAACACATTGCTTCATCTTTCGGCGGCGTCTAGTGAGATCCCAATCCCATTCCCCTCCCCAATCAGATTCTCCTTCTGTTGCTAGGGTTAGGGTTAATGTAGTTCTAGGGTTTGTGTGTGTTATAGTTCTGTAATTAGAAGGATATAGTTTTTAATTAGATACTTACAACTAGGGTTTCTGTAATTAGAAGGATATGAATTGTTGCACTCAAATGATGTTATGCCCGGGTCTGCACTAGCTTGCTTCACTTTTCCTTAAGTACTTATAGTGCATTGTTGTATTACTATTTGCAGTCTTGAAGATGAGGTTTGAGAATTGAGGATGCATTTTCATGATAGAGATAATATTGAAAGGAGTATGATGATGTCAGACATCACATATTACAATTTCGTAGCACTGATGGAGACATAAGGGTATGGTTTTACAGATTATATGTATTATGTGAGGGACCCTGGGCTAGGGATTGAAGGAATGGAAGAAATAGATGATGATGACAAGTTAGAGGAAATTTTAGACCACATAGCAGAGCAGAATAACAATATATTGAATGTGACAATAGTTAGGACCAGTGCAGAGAAAGTTCTCAATATAAATACTAGTGTTAATGTCATTGAGTCGGAGACCCCAATAGAACAAACTGGAGAGCCCAAATTGTATCAGATTGATGATGAATGAGTGTTGTTCAATGCTGAAAATGTGCATGTAGAAGCTGAGAGTTGTGAAGCGGCAGGAGAACAAGAGCCAATGCCCTTGCAGTTTGACACATAGCAGAGCAGAATTAATGTGAGCATGCAACCTGCTTTAGGTGATGCAGCAGTGGAAGAATACCATGTGACTGACAATCAGAGGAGCAACTATTAATAGAGCAAGAAATGGAAGAGACAAGGAGAAAGGAAATTGAAATATTTAGGAATAACAAGAAAGAAAGACTGAAGGAGACTTGTTTGAATAGGAAAGCTGCAGTGATGGACAATGAAGAGGACAGTGATGATGATGATCCTATAGAATATGGTGAAATCATAGCTAGGTTTGAGGAGATGAGAAGACAGAGGAATGACCCAGAACTTCATTTTGAAGGGGACACATATGTTGAGGAAATGTGTGACTCAAAGGTGGATGATGAGCTGTATGTGCCACAAGGTGAAGAAGAGGATGTAGAGGAGGAAGAGGAGGAGCAATTGGAGGAAGAGGAACAAGAGGATGAGCTAGGGCAAGATGCAAAGAAGAAAAGGGCCAAGAGACAAAGAAAAGGCCCAACAAGCAATTCACATGGAAGTATAGAACACATGTTTGAGGAGGATTGGATTCCATCATCTGATGAG
The DNA here is from genome assembly GCA_902687465.1 of Secale cereale. NCBI lineage: Eukaryota > Viridiplantae > Streptophyta > Magnoliopsida > Poales > Poaceae > Secale > Secale cereale. The sequence continues at coordinate 813,521,738 of LR738715.1, read as the reverse complement.
GACAAGAAACCACAAGACCTTGGTGTTGAAGATGATGATGGTGCTGAGGCATTGGCATATGTGTTGCCCAATGGTAGAAAAAGCAGAGCAAAGAAGATGAAGAAGAGGATATGGTTTTATGAGGACAGAGCTCATCCAGAGGAGCAATTCGTGAAGCATCTTTGCTTCCTAAATGTGTAATTCAAAACTGCACTCCAAACGTTGCACATTGCTCAAAACAGGAATTTTGTCTACCATAGAAACTGTAGTGATAGGGTGATAGCACATTGCATAGATGAGCAATGCTCCTTCTATATAGCAGCTTCTCAGATTGCAAATGAGAAGTCATTTACAATTAGGAAGCAGTATTTGCCGCACACATGCCCTTCTATGTCAGAGAACACTAAAGTCACTGCTAAGTGGGTTTCAAAATTCTATGAGGAGGCTATCAGAAATGACCCATGCACAACAATCACAACTATTATTAATAGTGCAAAGAGAAAGTATGGTGTGGAAATATCAACACACATGGCATACAGGGCAAAGTGGGCAGCAAAGAATGTTGTGTTAGGGGATCAGAAAGCCTAGTACACTAGGATTAGGGATTATTTACAAGTTGTGCTGGATACTAATCCAGGTTAAAGATGCATTGTGACAACAAGATATCTGAAGTTGCATCCAAGCACTAACCCTAGGTTTCATGGACTGTTCATATGCTTGAATGGATGCAAAGAAGGGTTTCTCAATGGCTGCAGACCATTCATAGGTAAGTCAATAGTATTTGTGCTAAGTGCTACTAATGTTTGATTTCATGTGCTAATCAGTTGTGATTTCATTTATTTGTGGTGGGTCTAGATGGTTGTTTAACCAAGCTCAATACTGGTCAACAAATTCTAGCTGCAACTGGAAGAGATGGGAACAATAATATTTTTTCCATTGCTTTTGGAATTGTTGATAAGGAGGACACTAACTCCTGGACCTGGTTTTTATACCAGTTGAGACACACATTAGGTGGAGAATCTGGGAAGTTTGGGAACTACACAATCATTTCAGATAGGCAGAAGGTAATCAGTTGTATTTACTTTCTTGTAATTACTTTAGTCATACATCACAAGCACATATAATAAGTTTTTTGTACTATCACACAAACATGGCCTTTTAAATGCCATTACCAGAGTGTTTCCCAATTGTCCCCAAAGGTTTTGTCTTAGACATATCTACCAAAACTTTCAAAATGTTGGGTTTAGAGGGCCTAAATTAAAGCAATACATGGATGCAACTAGTTATTCATACACTGAACATGGTTTTAAAACTGCAATGGCTGAATTAAAGAATGAGTGTGAGGCTGCTTGGGAATGGCTCAACAAAATACCTAAACACACTTGGGCTAGACATGCAATGGATATGAATTGCAAAACAGACTTAGTTGTTAACAATTTAAGTAAGGTTTTCAACAAGTGGGTTCTAGATGTCACGACTAAACTAATTAGGACCATGGTGGATGAAATTAGGACAAAGTTAATGGTCAAGTTCAATGCAAATGAAACAAAGACTGAGACTGCAAGATGGGAAATTTGTCCAACATATGTTTAGAAATTAGAGGAGGCAAAGAAGTTTTCAAGGAACTATCATGCTTTGATGGCTAGGCCCAATCTTCACCAAGTCACCAGCGGGGAGAGAACTTATGTTGTGAACCTACAACATAGGACTTGTGGGTGTAAGAAGTGGGATAGGACAGCAGTTCCTTGCAATCATGATGTTTCTGCCATACATAAGGCTAAGCTTCAGCCAGAGGACTTTGTTCATGATTTCTTCAAAAAAAAAAGATGTACCTAGCAGCTTACAGTCCCATTATATATCATGTACCTAGACCTTATATGTGGCCAAGGACAGACAGTATGGACATTGGGCCTCCAATTTTCAAAGAACACAAGGGAAGGGCACATACTAAGAGGAGAAAGGGCTAATATGAGAAGCCAACTCCCAAAGACACCTCAAGGATGGCCTCAATTACCTGCTCTAATTGCAAAAAGGTTGGCCATAGATACACCAACTGTAATGACGATTTGAATCCATCACCGGCAATGAGAAAGAATAAGCATGAGGTAAGCAATGTCCTAATAATGACTAAATTTCATCTTCCTATTCATCTTTGCAGTTCTTACACTATTTGATCTCTTTGAAGCCAAGCAGCAGCTCCTATGAACCTGATGCAACCACACCTGAAAGGAGGGCCTCTTCTGCTGCTGCTACTTCAACAAGAGCAAATAAGAGGGCCTATAGTGTTGCTTCTGCTACAACACCTGGACTAGCAAAGAAGAGGGCCTCTTCTGCTTCTGCTACAACACCTGCACCAGCAAACAAGAGGGCCTCTTCTTCTTATGCCACAACACCTGGACCAGCAAAGAAGAGGGCCTCTTCTGCTTTTGCTACAACACCTGGACCAGCAGAGAAGAGGGCCTCTTCTTCTTCTTCTACAACAACTGGACCAGCAAAGAAGAGGGCCTCTTCTGCTGGTTCTACAACACCACCAAAGAGGACAATTGCTGGTAGTTCATCAGCTGATGCAAAGGGTAAAAAAGCAGTAACTAGATCTTCAGGTGCTGTGAAGGGACCAAGGGCATCTTTCTTGCCTCCAAGGCCAACTGGTGTTTTCCAGAGAATCAGGAATCCCACTAAAATTAGAGATTACTTGACTGCTTCAGGTGCTCCATGGGAATGATGCATTTTAGGTGTGTGAAAACTCTTGTGATGATGGGCAGTTTGGTTGTGTGAAAACTCTTCTGGTGGTTAATTTGGTTGTGTCAAACTATTGTCATGGTCATGTAGTTGAGATGTTTAACTTAAGTTGTGATACTATGATGCTTCAGGTATTTTATGATTAAGCTTAAGACCAATTTTGTTTTGGTACATTTTGTGATGATGATGTTATCATACACCTTAAGAGCTGCTTCTAGGTTGACAAAACCATCAAAGATGCCGAAAAAATCTAGTGATGGCTAGATGTCGACAAAAAACCCAAAGATGCCAAAAGACCCTAGTGATGGCTAGATGTCGACAAAACCATCAAAGATGCCAAAACAATCTAGTGATGGCTAGATGTCGACAAAACCATCAAAGATGCCAAAACAATCTAGTGATGGCTAGATGTCGACAAAATCATGGCTAAATGTCGACAAAATCATCAGAGATGCCTAAATACCCTATCGATGGCTTGATGTCGACAAAACCCCCAAAGATGCCAAATACCCTAGTGATGGCTAGATGTCGACAAAACACCCAAAGATGCCAAATACCCTAGTGATGGATAGATGTCGACAAAATCATCAAAGATGCCTAAAAACCCTAGTGAAGGCTAGATGTCGACAAAACCCCCAAAGATGCCTAAAACCCCTATTTGATGGCTCAAATACATAAATACTAAACAGATTAGATTTCATCCATCAACTCTAAATAGCATCACATTTAGCATTAATTCAAATCCATACATAATCATAGTACTAGATTAGTACATTATAGATCCATAGTTCAGGAAATTAAAACCATAATCTCATTACAGCACAACCAACCACACCCTGCAAAAGGTAAGCAAATGCCAAATGATAGTGCCCTCTTCCACATCCAGGTGATCATTCATTTAAAATGGCCTTGATCTCCTGCAGCTTCAAATTGCTCTCCTCCAGCTTCACATTGCTCTCATGCAGCTTCACATTGCTCTCCTGCAATCTTCTACAGCTCGTCAATTTGGATCTGCAAGTTCTTCCTCTCTTCAGCTAGCTTGAGCTTCATGTTCCTAATGACACTGCCCTGAGCAGCTACCAGGTTCTTCACCTTGTCATACTTCTCCTGCAACTTCTTGGTTTCAGCATCTATCTTTTCTATCTCTGCCCTATGTTGCTGGGCATCCACAAGTGCATTGACATCTTCAAACAACTTCTCATAGCTGTCATGTAGCTTCTCTTCTCTTGTGCCAGGTTATGAACAACAAAAGAATTCATCAGAGTGTCCTCAGTCCTCTGTCTCTTGCTCTCTTCATACATCAACCATAACTTGTGCAATGCATTCTCAAGGGTATTGGGCCAAGCAGGATCAATCCATTGAACTAGTCCATAGTCTCTACCTTCCTGAAATAAGTTAGTATTTAAAACCATATTAAAACCTTTCATCAAAACCAAAGCTAAAGATACTATATTTAAAAGCTTCCAATCTAAAGGTACATCATAAAGAAAGCACTGATATTCCGCTCTCAATTATACAATGATGTGCTGCTATTAGGAATAAACTAACTCATGCATCCACTATCCTTTAATCTAATTAACATTGTTGCAAGAGTAAAACATGACTGCCTAAACACTCTCCTCGGAATAAACAATGACTGACTCAACACTCTCCTATGAGTAAACAATGACTGCCTCAACACTCGAACTTAACAATAAATAAACAATGGCCAAATCCTAACAATGATTGTGCTGTCACTTAGAAGCATATACCTTCTCAGAGCAACAGAGAAACCTCCTACCAGTAAGAATTCCCTCGAAAGCAACGCGCCTCTCTGCTAACTTCCTGTGACCATGGCACAAAATAACCATTTCATCTTCAGGGCCCTCGAAATCGGAGTCCTCGATTGAACCAGGGACCTGGGAGTGCAAAGAAATGCATAACATTTGATCAGCTAACACACAAGCTCCTTTCAGAGAAAAAATATCCCCAAATCACATAACAAACCCTAACCCTGACCCGAGGTCGAGGAATTTACCTGGATTCTGCCGTCGTCAAAACCAGAGCTGATGTACTCCCTAGTGTGCTCACTGCTGTCATTTTCACTCCAGGACACCATGACGATGCGGCGGCGGCGACTGCGAGCAAGAACAGAGCGAGAGCATGCAAGAGTAGAGTGAGAGTGAGAGTGAGAGACAGAGGAGCGAATCGATTCACTTATTCACCATGTGAGAGCGCCGTCTAACACTGTCTAACGGCTGTCCAACCAGCCGATAGTGCCACGTCGGTAGAAAACGGCCCCACCTGTCATAAACCCACTTATCGGTGCCCGATCTGCCGATCAGTGGTATTTGCAAATTGTTTACGAGAGAGGTGGTGCTTTTTGCCAACAAACTGTAATGTAGTGATTTCTGCTAACCTAGCCATCAAACTGGTGGTTTTCTGCAATTTACTCAGCCCGGGTGATGCAATTTTGTTTTGTTTGGTTGCCTGTCTCGCATCAAAATCTTGGCCCGCACGAACCTTAAAACACCAGTGGGCCTATCTGAGGAGGAATGGTCAAATTGACCGTTTTAGCCATAGACAGGCCCAAGCGATACGACTCGAGGCACGTGGGCAGCGGAGGCTAAACATGAGGAAACACACTTGAGGCATCGTGTTGCTTCCCGAAGCGCCGTCATTACCCCGCTCACCCTTCTCTTACCACTCACTCTTCCCTCTCCCCACTCTCACATCAGCGATGCCGAGCACAAGATCTAGATAGTGAGCAATAGCGGGTGGCATCAAAGAGAAGATCTGGACGGCGAGCACCGACGGCGATCACTGGCCTAGTCACCTCAACTGCAGGCATTCATAAACGGTGGTATGCCCTCTGTTTATGATGGAATCAATTTTCATGCCCACATTCGATTTACGCATCATGCAATAGGCATCCAATATATCTCTCAGGCTCAATTTGGTACTCGATTCAGGCATATCCAATTAGGGATTTGAGTTATTCAACCGGGATTGAGTGCGATTTCTACTGGGGGGGGATGAAGTTTACATCCATTGGCATCCATCCCAGCAAGCACTGCATCATTCCTCTGATGAGTCTGGAGGCGGTGGTAGCCTTGAGGTTTGAATCGTCGACCTCCAAGGGCAGTGTACAGTCTCCTGCCTCAGGCGGCCTGACCACCATCTCCACCGCTTCGGCATTGCTAGCGTCCTAAGGCTCGACATGCTCACCATTGGCAACATCTACCAACTCCTCCTTGCCGTCCTCCAGAATGATGGTGGCCGCCTCCATCGCGATGGGCGACTGGTCATCATGTGTCGTGCCAAGTCTATAGTTGTCCCATCTTTCTCTTGGACATGGATCGTCCGAATCAGCCTCATCCGTCGCCCACTACAATATGTCCACATGCATAGTGCCTTTTGCTGGCTCCTGTATTGTCCTCTCCAACCCTGTTGTGATCGCCTTTAACAGCATAACGTCTACCTTTTTATGCATCTCGTCCACGCTTTTGAACCGAGAGCACACCTGCATGGTCTTCGCAAACTTGGTGCGGTCGCTGAGCGAGCATCCAAGGAGGAATGGCCTCCGTCCAAGGCCATTGGGGTAGGGGTTCATGGAGATGGAGCGTTGGTAAGTGTAGGATCGCGAGTAGGTCTAGAGGGAAGGGGGGGTGATTAGACAACTTGACCAATTTTTTTTAACCTTTTCCCAATTTTAGTTGTAGGCAATTTTTGGCAATTCTCACAAATCAAGCAACACCCTACAAAGGCAAGTCTAAAGAGTATGTAGTGGAAAGTAAAGACTTTGCAAATGAACATAAAGGAGGGGATCGAAGAAATCAAACGCAATGAAGACACTGTGATATTTGGTGTGGTTCGGATATGTGGTGCTATCGTACGTCCACGGTGATGGAGACTTCAGCCCGCAGAGGGTAATGGATGCGCGAGTCAACGGAGGGCTCCACTCACGAAGAGTCCACGAAGAAGCAACATTATCTATGCCATCATGGCTTATGTCCATGAAGGACTAGCATCACTCGAGGTAAATCTTCACGAAGTAGGGAATATCCTTTCCCTTACAAACATCTTGGTTCAATTCCACATGATTTGGAGGCTCCCAAGTGACATGTAAGCAATGTAGGAGACACCACTCTCCAAAAAGTAATAGATGTTGTTGATGATGAACACCTTACTCTTGTGCTTCAAAACATAGTCTCCTCAACACTCAATCACTTTCTCATAGATTTGGCATGGTGGTGGGAGCAGGATTGAAGTGAAAAGCAACTTGAGGGGGCTAGAAATCAAGGATCAAATGGTTGGAGTGGATACCCTGTATCTCAACACGAGTGTAGGTGGTTCTCTGTCAGAAAATGGATATGAGAAGTGGTAGTTTCATCCTGGTTGCTCTCACTGAGAGTAGGTGGGTGTGGGTGGGTGATACATCCAAAACGTATCTATAATTTCTGCTTGCTCCATGCCTCTTTTGTGTGATATTGCTATGATATTTATGCACTTCCATACACTTTTGATCATATTTGGACTAACCTATTAACTCAGTGCACCCCAGTGCCAGTTTCTGTTTTCTGCTGTTTTTGTATTTCAGGGTTTCCCATTACTTAAATTGCCAGAAAAATTCCGGGAAAAATATATAAAAAATCAGCGCTCCAGAAGCTTCCATGCGGCAGAAGTAGGGCCAGAGGGGGGCCAGAGGGGCTCCAGGCGCCCTGAGGGGGCGGCCCCATCCCTGGCCGCGCCGGGGGGGGGGGGGGCGCCTGGGCCCCCCTCTCCGCCTCTGGTGCCCCCCTTTGGCATATATTTAACACGCGTCCCGAAACCCTCAAGGACGGAACCCTTTTTCGCGATCTCATCTCTGTTCCGCCGCCGCCGCGCTTCCAAGATCGGGAGCACCAGGAGAACTCTTCCCGGCACCCTGCCGGAGGGGAGAACCACCACCGGGAGCTTCTCCACCACCATGGACGCTTCCCGGATGAGCCGTGAGTAGTCTCCCTTGGACCATGGGTCCATGACCAGTAGCTATGTGATGTTCTCCTCCCCTTCTTGTTCTTCATCGATTAGACCTCGTGAGCTGCCCTACATGATCGAGGCACATATGTAATCTTTATGCTGTTGCTATGCTGAGTTTGCTGGGATCCGATGGATTATGAGATTATGTTCAGATTGTGTGTGAGTAATATATTTGATTCACCTCTTTTATATTTATGTTCTTGAGTAATTCTTGCATGTTCTCCGTTGCTATTTATTGCTTTGGCCGAGTAGTAGGTAGTAACTCCAAGAGGGAACGTTATGCTTGATTGTGGGTTCATGTCCCTCGATGACTAGCTTGAGTGACAGAAACATGAGTCTAGGGGATGTGCTGTTGCCACAAGGGGGAAAACAATGGTGCTTGTACTTGCGGGTGCAAGGATTGTTTACTTTACGCAAAGTTCTTTTAATGCAGTTGTCTGTTGCTTTGAGTTTACACTTTGGGTGGGACTCGCAACTTAATACCAGCGAGATGTTCTTGATAGATATCTCAAGGTGGATGATTAGTAGTAGATGCAGATGGATTTCGGTCTACTTGCCTTGGCGTACCGCCCATGCTTTTGAGCCTCTACCTTTCTTTGCAGCATAGTTAGCATTGGTTTGCGCACATAATCCTGTCAATTGCCCAGCTGTAATTTGTTTACCTCGCTTAGCTGTTTTATCGTCTTTTGGGAGAGAGACATCACTAGTGAACATCATGGGACCCCGGTCCATATTACCATCACTGATCACACCTGCTATTTATTTCCTGTTCTTATTTCCTAGTTGCAGTAATACCTATCACTATTATCTCTTGCGTTTGATCCTTTGTAAACGACAAGGCCGGAGGGATTGACAACCCCTCTGTACTCGCTGGGAGCAAAGTTATTTGTATCTGTGTGCAGGTCCTGTCAAGCGAAAGTTTCTGGCGCCCTTGACACCTTTTTGTCGACCCTCGGAGTCTCACGGGATTCGATCCTTGGTATCTTTGCCAAGGGAAACTTGCCGTTACGCTACATCTCAAACCTTCCACTTGGGGTAACCAAGGAGGGGCGAGAAGCCATCAAGCAAAGTTTCTGGCGCCGTTGCCGGGGACTCCACTCTTTAAGATAGGGGAGTTGCACGCTATCTTTTATCTTTGCTTTTTAGTCTTGTTAGTTTACCTTTCAATTTTTGCTTTAGTGTCTTCTATCAAGAATTACAAAAATAGTTATCTTGCTTGCTTGCTGCTATGGGTTCCACCAAGAACACCAAGTTGTGTGACTTCACTAGTCATAACAACAATGACTTTATCTGCACACCAATTACTACACCTGCCACTTCAGCACCTTCTTATGAAATTAAACCTGCTTTACTGAACCTGGTTATGAAAGATCAATTCTCCGGTGCTGGAGATGATGCTGCTTTGCACTTAAATAATTTTGTTGAACTCTGTGATATGCAAAAGTACACTGAAATAGATGGTGATATTGTTAAGCTTAAGCTTTTTCCTTTCTCCTTGAGAGGAGGAGCTAAAATTTGGTTTCAATCCTTGCCTAGAAATAGCATAGATTCTTGGGACAAGTGCAAGGATGCCTTTATTGGGAAGTACTATCCCCCTGCTAAAATTATCCAACTAAGGAGTAACATAATGAATTTTAAACAATTGGATAATGAACACGTTGCCCAAGCTTGGGAACGCATGAAATCTCTTATCAAGAACTGCCCTACTCATGGTTTGACTACTTGGATGGTTATCCAAACTTTTTATGCAGGCTTGAACTTTACCTCGCGGAACTTGTTAGATTCGGCCGCGGGAGGTACCTTTATGTCAACTACACTTGGTGCTGCCACGAAGCTTCTCGATGAGATGATGACCAACTATTCCCAATGGCACACCAAACGCGCTCCAACAGGTAGGAAGGTAAACTCTGTCGAGGAGATCTCCCCCCCTAAATGAAAAAGTTGACTTGATCATGTCTCTACTTTCCAAGCAACCTTCTATTGATCATCGTGATGTTCCTTTAAATTCTTTGATTGCTCAAGATCAAGTAGATGTGAACTTTATCTCTAGAAACAATTTCAATAACAATGCTTATAGGAGTAATTTTGGCAACCCTAGACCGTTCCCCTCTAATTCCTATGGGAACAACAATGCCTATCCTAGCACCCAGAACTCCACCCAAAGAGATAGAGACATGCCTAGTTATGAAAAACTTCTAGAAATAGAGAAGGCCACTAAGAACTACATGCACACCCAATATGAACAAAACAAGACCTTCTCGAGGCAATTAGATGAGCATACTGCTATCTTGCAAGACATTGGTAGACAACTGGAGAGCCTAAATATTGAGATTCTTAACCTCCAGACTAGGCTCACCATCACTGAAACCCAAGTTTCCAATATGTCCCACACACAAGCCACTTTGATAAACCAAATGGCAGCTAAACCCGAAGTGGTTGCACCCCTGAAGGAGGAAGAAGATAGAATTAAGAGCCTTCCTACCCACCACACTGTTGCTACTATCCAAGTTGTTGAGGATGTCCAAACTCTTAGCACCCAATGCACTCCTGGTCCCATTGGACCTATTAATGGTAATGCTATGACCTCAACCGTAGAAACCCCTATGACCATAGAAGCTACCAAACAAGTAAGTCTAAAGGACTCCACTATGAAAGTGCAACTAATCCCCGGGTGGTTTTGGTAATTAATAACAACATATATATCATTGGACTAATATTCACCTGAGAATCATTTCAGAAAAGTTCGATGATATGGGTATGGAAATGTCTGAAGAAGTGGACGCCTCAAAATGCTAAGACAAGCATTGGCAAAAGCTCAAGACTCCATTTTTGGTTTAGTGATCAAAGATCACATTGAGTCCATAGGAAAAGCCAATACTATTAAAAGGGGATGAGGTTGTGTTAATGTTCTTGTTGCTCAAGTGCTTGGTGATCTAGCTCCCTCAACTATCAGCACTCTTCACTATTCAACACACTCATAAGTAATCTCGGACAAACCGATTCTGCAAACTCAGTCCCACCGAGATGAACCACTTCAGTTGTTTCCCCAAACCCTAACTTCTCGGTCCATCCGATTCTGAGTTTCGGTCTCACCGAAAATGTACTGCCAACCTTCTGTAACCATTGACAGCATTTCAGAATATCCGAGTTGTTGTTTTCGATCACACCGAGATGGCAAAACCTAATCTTTGACTCACTTCGGACACACCGAGATGGTATTTTCGGTCCCACCGAAAATCCCAACGTTCACTATATTTGAACTTTCGGTCTGACCGAGTTTTAACTTCGGTCTCACCGAGATTGGTCAAATGTGTGTGTAACGGTTGGATTTTGTGTGGAGGCTATATATACCCCTCCACCCCCTCTTCATTCGTGAGGAGAGCCATCAGAAAGTACCACCACTTCTACCATACACTTTCTGAGAAGTGAACCACCTACCCTTGTGTTGAGATCAAGCCATTCCATTCCTACCATATGAAACTTGATTTCTAGCCTTCCCAAGTTGCTTTCCACTCAAACCCTTCTTCCACCACAGCCATATCAGTGAAGAGAGTTGAGTGTTGGGGAGATTATCATTTGAAGCACAAGAGTAAGGAGTTCATCATCATCAACACCGTCTATTACCTTTTGGGGGGTGGTGCCTCCTAGATTGGTTAGGTGTCGCTTGGGAGCCTCCGTCTTTGAGATGTGGAGTTGAACCAAGAAGTTTGTAAGGGCAAGGAGATCGCCTACTTCGTGAAGATCTACCCCGAGTAAGGCTAGTCCTCCGTGGGCGTAGGCCGTGATGGAATAGACAAGGTTGCTTCTTCGTGGACCCTTCGTGGGTGGAGCCCTCCGTGGACTCGCGCAGCCGTTACCCTCCGTGGGTTGAAGTCTCCATCAACGTGGATGTACGATAGCACCACCTATCGGAACCACGACAAAAATCTTCGTGTCACCAAATTGCGTTTGATCTTCTCCACCTCTCTTTTACATGTGCAATTTACTTTCCGCTGCTTATACTCTAGAATTGCATGTGTAGGGTGATACTTGTGTTGATCTTAATTGAGAAACTGCCAAAAACATTGCATGATCTAAAGGCAGATTTTTATATTGTCAAGTAGTCTAATCACCCCCCCCTCTAGACCTACTTTCGATCCTACAAGTGGTATCAGAGCTTTGGTCTCCATTGCTTTGGTTTCCATTGCATTGGACTCCATAAGCTTGGTTTCACAACCTAGGAGAGTATGGCGTCTAGTGAGGGTAATTATCGTAGAGGTCCTTACTTTGATGGTACAAATTTTGCTAGTTGGAAGCATAAAATGAAAATGCATATACTTGGTCATAACCCAGCCGCATGGGGCATTATCTGTGTTGGTATGCAAGGTGATTTCTTTGAAGAAGGAAAAGTTCCGGATCGCGAAGCTACACCCGAAGAGTTGCGGATGTTGCAAAACAATGCTCAAGCTTGTGACATTCTCTTCAATGCTTTGTGTCCCGAAGAGTTCAACAAAATCAGTCGTCTTGAGAATGCTAAGGAGATTTGGGATAATTTGGTAGAAATGCACGAAGGTACTGAATCTGTGAAGGAATCAAAGCTAGATATTCTTCAAGGTCAACTTGACAAGTTCAAGATGAAGGATGGTGAAGGAGTCGCTGAAATGTACTCTAGGCTTGCTCTCATCACAAATGAGATTGCTGGCTTAGGAAGCGAAGAAATGACCGACCGATTCATCATTAAGAAGATTCTCAGAGCTTTGGATGGAAAGTATGACACCGTGTGCACTTTGATCCAAATGATGCCAAATTACAAGACTCTCAAGCCAACTGAAGTCATTGGAAGAATTGTTGCTCATGAGATGACACTTAAGGATAAGGAAGAGCTTCACAACAAGTCAAGTGGTGCTTACAAAGCTACAAGTGATGCTCCTACTACCTCAAGTGACAAGCTAATTTCCAATGAAGAGATAAGCCTAATGGTCAAGAACTTCAACAAGTTCTACAAGAATAGAAGCAAAGAAAGAAGCTCAAAATCTAGATCATATGATGAAAAGAGATCTTCTAGCCGTGATCGAAACTGCTACAATTGTGGAAGACCCGGACACTTCTCAAATGAGTGTACGGCTCCCCACAAAAGAAGAGAAGAATCTCCAAGAAGAAGAGCAAGAGATGAGTCACCTCGGAGAGAGAGAAGGAGTAGAGATGATCGTTATGAACGAAGACCTTCTCGGAGAAGCAAGGATTCGGAGAGGAAAGACAAGTCATCAAGGAGCTATACAAGAAGAAGACATCAAGCTCATGTTGGTGAATGGGTCTCCGGCTCCGACTCTGACAATCAATCCGATGGAAGCTATCACTCCGACTCCGACTATAGTCAAGATGAAGGTGTTGCCGGACTTGCACTAGTATCCTCCAACTCCAACTCCTACGACTTATTTGATTCACCAAATGAGGGAATTGGAAGATGCTTCATGGCTAAAGGCCCCAAGGTAACACACCCTGAATTCATTGACTTTGATAGTGATGAGGATGACTTGCTAGGTGAAGATGAGCTCTTGCATGATAAATCTAGTGAGCTTAGTAATGATGAAAATGCTAGTAGTCTTTACAGTCGAGAAGAGTCGAATGACAATGCTATGAAGGAGGTTGAGCGTCTAACTAAAGAACTAAACACTCTTAAGTTAGCTCATGAAACAACTCAAGAAGATCATAGAGAGCTCCTAAGATCTCATGAGAAGCTACGCTTCGAGAAGCTCACTCTAGAGCAAGAACATGAGTTTCTAAAAGCGATCAATGACGATCTTCGAAAGAAGAGTTCTTCATATCTTGCCAAACGACTTCTCTTGTCTAATTTCTTGCCACCTATTAAGACTAAGCATGACAAGCATAAGAAAAGTTCTTCCTCTAGTAGTAACAATAACAATGTTAAATCCAATATTGTTGTTTCTAGTAGTTCTCTTGATTCCACTAACAATGTTTCAAGCCAAGTTACACTTGAGCAAGAAAATAGCTTATTGAAGGAAATCATAGAGAAAGGTGTCTACAAGAGTCTTGCCGGAAGCAAGAACTTTGAGGAGATTGTTCGCAAACAAGGAAGACACCGGAAGAATCAAGGGATTGGTTTTGAGCGAAAGTTCAACGCCGAAGGTGTTGAGTGGGAAGAAGGTCAATACCCTACTCCACAGTTTGTCTCACAAAAGGAGAAGTATGATCCTACTTCTTCCAATGTGGAACAAGCTCAAGATGACCTTCCACCACAAGACCACAAGCTAAAGGCCAAGGACAAGCTTCAAGAGGAGATTGATGCATTCATTGAAGCACCTCAAGCCATGGTCAAGTGGGTTCCCAAGGACACATCAAGTTCTACTTCGACAAGCTCAACTACAACACCAAGGATTCCCATCAAGATGATGTGGATCCCAAAGAAGAAGAACTAGTAGGTTCTTGAGGGTGACTCCGCCAACAAACTTCACTCATATTCTTTTTGGCAAGAACTTGTGCAATCAACTTCCACATCATGCACTTGTTCATGGAGTCACAAACCCTCTTGTTGGTAAGTCAAGGGACAAGGTAATCATTGCTTTCATGGACATCATCTTTTGTGTACTTCACTCTATGTCTATGGATATTCTTGTTTGTTCCTTGTGGGACTAACCCATGTAGGTATTGAAAGTGCCCTAATCCAAAGGATTGCTCCCAACTCTTGATGATCTACATCAACATTGAGCATCCACATCTTCAACATCTACATGAAGTCTTCTACGACAACCCAAGGTTAGTTTGACCCTTTAAAAGGGGTTCTCACATCAAGGGGGAGCTTTGCTCTAAAAATTGAGCAAAAGAATCTCCAAATGATGTGAACACATAAATGCTTTATGTAAAAGTGGTAACCCCACTTGTGCTTAAACGATGAGTATGACCTATGATCAAATGTTCTCATTTGGCTCCTAAGTCAATATACTCATATATAGATGACCTAGTCATCGACAAATTGTGTGCTAGTAGCTAGAGTGTTGGTTGTGCATGTTTGACACATATTTCAGTTGCTATCTTATTGTGTGAGCATGTTGAATGCATGATTTCATCCATTCAAGGACATCCATTTGTTGTTTTGATTGTTTTGATTTTTCTGGCCAAATGGATGGACAAGAATGCCTAAGCACCTTCCCTAGCTATCTATGCTTTCTTGTCTCAAAATTCTATTCATGCTCATATCACAACTTTGAACAAGTCTTTTTCGGACAGTCCGAGTGAGGAGCACTCGGAACCACCGATTCGTCTAAGGCTGACTTCCAAAACCTTCTAAGTACATTTCGGTCTGACCGGCTTCTCAATCTCGGTCCAACCGAAACGCTTAGACTGATCTAGGTTTCATCTCGGTGAAACCGAGTTCAAACTCTCGGTCTGACCGATATGTGTAACTGCACAGCAGTTATACATCTCGGTGACACCGAGTTTTTCAACTCGGTCCCACCGACAGCATGGGGTTATATATACCTGAGGGGCTGCGCGCGATTTCTTTCTTCAAACCGTTCGCCCCCAAGACCCCTGCTGCCGTCGCCCTGGTCTACGGATCATCGCCTTCGTCGCCTGTGCGCCCTCGCCGCAGGTCTCCGCCGCCGTCAACGGTAATCATCTCCACCGTTGCCGCCGTAGAGGGACACCACCAAGTTAGGGTGTGTCCCGATCCCTTTTCGTGCTCCACTTCCGATTCTTGCACGATAGGTTGCCATGATTCAATCCACGTTTGATATGTTCCCTATACAATAGTTCAGATCTTCTAGTTTCGAGGAAAATTCTTAGGTTTAGGTTTCCACGGAATGCATCTCGGTGAAGCCGATTTTTGAAACTCGGAATGACCGATTTGGCCTCTGGCCATTGCACTGCATAATTCGGTTTAACCGAGTTGTGCCAATCGGAACGACCGAAAAGTAGTTTCAGTGAAACCCTAAGTTTTCGGTAGGACCGAAACCCATTTCGGTCTGACCGAAAGTGGTGTGTAGGTTTCTGTTGAGCACTTCGGTTGCACCGAAACCTGAAATCGGTTTGACCGAAATACATTCTGTGAAAACTCAAAACTAAGTTTTGAACTCATTTTTTTTGCAAAAACTTCTGCAGTTGTGATAACTCTTCTATTCTGCCTATACCTTATCTTTTCACAGGTTTTTCAGCCATGTCAGATGTCAGTGACAGCCAGAACAGGTCTGAATCACCGTTTGCTGAAATTCCAGAGGCAGATACAAGTCCTGCGAGCAGCTCTAGTGATGATGGTGAGAGGAGCACCCCTAGTGGTTTGCCTCCTGCAGCCACCAGAACCAGGAAGAAGAGAACTTCTGATGATGAGGACTCTGACTTTGTTGCTGAGGAAGTTACCTCCAAGCCCAAGAGGAATGTGGTTGCCAAAGAGCACCAAGGGCAGCAGCCAAGGAAAGGCACAAGCAAAGTGAAGCAGTCAGCAGTTGCTAAGAAGCTCAACTTGGAAGAACCTGCTCCAAGCAAGGTGAAGAAGACTTCCAAAAGGAAGAGGGTAGTATATGCTGAATCTCAAGTTGATGCTGAAGAAGAAGAAGAA
Organism: Secale cereale; assembly: GCA_902687465.1. Taxonomy (NCBI): domain Eukaryota; kingdom Viridiplantae; phylum Streptophyta; class Magnoliopsida; order Poales; family Poaceae; genus Secale; species Secale cereale. The sequence goes on along the minus strand of LR738715.1, from coordinate 813,505,468 downwards.
GCACCCCAGCCTCCTCCTCAGAAAGCTAAGTTCATGGGTGATGCTATTCGGGCTCAAGCCTCTTCTAAGCCCAAGAAGTCTGCTCCATCCAAGGCAGCTCCAGCCAAGCCCAAGAGAACAACCAGAAGCATTCCAGCTTCTGAGAAGAACAAAGGTGAGATGCCACCGTCTGAATCAGATGAAGAGCATGTGTTGCTTAAGCTCCGTCCCAAGTTGCCACTCCACAATGATGCTCATCCTCAAGCTGAGGACATGAAGGCAAGGAAGGACAAAGGTCTCAGGCTATGGAGACAGTCTGATCCATATGCTGTAAGGAGAAGGACTGCTGTGGACCCCAGATTCCACACCAGAGAGCAGCAGGATTTCTATGAGACCGTGCTAATGGATAAGAAGCCCATTGTTGCTGACACCAGGTATGTTGACTGGAAGTATATTGACAGTGAAGAGCACCGGGACTTCTTTCCCCATGTGCATGAGAGCTTTACTGCATGTGGAGTTGCTGACTTTGTGGGTCAAGAGCTGACAGCTTGGAATGACGAGATGATCATGCAGTTCTATGCCACAGCCCACTTCTATCCTGATGGCAAGATCACCTGGATGACTGAAGGTCAACGGTTTTCTTCGACTGTTGAAGAATGGGCAGAACTTCTGAACGCTCCAGTGCAGAGAGAGGACGGCATTGATGTCTATGGGATTCCTAAGAAGAGTCATGATTCCATGAAGAATATGTACAAGGAGATCCCAGCTGCTGATTTGGAAGGATGGAAGCTTGGCTCAGTGTATTATCTCCAGGCAGGTCTGACCACCACTAACACTATTCTGAGGCATACATTGATGCCTAAGTCAGGAGACCACCGGATGATACGAGGCTATTCTATCAACATGCTGCACATTCTCGATGAGAAGGCACCTTTCAAGGTGATGGACTTGATGGTAGAAACCATTAAGAGGACTGCAGCTGACCAGAAAAGGTCGTGTGGGTTTGCACCGCAGATACAGATGCTCATCAACGCCAAGTTTGGCACGGGCAAATTCTTGCTGGATAGGAAGCACTTGCCACTGCAGCCAGAGCATGAGGACAACGTAGTTGTGATGGATGAAGAGGATCCTACCTCAGTTGAAGGACAAGCCAAAATCGAAGCTGCAAAGAAGGCTAAAGCTGACAAAGAAGCAGCAGCAGCAGCAGCTAAGCCAAAGAGCTTTGGAGAACAAATTCTTGAAGCTACCCAGAGGATTGAACAACGCCTGGCCAGCATTGAGCAATCTCAGGAGAGCCTTGAGAGGATTGTCGAGGACAAGATCCACGCTCTGGACGTGAAGCTGACTGAGATTCAGGTGTCTGTCAACAAGCTTGAGGCAGACATGGAGGAGACGAGGCAGGAGAGAGCAGAGCTTATGCAGGATGATCTAGTCCAGGACTCTCATCGCCAGACCGCTCAGATTCCCAGAGGATCCAGATCTGCAGCTATCCCAGTGACAGACTCCAGGGCTACCACTTCAGCACCAGCTACAGCACCAGCAGTTCCTCCAGCTCCAGCATCCACTCCTCCACCGCAGACTTCAGCAGAAGTCTTCGCCGATGCAGCTATCTCTACACCGACATCTACCCAGACGGGAGCCGCCAGCAGAGCCCGCAGTGACGTTTAGCTCTATACCTTTTCGAACTTTTTGGTAACTTGTTGCCAAAGGGGGAGAAATTGTTATAGATCATAGGGCTTCGAGAGAGAGAGTGCTCTTTCGTCTTTTCGTTCTTTTGCCGGTTTTCCTTGAGATACATTGGTTTCTTTTGGTCTTTCGAAACTTTCAGTGTGCTTGCTACTACGTTTGATGCTACCTTAATGAGTGCTTAGTCATACTATGCTTTAATGTGTGCTTATTGCTTATCCTATGCTATTCCTTATTGTATGGTTATTTACTCTTGTCTTGGTGATTGAGTGCATGTTACTCATTCTTATCATTTTGTGCGCTCCACCAAGATGTATGTGACATGGAAGAGTGACCCATAATCCTAATCGATTGTGCATTTGCATTCAAACGCAAATTTTAAATAATGCACAAATTTAGGGGGAGCTCTTGTTTATCACATACTTCTCAAAGCGACGATATTATTCCTTGATTATATCTTTTGTCGAAGCTTTGATCTATATGTTGTCATCAATTACCAAAAAGGGGGAGATTGAAAGTGCAACTAATCCCCGGGTGGTTTTGGTAATTAATAACAACATATATATCATTGGACTAATATTCACCTGAGAATCATTTCAGAAAAGTTCGATGATATGGGTATGGAAATGTCTGAAGAAGTGGACCCCACAAAATGCTAAGACAAGCATTGGCAAAAGCTCAAGACTCCATTTTTGGTTTAGTGATCAAAGATCACATTGAGTCCATAGGAAAAGCCAATACTATTAAAAGGGGATGAGGTTGTGTTAATGTTCTTGTTGCTCAAGTGCTTGGTGATCTAGCTCCCTCAACTATCAGCACTCTTCACTATTCAACACACTCATAAGTAATCTCGGACAAACCGATTCTGCAAACTCAGTCCCACCGAGATGAACCACTTCAGTTGTTTCCCCAAACCCTAATTTCTCGGTCCATCCGATTCTGAGTTTCGGTCTCACCGAAAATGTACTGCCAACCTTCTGTAACCATTGACAGCATTTCGGAATATCCGAGTTGTTGTTTTCGGTCACACCGAGATGGCAAACCCTAATCTTTGACTCACTTCGGACACACCGAGATGGTATTTTCGGTCCCACCGAAAATCCCAACGTTCACTATATTTGAACTTTCGGTCTGACCAAGTTTTAACTTCGGTCTCACCGAGATTGGTCAAATGTGTGTGTAACGGTTGGATTTTGTGTGGAGGCTATATATACCCCTCCACCCCCTCTTCATTCGTGAGGAGAGCCATCAAAAAGTACCACCACTTCTACCATACACTTTCTGAGAAGTGAACCACCTACCCTTGTGTTGAGATCAAGCCATTCCATTCCTACCATATGAAACTTGATTTCTAGCCTTCCCAAGTTGCTTTCCACTCAAACCCTTCTTCCACCACAGCCATATCAGTGAAGAGAGTTGAGTGTTGGGGAGATTATCATTTGAAGCACAAGAGCAAGGAGTTCATCATCATCAACACCGTCTATTACCTTTTGGGGGGTGGTGCCTCCTAGATTGGTTAGGTGTCGCTTGGGAGCCTCCGTCTTTGAGATGTGGAGTTGAACCAAGAAGTTTGTAAGGGCAAGGAGATCGCCTACTTCGTGAAGATCTACCCCGAGTAAGGCTAGTCCTCCGTGGGCGTAGGCCGTGATGGAATAGACAAGGTTGCTTCTTCGTGGACCCTTCGTGGGTGGAGCCCTCCGTGGACTCGCGCAGCCGTTACCCTCCGTGGGTTGAAGTCTCCATCAACGTGGATGTACGATAGCACCACCTATCGGAACCACGACAAAAATCTTCGTGTCACCAAATTGCGTTTGATCTTCTCCACCTCTCTTTTACATGTGCAATTTACTTTCCGCTGCTTATACTCTAGAATTGCATGTGTAGGGTGATACTTGTGTTGATCTTAATTGAGAAACTGCCAAAAACATTGCATGATCTAAAGGCAGATTTTTATATTGTCAAGTAGTCTAATCACCCCCCCTCTAGACCTACTTTCGATCCTACAAGTGGTATCAGAGCTTTGGTCTCCATTGCTTTGGTTTCCATTGCATTGGACTCCATAAGCTTGGTTTCACAACCTAGGAGAGTATGGCGTCTAGTGAGGGTAATTATCGTAGAGGTCCTTACTTTGATGGTACAAATTTTGCTAGTTGGAAGCATAAAATGAAAATGCATATACTTGGTCATAACCCAGCCGCATGGGGCATTATCTGTGTTGGTATGCAAGGTGATTTCTTTGAAGAAGGAAAAGTTCCGGATCGCGAAGCTACACCCGAAGAGTTGCGGATGTTGCAAAACAATGCTCAAGCTTGTGACATTCTCTTCAATGCTTTGTGTCCCGAAGAGTTCAACAAAATCAGTCGTCTTGAGAATGCTAAGGAGATTTGGGATAATTTGGTAGAAATGCACGAAGGTACTGAATCTGTGAAGGAATCAAAGCTAGATATTCTTCAAGGTCAACTTGACAAGTTCAAGATGAAGGATGGTGAAGGAGTCGCTGAAATGTACTCTAGGCTTGCTCTCATCACAAATGAGATTGCTGGCTTAGGAAGCGAAGAAATGACCGACCGATTCATCATTAAGAAGATTCTCAGAGCTTTGGATGGAAAGTATGACACCGTGTGCACTTTGATCCAAATGATGCCAAATTACAAGACTCTCAAGCCAACTGAAGTCATTGGAAGAATTGTTGCTCATGAGATGACACTTAAGGATAAGGAAGAGCTTCACAACAAGTCAAGTGGTGCTTACAAAGCTACAAGTGATGCTCCTACTACCTCAAGTGACAAGCTAATTTCCAATGAAGAGATAAGCCTAATGGTCAAGAACTTCAACAAGTTCTACAAGAATAGAGGCAAAGAAAGAAGCTCAAAGTCTAGATCATATGATGAAAAGAGATCTTCTAGCCGTGATCGAAACTGCTACAATTGTGGAAGACCCGGACACTTCTCAAATGAGTGTACGGCTCCCCACAAGAGAAGAGAAGAATCTCCAAGAAGAAGAGCAAGAGATGAGTCACCTCGGAGAGAGAGAAGGAGTAGAGATGATCGTTATGAACGAAGACCTTCTCGGAGAAGCAAGGATTCGGAGAGGAAAGACAAGTCATCAAGGAGCTACACAAGAAGAAGACATCAAGCTCATGTTGGTGAATGGGTCTCCGGCTCCGACTCTGACAATCAATCCGATGGAAGCTATCACTCCGACTCCGACTATAGTCAAGATGAAGGTGTTGCTGGACTTGCACTCGTATCCTCCAACTCCAACTCCTACGACTTATTTGATTCACCGAATGAGGGAATTGGAAGATGCTTCATGGCTAAAGGTCCCAAGGTAACACACCCTGAATTCATTGACTTTGATAGTGATGAGGATGACTTGCTTGGTGAAGATGAGCTCTTGCATGATAAATCTAGTGAGCTTAGTAATGATGAAAATGCTAGTAGTCTTTATAGTCGAGAAGAGTCGAATGACTATGCTATGAAGGAGATTGAGCGTCTAACTAAAGAACTAAACACTCTTAAGTTAGCTCATGAAACAACTCAAGGAGATCATAGAGAGCTCCTAAGATCTCATGAGAAGCTACGCTTCGAGAAGCTCACTCTAGAGCAAGAACATGAGTTTCTAAAAGCGATCAATGACGATCTTCGAAAGAAGAGTTCTTCATATCTTGCCAAACGACTTCTCTTGTCTAATTTCTTGCCACCTATTAAGACTAAGCATGACAAGCATAAGAAAAATTCTTCCTCTAGTAGTAACAATAACAATGTTAAATCAAATGTTGTTACTTCTAGTAGTTCTCTTGATTCCACTAACAATGTTTCAAGCCAAGTTACACTTGAGCAAGAAAATAGCTTATTGAAGGAAATCATAGAGAAAGGTGTCTACAAGAGTCTTGCCGGAAGCAAGAACTTTAAGGAGATTGTTCGCAAACAAGGAAGACACCGGAAGAATCAAGGGATTGGTTTTGAGCGAAAGTTCAACGCCGAAGGTGTTGAGTGGGAAGAAGGTCAATACCCTACTCCACAGTTTGTCTCACAAAAGGAGAAGTATGATCCTACTTCTTCCAATGTGGAACAAGCTCAAGATGACCTTCCACCACAAGACCACAAGCTAAAGGCCAAGGACAAGCTTCAAGAAGAAATTGATGCATTCATTGAAGCACCTCAAGCCATGGTCAAGTGGGTTCCTAAGGACACATCAAGTTCTACTTCGTCAAGCTCAACTACAACACCAAGGATTCCCATCAAGATGATGTGGATCCCAAAGAAGAAGAACTAGTAGGTTCTTGAGGGTGACTCCGCCAACAAACTTCACTCATATTCTTTTTGGCAAGAACTTGTGCAATCAACTTCCACATCATGCACTTGTTCATGGAGTCACAAACCCTCTTGTTGGTAAGTCAAGGGACAAGGTAATCATTGCTTTCATGGACATCATCTTTTGTGTACTTCACTCTATGTCTATGGATATTCTTGTTTGTTCCTTGTGGGACTAACCCATGTAGGTATTGAAAGTGCCCTAATCCAAAGGATTGCTCCCAACTCTTGATGATCTACATCAACATTGAGCATCCACATCTTCAACATCTACATGAAGTCTTCTACGACAACCCAAGGTTAGTTTGACCCTTTAAAAGGGGTTCTCACATCAAGGGGGAGCTTTGCTCTAAAAATTGAGCAAAAGAATCTCCAAATGATGTGAACACATAAATGCTTTATGTAAAAGTGGTAACCCCACTTGTGCTTAAACGATGAGTATGACCTATGATCAAATGTTCTCATTTGGCTCCTAAGTCAATATACTCATATATAGATGACCTAGTCATCGACAAATTGTGTGCTAGTAGCTAGAGTGTTGGTTGTGCATGTTTGACACATATTTCAGTTGCTATCTTATTGTGTGAGCATGTTGAATGCATGATTTCATCCATTCAAGGACATCCATTTGTTGTTTTGATTGTTTTGATTGTTTTGATTTTTTCTGGCCAAATGGATGGACAAGAATGCCTAAGCACCTTCCCTAGCTATCTATGCTTTCTTGTCTCAAAACTCTATTCATGCTCATATCACAACTTTGAACAAGTCTTTTTCGGACAGTCCGAGTGAGGAGCACTCGGAACCACCGATTCGTCTAAGGCTGACTTCCAAAACCTTCTAAGTCCATTTCGGTCTGACCGGTTTCTCAATCTCGGTCCAACCGAAACGCTTAGACTGATCTAGGTTTCATCTCGGTGAAACCGAGTTCAAACTCTCGGTCTGACCGATATGTGTAACTGCACAGCAGTTTTACATCTCGGTGACACCGAGTTTTTCAACTCGGTCCCACCGACAGCACGGGGTTATATATACCTGAGGGGCTGCGCGCGATTTCTTTCTTCAAACCGTTCGCCCCCAAGACCCCTGCTGCCACCACCTATCGGAACCACGACAAAAATCTTCGTGTCACCAAATTGCGTTTGATCTTCACCACCTCTCTTTTACATGTGCAATTTACTTTCCGCTGCTTATACTCTAGAATTGCATGTGTAGGGTGATACTTGTGTTGATCTTAATTGAGAAACTGCCAAAAACATTGCATGATCTAAAGGCAGATTTTTATATTGTCAAGTAGTCTAATCACCCCCCTCTAGACCTACTTTCGATCCTACACACTACCACTTTACTTGATAGTAGTGACCTTGATTTTGATAATTGCACCCTTTCTGAAGTTATTGATTTTCTTCACAAGATGTCTAGAGATCCCCACACTAGCACGCTTAACCTTGCCTTCACAGAGCATATCACTAATGCTCTCATCAAAGCTAGGGAGGAGAAGCTTAGGGTAGAAGCCTCCATACCTAGAAAGCTAGAAGATGGTTGGGATCCTATGATTAAAATTAAGTTGAATAACTTCTCTTGCTATGCTTTATGTGATGTTGGAGCTAGTACCTCCGTTATGCCCAAAAGAATATATGATATGCTTAAATTGAAATCTTTTGATCCTTGTTCTTTTGGTGTTCGTCTAGTTGATTCTTCCATAAAGAAACCTTTGGGGAGGATCGACGATGTTCTTATCATTGTCAATGAAAATTATGTTCCCGTTGATTTTACTATTATGGATATTGAATGTGAACCTTCTTGTCCATTTATTTTGGGACGTCCTTTTCTTCGCACCGTTGGTGCTATCATTGACATGAAAGAGGGGAATATAAAATTCCAATTTCCTCTCAAGAAAGGGATGGAACACTTCCCTAGAAATAAGATTAAGTTACCTTTTGAGTCCGTTATACAGGCTAGCTATTCTTTTACTCTTGATAAAACTTGATCTCTTTGCATTATGCCTAGCTTAAAGGCATAATAGAAAGCGCTTTTGGGAGGCAGCCCACAACGAATAAAATTTTATTTTGCTTTTGTTGTGTCTTGATGTTTGTTACTACAGTAGCATCATCATTGTATCTTTACTTTTCAGCTTTGTGCCAAGTTTAGCCTCTGCTTGCAAGAAAGTTCAAAAGTTATGATGTGCAGTCCAGAAAACAGATTCTGTCCTTGGACAGAAAAATTCGTATAAAATCACCAGATCATCTTTTTGATCTGAGTGTTTTTGATAACGTGCTCTATACAATTGGCTTTCATGCGTCTGTTCTGAGTTTTTTGATTTGAGTTGCAGAAGTGCCCCGAAATAATTATTTACTACCTGCTAGTCTGTTTTTCACAGATTCCGTCCTGTTTTGCCTTTTCTTTGTTTTGCAAACCTTGAGCTAGCTTTTTATTTGCAAAAACCTATTGGAAACCTTGAGAAATAGTAGATCTTCAAGATTATATTTATTTCCAGCAAGGAAAAATTATTTTATTATGGGCACTAACCTCACTAATCAGATTATGATGAGTTATGTATGAAGGGAGTTTTCAAGTGTGCGAGGGAAGATGATAAAAAGATTCAGGAGGGTCAAACGCTCAAGCTTGGGGATGCCCCCGCGCACCCGAATAAATATTCAAGAAGACTCAAGCGTCTAAGCTTGGGGATTCCCCCGTGCATCCCCTTCTCCATCAACAATTAACAGTTCGTCTTTTGTTCCACTATATTTTAATCACTTCATACGTTATGTGCTATGCTTGGAGCGTCTTGCTTTTAGTTTCCTTTTTAGTTTTCTTTAGCTTTGCTTGCTGTTCATAACGAGTTAGAACCCATCTTTCTTTGTGTGGGAGAGAAACACGCTCCACTTCAACCTAGAACACAACATAGGATTTTCATGCTTATCTTTGCTGTGTAAGTTCTTTGTCTTTCAATAGCTACTGTCATGTTTAGCTCTTAGTTTTCATGCTTTTCTTTTTAAAAGAGCTTTTGTTTAGTTGGTTGCTGAACTCTCTTGAGTTTTCATGTTTATCTTGTTAAGAGAGTTTGTCTGTTGCACTGAGTTGTGTGTCTTAACTTAAAGTAGGTAATTGAGGTTGCTATTTAATTTTAGTAGTAACTTGCAATAGTTTTGAGGTATTGCCATGAGTAGTGTCCGAACTTTTGGTGTCAAGAGCTTTAGCCTATTAGTGATAGATGTCGTATTTTGGGCAATCCGTGTTTATTTTCGAAAACCTACAAAATAGTTGAGAACTTTAGCTACTAAATGGATCACTAATCTTTGGAGGGATCGAATATTAGAGTACACTCACGTACCATGGGTCGAGGATGAGCAAGGGTAACCAAACCCCCATACACACCTCCTCGGGGTACTTGTCTCTTTGTGAACCTCCTAATTAGATTGAGAGTTACCGATAATAAGTGCATGAGTTCTTCGGACTAATGTGAGTATTCGAAGGTTGACACTTCCACCTATCCATATTTTTCTAGCCTCTTCGGTACCGTGCATTGCCCTTTCTCACCTAGAGAGTTGGCGCATAATTCGCCGGTGCATCCAAATCCTTGGCACGATACGCTCTGTCATCATAAGCCTCATTATATCCTTCCTCAAAACAGCCACCATACCTACCTATTAAGGCATTTCCATAGCCTTTCTGAGATACATTGCCATGCAACATCCATCCTCTCATGACTTGATCTTCATGTCATACATGCTTTTTGCTTGATCGATGAGCCGCATGCTAGTTGGGCCTTGCCCTAATCATTGCTACATGACGCGCTAGTATCATTGCATATCCTGCTACACTGGCAGAGGCATACATTTGCATACATCATGATAGTTTCATTTTCTTTATGTTGAGTACTTTTGTAAAGTGTGAAAGATCTTCTATACTTCTTGTAATACATAGAGTGTTGCCCCTAAAGTGAGGAAAAGATCCCAAAGAGGACAAATCAAAAGATCCCAAAGAGGACAAAATCAAAAGATCCCAAAGAGGACAAATGAGAGATAAATAGAAAGAGCCATTGAGGCCACAAAAAAATAAAAAAAAATATAGAAAAAGAGAAAAAGAAATAAAAAGAGAGAAGGGGGCACACTACTATTTCTTTTGAGAGATCCACACTCGTACTCCATCTTATACTTTGTACTCCATAGAGATTATCATTTATGCATATAGCTATGTGGGGACCTTTACACTATAGAACTTGGCTTGTATATTCCAATGATGAGCCTCCTCAAAAGAGCTCTATGTCTTCTTGAGCAGGCAAGTTGGATGCACCCCCACTAGTTCCATTGGAGAGCTTACCTTAGCTCATATGTGCATCCATTGCATGGCGATCCCTACTCCTCGCATCATATCTATCATTTGGCTTTCTCTCGCCGATGATTGTCCTCATTGATGTGAGCCTTTCACACCTTTTTTGTCTTCCCCCTCTATCATTTTTCTCTCTTTGCCATCCTAAGTGTCGACTTTCTTGCTTACGCTCATCCATTGCATGAGTGCTCAAAATATCGAAAGGGAGTGGATCATTTTGACTTGTACCTGGCTGACGGTCTGGGGATGAGTCAAGATAAGATTCCAAAGAAGACCAAGTGTGAAACTTTAGTAGATTAAGTTCTCAACAATATAAAAACTATGTTTTACTCTCATATATCCCTATCCCCTTTCTTGCTCGCAAACACCATTTGGAGACATTCGAGTCACGGACAGCGAGAGCTCTTGCACCTTTATGTTCTTATGTTACTTGTTACAATGCTAATATAGACTCTTGCTTGTTATGACTTGAATTGGATTACATGCCTTGATTGCTTTACTTAAAAGTTCTTATATGGTTAATAGCATGTCACCACAGAAATTATGCTTGTTATCATTTACCTACTCGGGGACGAGCAGGAATTAAGCTTGGGGATGTTGATACGTCCAAAACGTATCTATAATTTCTGCTTGCTCCATGCCTCTTTTGTGTGATATTGCTATGATATTTATGCACTTCCATACACTTTTGATCATATTTGGACTAACCTATTAACTCAGTGCACCCCAGTGCCAGTTTCTGTTTTCTGCTGTTTTTGTATTTCAGGTTTTCCCATTACTTAAATTGCCAGAAAAATTCCGGGAAAAAATTATAAAAAATCAGCGCTCCAGAAGCTTCCATGCGGCAGAAGTAGGGCCAGAGGGGGGCCAAAGGGGCTCCAGGTGCCCTGAGGGGGCGGCCCCACCCCTGGCCGCGCCGGGGGGGCGCCTGGGCCCCCCTCTCCGCCTCTGGTGCCCCACTTTGGCATATATTTAACACGCGTCTCGAAACCCTCGAGGACGGAACCCTTTTTCGCGATCTCATCTCTGTTCCGCCGCCGCCGCGCTTCCAAGATCGGGAGCACCAGGAGAACTCTTCCCGGCACCCTGCCGGAGGGGAGAACCACCACCGGGAGCTTCTACACCACCATGGACGGTTCCCGGATGAGCCGTGAGTAGTCTCCCTTGGACCATGGGTCCATGACCAGTAGCTATGTGATGTTCTCCTCCCCTTGTTGTTCTTCATCGATTAGACCTCGTGAGCTGCCCTACATGATCGAGGCACATATGTAATCTTTATGCTGTTGCTATGCTGAGTTTGCTGGGATCTGATGGATTATGAGATTATGTTCAGATTGTGTGTGAGTAATATATTTGATTCACCTCTTTTATATTTATGTTCTTGAGTAATTCTTGCATGTTCTCCGTTGCTATTTATTGCTTTTGGCCGAGTAGTAGGTAGTAACTCCAAGAGGGAACGTTATGCTTGATTGTGGGTTCATGCCCCTCGATGACTAGCTTGAGTGACAGAAACATGAGTCTAGGGGATGTGCTGTTGCCACAAGGGGGAAAACAATGGTGCTTGTACTTGCGGGTGCATGGATTGTTTACTTTACGCAAAGTTCTTTTAATGCAGTTGTCTGTTGCTTTGAGTTTACACTTTGGGTGGGACTCGCAACTTAATACCAGCGAGATGTTCTGGATAGATATCTCAAGGTGGATGATTAGTAGTAGATGAAGATGGATTTCGGTCTACTTGCCTTGGCGTACCGCCCATGCTTTTGAGCCTCTACCTTTCTTTGCAGCATAGTTAGCATTGGTTTGCGCACATAATCCTGTCAATTGCCCAGCAGTAATTTGTTTACCTCGCTTAGCTGTTTTATCGTCTTTTGGGAGGGAGACATCACTAGTGAAAATCATGGGACCCCGGTCCATATTACCATCACTGATCACACCCGCTATTTATTTCCTGTTCTTATTTCCTAGTTGCAGTAATACATATCACTATTATCTCTTGCGTTTGATCCTTTGTAAACGACAAGACCGGAGGGATTGACAACCTCTCTGTACTCGTTGGGAGCAAAGTTATTTGTATCTGTGTGCAGGTCCTGTCAAGCGAAAGTTTCTGGCGCCCTTGACACCTTCTTGTCGACCCTCGGAGTCTCACGGGATTCGATCCTTGGTATATTTGCCAAGGGAAACTTGCCGTTATGCTACATCCCAAACCTTCCACTTGGGGTAACCAATGAGGGGCGAGAAGCCATCAGTGGGGTATATATAGCCATCACCAAATATCTAATCGGTAGGGCATTTGTAACGAATCCCCTATAACCGGTTAATGGAGTGTATTTAGATTTTTACAAACCGGCACCTAGCCGATCCCCAATCTGGCCTCACGGAGTACAAGTTTACTCCTCTCCCTAATATTTTTTCTATTTTTGCTCCCTCTTTGCTCCGCCGAGTAAAACGACGCGGCTATCCTCTGCTGCCTCTCTCCCCCGCATCTTTGCCCTCGCCGCCCTTCGTACCCCTTCCCCTCCTCACCGACACCGGTCGCCCGCCGGGGAAGCCTTGTAGGCCTCCGCCGCTGTCTTCCACCACCTCCTTGTCCCATCGCTGACCAAACATCAAGGGGATCTGCGGCTGCTGTCGCCGCCACCGGATTTGGCGTTTTCTGCCGCCGGCAGCTGCGCCTTGCCATGGATTGGCTGGGAAGCAACCCACACATCCCGACAAAGCCTCTGCGCCGCATGTAGGTACTGGCTCTTACTTTAGCCAGTTTAATCTCTCACGTCGTCAGTTCGCTTTGTGCCAAGTTTAGCCTCTGATTGCAAGAAAGTTCAAAAGTTATGATGTGCAGTCCAGAAAACTAATTCTGTCCTTGGACAGAAAAATTCGTATAAAATCGCCAGTTCATCTTTTTGATCTGAATTTTTTTGACAACGTGCTCTATACAATTGGCTTTCATGCATCTGTTCTGAGTTTTTTGATTTGAGTTGCAGAAGTGCCCCGAAATAATTATTTACTACCTGCTAGTCTGTTTTTCACAGATTCTGTCCTGTTTTGCCTTTTCTTCGTTTTGCAAACCTTGAGCTTGTTTTTTCTTTGCAAAAACCTTTTGGCAATCTTGAGAAACAGTAGATCTTCAAGATTATATTTATTTCCAGAAAGGAAAAATTATTTTATTATGGGCACTAACCTCGCTAATCAGATTATGATGAGTTATTTATGAAGGGAGTTTTCAAGTGTGCAAGGGAAGATGATAAAAAGATTCAGGAGGGTCAAACGCTCAAGCTTGGGGATGCCCGCGTGCACCCCCAAGAAATATTCAAGAATACTCAAGCGTCTAAGCTTGGGGATGCCCCCGTGCATCCCCTTCTCTATCAACAATTATCAGTTCGTCTTTCGTTCCACTATATTTTAATCACTTCATACGTTATGTGCTATGCTTGGAGCGTCTTGCTTTTAGTTTCCTTTTTAGTTTTCTTTAGCTTTGCTTGCTGTTCATAACGAGTTAGAACCCATGTTTCTTTGTGTGGGAGAGAAACACGCTCCACTTCAACCTAGAACACAACATAGGATTTTCATGCTTATCTTTGCTGTGTATGTTCTTTGTCTTTCAATAGCTACTGTCATGTTTAGCTCTTAGTTTTCATGCTTTTCTTTTTAAAAGAGCTTTTGTTTAGTTGGTTGCTGAACTCTCTTGAGTTTTCATGTTTATCTTGTTAAGAGAGTTTGTCTGTTGCACTGAGTTGTGTGTCTTAACATAAAGTAGGTAACTGAGGTTGCTATTTAATTTTAGTAGTAACTTGCAATAGTTTTGAGGTATTGCCATGAGTAATGTCTGAACTTTTGGTGTCAAGAGCTTTAGCCTATTATTGATAGATGTCGTATTTTGGGCAATCCGTGTTTATTTTCGAAAACCTACAAAATAGTTGAGAACTTTAGCTACTAAATGGATCACTAATCTTTGGAGGGATCGAATATTAGAGTACACTCACGTACCATGGGTCGAGGATGAGCAAGGGTAACCAAACCCCCATACACACCTCCTCGGGGTACTTGTCTCTTTGTGAACCTCCTAATTAGATTGAGAGTTACCGATAATAAGTGCATGAGTTTTTCGGACTAATGTGAGTATTCGAAGGTTGACACTTCCACCTATCCATATTTTTCTAGCCTCTTCGGTACCGTGCATTGCCCTTTCTCACCTCGAGAGTTGGCGCATACTTCGCCGGTGCATCCAAATCCTTGGCACGATACGCTCTGTCATCATAAGCCTCATTATATCCTTCCTCAAAACAGCCACCATACCTACCTATTAAGGCATTTCCATAGCCTTTCTGAGATACATTGCCATGCAACATCCATCCTCTCATGACTTGATCTTCATGTCATACATGCTTTTTGCTTGATCGATGAGCCGCATGCTAGTTGGGCCTTGCCCTAATCATTGCTACATGACGCGCTAGTATCATTGCATATCCTGCTACACTGGCAGAGGCATACATTTGCATACATCATGATAGTTTCATTTTCTTTATGTTGAGTACTTTTGTAAAGTGTGAAAGATCTTCTATACTTCTAGTAATACATAGAGTGTTGCCCCTAAAGTGAGGAAAAGATCCCAAAGAGGACAAAATCAAAAGATCCCAAAGAGGACAAATGAGAGATAAATAGAAAGAGCCATTGAGGCCACAAAAAATAAAAAAATAAAAATAGAAAAAGAGAAAAAGAAATAAAAAGAGAGAAGGGGGCACACTACTATTTTTTTTGAGAGATCCACACTCGTACTCCATCTTATACTTTGTACTCCATAGAGATTATCATTTATGCATATAGCTATGTGGGGACCTTTACACTATAGAACTTGGCTTGTATATTCCAATGATGAGCCTCCTCAAAAGAGCTCTATGTCTTCTTGAGCAGGCAAGTTGGATGCACCCCCACTAGTTCCATTGGAGAGCTTACCTTAGCTCATATGTGCATCCGTTGCATGGCGATCCCTACTCCTCGCATCATATCTATCATTTGGCTTTCTCTCGCCGATGATTGTCCTCATTGATGTGAGCCTTTCACACCTTTTTTGTCTTCCCCCTCTATCATTTTTCTCTCTTTGCCATCCTAAGTGTCGACTTTCTTGCTTACGCTCATCCATTGCATGAGTGCTCAAAATATCGAAAGGGAGTGGATCATTTTGACATGTACCTGGCTGACGGTCTGGGGATGAGTCAAGATAAGATTCCAAAGAAGACCAAGTGTGAAACTTTAGTAGATTAAGTTCTCAACAATATAAAAACTATGTTTTACTCTCATATATCCCTATCCCCTTTCTTGCTCGCAAACACCATTTGGAGACATTCGAGTCATGGACAGCGAGAGCTCTTGCACCTTTATGTTCTTATGTTACTTGTTACAATGCTAATATAGACTCTTGCTTGTTATGACTTGAATTGGATTACATGCCTTGATTGCTTTACTTAAAAGTTCTTATATGGTTAATAGCATGTCACCACAGAAATTATGCTTGTTATCATTTACCTACTCGGGGACGAGCAGGAATTAAGCTTGGGGATGTTGATACGTCCAAAACATATCTATAATTTCTGCTTGCTCCATGCCTCTTTTGTGTGATATTGCTATGATATTTATGCACTTCCATACACTTTTGATCATATTTGGACTAACCTATTAACTCAGTGCACCCCAGTGCCAGTTTCTATTTTCTGCTGTTTTTGTATTTCAGGTTTTCCCATTACTTAAATTGCCAGAAAAATTCCGGGAAAAAAATATAAAAAATCAGGGCTCCAGAAGCTTCCATGCGGCAGAAGTAGGGCCAGAGGGGCTCCAGGCGCCCTGAGGGGGCGGCCCCACCCCTGGCCGTGCCGGGGGGGCGCCTGGGCCCCCCTCTCCGCCTCTGGTGCCCCACTTTGGCATATATTTAACACGCGTCCCGAAACCCTCGAGGACGGAACCCTTTTTCGCGATCTCATCTCTGTTCCGCCGCCGCCGCGCTTCCAAGATCGGGAGCACCAGGAGAACTCTTCCCGGCACCCTGCCGGAGGGGAGAACCACCACCGGGAGCTTCTCCACCACCATGGACGCTTCCCGGATGAGCCGTGCGTAGTCTTCCTTGGACCATGGGTCCATGACCAGTAGCTATGTGATGTTCTCCTCCCCTTGTTGTTCTTCATCGATTAGACCTCGTGAGCTGCCCTACATGATCGAGGCACATATGTAATCTTTATGCTGTTGCTATGCTGAGTTTGCTGGGATCCGATGGATTATGAGATTATGTTCAGATTGTGTGTGAGTAATATATTTGATTCACCTCTTTTATATTTATGTTCTTGAGTAATTCTTGCATGTTCTCCGTTGCTATTTATTGCTTTGGCCGAGTAGTAGGTAGTAACTCCAAGAGGGAACGTTATGCTTGATTGTGGGTTCATGCCCCTCGATGACTAGCTTGAGTGACAGAAACATGAGTCTAGGGGATGTGTTGTTGCCACAAGGGGGAAAACAATGGTGCTTGTACTTGTGGGTGCAAGGATTGTTTACTTTATGCAAAGTTCTTTTAATGCAGTTGTCTGTTGCTTTGAGTTTACACTTTGGGTGGGACTCGCAACTTAATACCAGCGAGATGTTCTGGATAGATATCTCAAGGTGGATGATTAGTAGTAGATGCAGATGGATTTCAGTCTACTTGCCTTGGCGTACCGCCCATGCTTTTGAGCCTCTACCTTTCTTTGCAGCATAGTTAGCATTGGTTTGCGCACATAATCGTGTCAATTGCCCAGCTGTAATTTGTTTACCTCGCTTAGCTGTTTTATCGTCTTTTGGGAGAGAGACATCACTAGTGAACATCATGGGACCCCGGTCCATATTACCATCACTGATCACACCCGCTATTTATTTTCTGTTCTTATTTCCTAGTTGCAGTAATACCTATCACTATTATCTCTTGCGTTTGATCCTTTGTAAACGACAAGGCCGGAGGGATTGACAACCTCTCTGTACTCGTTGGGAGCAAAGTTATTTGTATCTGTGTGCAGGTCCTGTCAAGCGAAAGTTTCTGGCGCCCTTGACACCTTCTTGTCGACCCTCGGAGTCTCACGGGATTCGATCCTTGGTATCTTTGCCAAGGGAAACTTGCCGTTACGCTACATCTCAAACTTCCACTTGGGGTAACCAACGAGGGGCGAGAAGCCATCAGTGGGGTATATATAGCCATCACCAAATATCTAATCGGTAGGGCATTTCTAACGAATCCCCTATAACCGGTTAATGGAGTGTATTTAGATTTCTACAAACCGACACCTAGCCGATCCCCAATCTGGCCTCACGGAGTATAAGTTTACTCCTCTCCCTAATATTTTTTCTATTTTTGCTCCCTCTTAGCTCCGCCGAGTAAAACGACGCGGCTATCCTCTGCTGCCTCTCTCCCCCGCATCTTTGCCCTCGCCGCCCTTCGTACCCCTTCCCCTCCTCACCGACACCGGTCGCCCGCCGGGGAAGCCTTGTAGGCCTCCGCCGCTGTCTTCCACCACCTCCTCGTCCCATCGCTGACCAAACATCAAGGGGATCTGTGGCTGCTGTCGCCGCTACCGGATTTGGCGTTTTCTGCCGCCGGCAGCTGCGCCTTGCCATGGATTGGCTGGGAAGCAACCCACACATCCCGACAAAGCCTCTGCGCCGCATGTAGGTACTGGCTCTTACTTTAGCCAGTTTAATCTCTCACGTCGTCAGTTCGCTTTGTGCCAAGTTTAGCCTCTGATTGCAAGAAAGTTCAAAAGTTATGATGTGCAGTCCAGAAAACTAATTCTGTCCTTGGACAGAAAAATTCGTATAAAATCGCCAGTTCATCTTTTTGATCTGAATTTTTTTGACAACGTGCTCTATACAATTGGCTTTCATGCATCTGTTCTGAGTTTTTTGATTTGAGTTGCAGAAGTGCCCCGAAATAATTATTTACTACCTGCTAGTCTGTTTTTCACAGATTCTGTCCTGTTTTGCCTTTTCTTCGTTTTGCAAACCTTGAGCTTGTTTTTTCTTTGCAAAAACCTTTTGGCAATCTTGAGAAACAGTAGATCTTCAAGATTATATTTATTTCCAGAAAGGAAAAATTATTTTATTATGGGCACTAACCTCGCTAATCAGATTATGATGAGTTATTTATGAAGGGAGTTTTCAAGTGTGCAAGGGAAGATGATAAAAAGATTCAGGAGGGTCAAACGCTCAAGCTTGGGGATGCCCGCGTGCACCCCCAAGAAATATTCAAGAATACTCAAGCGTCTAAGCTTGGGGATGCCCCCGTGCATCCCCTTCTCTATCAACAATTATCAGTTCGTCTTTCGTTCCACTATATTTTAATCACTTCATACGTTATGTGCTATGCTTGGAGCGTCTTGCTTTTAGTTTCCTTTTTAGTTTTCTTTAGCTTTGCTTGCTGTTCATAACGAGTTAGAACCCATGTTTCTTTGTGTGGGAGAGAAACACGCTCCACTTCAACCTAGAACACAACATAGGATTTTCATGCTTATCTTTGCTGTGTATGTTCTTTGTCTTTCAATAGCTACTGTCATGTTTAGCTCTTAGTTTTCATGCTTTTCTTTTTAAAAGAGCTTTTGTTTAGTTGGTTGCTGAACTCTCTTGAGTTTTCATGTTTATCTTGTTAAGAGAGTTTGTCTGTTGCACTGAGTTATGTGTCTTAACTTAAAGTAGGTAACTGAGGTTGCTATTTAATTTTAGTAGTAACTTGCAATAGTTTTGAGGTATTGCCATGAGTAATGTCTGAACTTTTGGTGTCAAGAGCTTTAGCCTATTATTGATAGATGTCGTATTTTGGGCAATCCGTGTTTATTTTCGAAAACCTACAAAATAGTTGAGAACTTTAGCTACTAAATGGATCACTAATCTTTGGAGGGATCGAATATTAGAGTACACTCACGTACCATGGGTCGAGGATGAGCAAGGGTAACCAAACCCCCATACACACCTCCTCGGGGTACTTGTCTCTTTGTGAACCTCCTAATTAGATTGAGAGTTACCGATAATAAGTGCATGAGTTTTTCGGACTAATGTGAGTATTCGAAGGTTGACACTTCCACCTATCCATATTTTTCTAGCCTCTTCGGTACCGTGCATTGCCCTTTCTCACCTCGAGAGTTGGCGCATACTTCGCCGGTGCATCCAAATCCTTGGCACGATACGCTCTGTCATCATAAGCCTCATTATATCCTTCCTCAAAACAGCCACCATACCTACCTATTAAGGCATTTCCATAGCCTTTCTGAGATACATTGCCATGCAACATCCATCCTCTCATGACTTGATCTTCATGTCATACATGCTTTTTGCTTGATCGATGAGCCGCATGCTAGTTGGGCCTTGCCCTAATCATTGCTACATGACGCGCTAGTATCATTGCATATCCTGCTACACTGGCAGAGGCATACATTTGCATACATCATGATAGTTTCATTTTCTTTATGTTGAGTACTTTTGTAAAGTGTGAAAGATCTTCTATACTTCTAGTAATACATAGAGTGTTGCCCCTAAAGTGAGGAAAAGATCCCAAAGAGGACAAAATCAAAAGATCCCAAAGAGGACAAATGAGAGATAAATAGAAAGAGCCATTGAGGCCACAAAAAATAAAAAAATAAAAATAGAAAAAGAGAAAAAGAAATAAAAAGAGAGAAGGGGGCACACTACTATTTTTTTTGAGAGATCCACACTCGTACTCCATCTTATACTTTGTACTCCATAGAGATTATCATTTATGCATATAGCTATGTGGGGACCTTTACACTATAGAACTTGGCTTGTATATTCCAATGATGAGCCTCCTCAAAAGAGCTCTATGTCTTCTTGAGCAGGCAAGTTGGATGCACCCCCACTAGTTCCATTGGAGAGCTTACCTTAGCTCATATGTGCATCCGTTGCATGGCGATCCCTACTCCTCGCATCATATCTATCATTTGGCTTTCTCTCGCCGATGATTGTCCTCATTGATGTGAGCCTTTCACACCTTTTTTGTCTTCCCCCTCTATCATTTTTCTCTCTTTGCCATCCTAAGTGTCGACTTTCTTGCTTACGCTCATCCATTGCATGAGTGCTCAAAATATCGAAAGGGAGTGGATCATTTTGACATGTACCTGGCTGACGGTCTGGGGATGAGTCAAGATAAGATTCCAAAGAAGACCAAGTGTGAAACTTTAGTAGATTAAGTTCTCAACAATATAAAAACTATGTTTTACTCTCATATATCCCTATCCCCTTTCTTGCTCGCAAACACCATTTGGAGACATTCGAGTCATGGACAGCGAGAGCTCTTGCACCTTTATGTTCTTATGTTACTTGTTACAATGCTAATATAGACTCTTGCTTGTTATGACTTGAATTGGATTACATGCCTTGATTGCTTTACTTAAAAGTTCTTATATGGTTAATAGCATGTCACCACAGAAATTATGCTTGTTATCATTTACCTACTCGGGGACGAGCAGGAATTAAGCTTGGGGATGTTGATACGTCCAAAACATATCTATAATTTCTGCTTGCTCCATGCCTCTTTTGTGTGATATTGCTATGATATTTATGCACTTCCATACACTTTTGATCATATTTGGACTAACCTATTAACTCAGTGCACCCCAGTGCCAGTTTCTATTTTCTGCTGTTTTTGTATTTCAGGTTTTCCCATTACTTAAATTGCCAGAAAAATTCCGGGAAAAAAATATAAAAAATCAGGGCTCCAGAAGCTTCCATGCGGCAGAAGTAGGGCCAGAGGGGCTCCAGGCGCCCTGAGGGGGTGGCCCCACCCCTGGCCGTGCCGGGGGGGCGCCTGGGCCCCCCTCTCCGCCTCTGGTGCCCCACTTTGGCATATATTTAACACGCGTCCCGAAACCCTCGAGGACGGAACCCTTTTTCGCGATCTCATCTCTATTCCGCCGCCGCCGCGCTTCCAAGATCGGGAGCACCAGGAGAACTCTTCCCGGCACCCTGCCGGAGGGGAGAACCACCACCGGGAGCTTCTCCACCACCATGGACGCTTCCCGGATGAGCCGTGAGTAGTCTTCCTTGGACCATGGGTCCATGACCAGTAGCTATGTGATGTTCTCCTCCCCTTGTTGTTCTTCATCGATTAGACCTCGTGAGCTGCCCTACATGATCGAGGCACATATGTAATCTTTATGCTGTTGCTATGCTGAGTTTGCTGGGATCCGATGGATTATGAGATTATGTTCAGATTGTGTGTGAGTAATATATTTGATTCACCTCTTTTATATTTATGTTCTTGAGTAATTCTTGCATGTTCTCCGTTGCTATTTATTGCTTTGGCCGAGTAGTAGGTAGTAACTCCAAGAGGGAACGTTATGCTTGATTGTGGGTTCATGCCCCTCGATGACTAGCTTGAGTGACAGAAACATGAGTCTAGGGGATGTGTTGTTGCCACAAGGGGGAAAACAATGGTGCTTGTACTTGTGGGTGCAAGGATTGTTTACTTTATGCAAAGTTCTTTTAATGCAGTTGTCTGTTGCTTTGAGTTTACACTTTGGGTGGGACTCGCAACTTAATACCAGCGAGATGTTCTGGATAGATATCTCAAGGTGGATGATTAGTAGTAGATGCAGATGGATTTCAGTCTACTTGCCTTGGCGTACCGCCCATGCTTTTGAGCCTCTACCTTTCTTTGCAGCATAGTTAGCATTGGTTTGCGCACATAATCGTGTCAATTGCCCAGCTGTAATTTGTTTACCTCGCTTAGCTGTTTTATCGTCTTTTGGGAGAGAGACATCACTAGTGAACATCATGGGACCCCGGTCCATATTACCATCACTGATCACACCCGCTATTTATTTTCTGTTCTTATTTCCTAGTTGCAGTAATACCTATCACTATTATCTCTTGCGTTTGATCCTTTGTAAACGACAAGGCCGGAGGGATTGACAACCTCTCTGTACTCGTTGGGAGCAAAGTTATTTGTATCTGTGTGCAGGTCCTGTCAAGCGAAAGTTTCTGGCGCCCTTGACACCTTCTTGTCGACCCTCGGAGTCTCACGGGATTCGATCCTTGGTATCTTTGCCAAGGGAAACTTGCCGTTACGCTACATCTCAAACTTCCACTTGGGGTAACCAACGAGGGGCGAGAAGCCATCAGTGGGGTATATATAGCCATCACCAAATATCTAATCGGTAGGGCATTTCTAACGAATCCCCTATAACCGGTTAATGGAGTGTATTTAGATTTCTACAAACCGACACCTAGCCGATCCCCAATCTGGCCTCACGGAGTATAAGTTTACTCCTCTCCCTAATATTTTTTCTATTTTTGCTCCCTCTTAGCTCCGCCGAGTAAAACGACGCGGCTATCCTCTGCTGCCTCTCTCCCCCGCATCTTTGCCCTCGCCGCCCTTCGTACCCCTTCCCCTCCTCACCGACACCGGTCGCCCGCCGAGGAAGCCTTGTAGGCCTCCGCCGCTGTCTTCCACCACCTCCTCGTCCCATCGCTGACCAAACATCAAGGGGATCTGCGGCTGCTGTCGCCGCTACCGGATTTGGCGTTTTCTGCCGCCGGCAGCTGCGCCTTGCCATGGATTGGCTGGGAAGCAACCCACACATCCCGACAAAGCCTCTGCGCCGCATGTAGGTACTGGCTTTTACTTTAGCCAGTTTAATCTCTCACGTCGTCAGTTCGCTTTGTGCCAAGTTTAGCCTCTGATTGCAAGAAAGTTCAAAAGTTATGATGTGCAGTCCAGAAAACTAATTCTGTCCTTGGACAGAAAAATTCGTATAAAATCGCCAGTTCATCTTTTTGATCTGAATTTTTTTGACAACGTGCTCTATACAATTGGCTTTCATGCATCTGTTCTGAGTTTTTTGATTTGAGTTGCAGAAGTGCCCCGAAATAATTATTTACTACCTGCTAGTCTGTTTTTCACAGATTCTGTCCTGTTTTGCCTTTTCTTCGTTTTGCAAACCTTGAGCTTGTTTTTTCTTTGCAAAAACCTTTTGGCAATCTTGAGAAACAGTAGATCTTCAAGATTATATTTATTTCCAGAAAGGAAAAATTATTTTATTATGGGCACTAACCTCGCTAATCAGATTATGATGAGTTATTTATGAAGGGAGTTTTCAAGTGTGCAAGGGAAGATGATAAAAAGATTCAGGAGGGTCAAACGCTCAAGCTTGGGGATGCCCGCGTGCACCCCCAAGAAATATTCAAGAATACTCAAGCGTCTAAGCTTGGGGATGCCCCCGTGCATCCCCTTCTCTATCAACAATTATCAGTTCGTCTTTCGTTCCACTATATTTTAATCACTTCATACGTTATGTGCTATGCTTGGAGCGTCTTGCTTTTAGTTTCCTTTTTAGTTTTCTTTAGCTTTGCTTGCTGTTCATAACGAGTTAGAACCCATGTTTCTTTGTGTGGGAGAGAAACACGCTCCACTTCAACCTAGAACACAACATAGGATTTTCATGCTTATCTTTGCTGTGTATGTTCTTTGTCTTTCAATAGCTACTGTCATGTTTAGCTCTTAGTTTTCATGCTTTTCTTTTTAAAAGAGCTTTTGTTTAGTTGGTTGCTGAACTCTCTTGAGTTTTCATGTTTATCTTGTTAAGAGAGTTTGTCTGTTGCACTGAGTTATGTGTCTTAACTTAAAGTAGGTAACTGAGGTTGCTATTTAATTTTAGTAGTAACTTGCAATAGTTTTGAGGTATTGCCATGAGTAATGTCTGAACTTTTGGTGTCAAGAGCTTTAGCCTATTATTGATAGATGTCGTATTTTGGGCAATCCGTGTTTATTTTCGAAAACCTACAAAATAGTTGAGAACTTTAGCTACTAAATGGATCACTAATCTTTGGAGGGATCGAATATTAGAGTACACTCACGTACCATGGGTCGAGGATGAGCAAGGGTAACCAAACCCCCATACACACCTCCTCGGGGTACTTGTCTCTTTGTGAACCTCCTAATTAGATTGAGAGTTACCGATAATAAGTGCATGAGTTTTTCGGACTAATGTGAGTATTCGAAGGTTGACACTTCCACCTATCCATATTTTTCTAGCCTCTTCGGTACCGTGCATTGCCCTTTCTCACCTCGAGAGTTGGCGCATACTTCGCCGGTGCATCCAAATCCTTGGCACGATACGCTCTGTCATCATAAGCCTCATTATATCCTTCCTCAAAACAGCCACCATACCTACCTATTAAGGCATTTCCATAGCCTTTCTGAGATACATTGCCATGCAACATCCATCCTCTCATGACTTGATCTTCATGTCATACATGCTTTTTGCTTGATCGATGAGCCGCATGCTAGTTGGGCCTTGCCCTAATCATTGCTACATGACGCGCTAGTATCATTGCATATCCTGCTACACTGGCAGAGGCATACATTTGCATACATCATGATAGTTTCATTTTCTTTATGTTGAGTACTTTTGTAAAGTGTGAAAGATCTTCTATACTTCTAGTAATACATAGAGTGTTGCCCCTAAAGTGAGGAAAAGATCCCAAAGAGGACAAAATCAAAAGATCCCAAAGAGGACAAATGAGAGATAAATAGAAAGAGCCATTGAGGCCACAAAAAATAAAAAAATAAAAATAGAAAAAGAGAAAAAGAAATAAAAAGAGAGAAGGGGGCACACTACTATTTTTTTTGAGAGATCCACACTCGTACTCCATCTTATACTTTGTACTCCATAGAGATTATCATTTATGCATATAGCTATGTGGGGACCTTTACACTATAGAACTTGGCTTGTATATTCCAATGATGAGCCTCCTCAAAAGAGCTCTATGTCTTCTTGAGCAGGCAAGTTGGATGCACCCCCACTAGTTCCATTGGAGAGCTTACCTTAGCTCATATGTGCATCCGTTGCATGGCGATCCCTACTCCTCGCATCATATCTATCATTTGGCTTTCTCTCGCCGATGATTGTCCTCATTGATGTGAGCCTTTCACACCTTTTTTGTCTTCCCCCTCTATCATTTTTCTCTCTTTGCCATCCTAAGTGTCGACTTTCTTGCTTACGCTCATCCATTGCATGAGTGCTCAAAATATCGAAAGGGAGTGGATCATTTTGACTTGTACTTGGCTGACGGTCTGGGGATGAGTCAAGATAAGATTCCAAAGAAGACCAAGTGTGAAACTTTAGTAGATTAAGTTCTCAACAATACAAAAACTATGTTTTACTCTCTCATATATCCCTATCCCCTTTCTTGCACGCAAACACCATTTGGAGACATTCGAGTCACGGACAGCGAGAGCTCTTGCACCTTTATGTTCTTATGTTACTTGTTACAATGCTAATATAGACTCTTGCTTGTTATGACTTGAATTGGATTACATGCCTTGATTACTTTACTTAAAAGTTCTTATATGGTTGATAGCATGTCACCACAGAAATTATGCTTGTTATCATTTACCTACTCGAGGACGAGCAGGAATTAAGCTTGGGGATGTTGATACGTCCAAAACGTATCTATAATTTCTGCTTACTCCATGCCTCTTTTGTGTGATATTGCTATGATATTTATGCACTTCCATACACTTTTGATCATATTTGGACTAACCTATTAACTCAGTGCACCACAGTGCCAGTTCCTGTTTTCTACTGTTTTTCTATTTCAGGTTTCCCCCATATTAAAAGTGCCCTAAAAATTCCAGGAAAAATACAGGAAAAATCAGCATATCGGGAGCTTCCGGAAAAAACAAGGCAGGGCCAGAGGGGAGCCTGGGGTGGCCCAGGCGGCCACCCGGCGCGGCCCCACCCCTGGCCGCGCCAGGGGGCGCCTGGGGCCCCACCTCCGCCTCTGGTGACCCCCTTTGGCATATATATTGCACGCGTCCCGAAACCCTCGAGGACGGAACCCTTTTTCGCGATCTCGTCTCTGTTCCGCCGCCGCCGCGCTTCCAAGATCGGGAGCACCAGGAGAACTCTTCCCGGCACCCTGCCGGAGGGGAGAACCACCACCGGGAGCTTCTCCACCACCATGGACGCCTCCTGGATAAGTTGTGAGTAGTCTCCCTTGGACCATGGGTCCATGACCAGTAGCTATGTGATGTTCTCCTCCCCTCTTTGTTCTTCATCGATTAGACCTCGTGAGCTGCCCTACATGATCGAGGCACATATGTAATCTTTATGCTGTTGCTCTGCTGAGTTTGCTGGGATCCGATGGATTATGAGATTATGTTCAGATTGTGTGTGAGTAATATATTTGATTCACCTCTTTTATATTTATGTTCTTGAGTAATTCTTGCATGTTCTCCGTTGCTATTTATTGCTTTGGCCGAGTAGTAGGTAGTAACTCCAAGAGGGAACGTTATGCTTGATTGTGGGTTCATGCCCCTCGATGACTAGCTTGAGTGACAGAAACATGAGTCTAGGGGATGTGTTGTTGCCACAAGGGGGAAAACAATGGTGCTTGTACTTGTGGGTGCAAGGATTGTTTACTTTATGCAAAGTTCTTTTAATGCAGTTGTCTGTTGCTTTGAGTTTACACTTTGGGTGGGACTCGCAACTTAATACCAGCGAGATGTTCTGGATAGATATCTCAAGGTGGATGATTAGTAGTAGATGCAGATGGATTTCAGTCTACTTGCCTTGGCGTACCGCCCATGCTTTTGAGCCTCTACCTTTCTTTGCAGCATAGTTAGCATTGGTTTGCGCACATAATCGTGTCAATTGCCCAGCTGTAATTTGTTTACCTCGCTTAGCTGTTTTATCGTCTTTTGGGAGAGAGACATCACTAGTGAACATCATGGGACCCCGGTCCATATTACCATCACTGATCACACCCGCTATTTATTTTCTGTTCTTATTTCCTAGTTGCAGTAATACCTATCACTATTATCTCTTGCGTTTGATCCTTTGTAAACGACAAGGCCGGAGGGATTGACAACCTCTCTGTACTCGTTGGGAGCAAAGTTATTTGTATCTGTGTGCAGGTCCTGTCAAGCGAAAGTTTCTGGCGCCCTTGACACCTTCTTGTCGACCCTCGGAGTCTCACGGGATTCGATCCTTGGTATCTTTGCCAAGGGAAACTTGCCGTTACGCTACATCTCAAACTTCCACTTGGGGTAACCAACGAGGGGCGAGAAGCCATCAGTGGGGTATATATAGCCATCACCAAATATCTAATCGGTAGGGCATTTCTAACGAATCCCCTATAACCGGTTAATGGAGTGTATTTAGATTTTTACAAACCGACACCTAGCCGATCCCCAATCTGGCCTCACGGAGTATAAGTTTACTCCTCTCCCTAATATTTTTTCTATTTTTGCTCCCTCTTTGCTCCGCCGAGTAAAACGACGCGGCTATCCTCTGCTGCCTCTCTCCCCCGCATCTTTGCCCTCGCCGCCCTTCGTACCCCTTCCCCTCCTCACCGACACCGGTCGCCCGCCGGGGAAGCCTTGTAGGCCTCCGCCGCTGTCTTCCACCACCTCCTCGTCCCATCGCTGACCAAACATCAAGGGGATCTGCGGCTGCTGTCGCCGCCATCGGATTTGGCGTTTTCTGCCGCCGGCAGTTGCGCCTTGCCATGGATTGGCTGGGAAGCAACCCACACATCCCGACAAAGCCTCTGCGCCGCATGTAGGTACTGGCTCTTACTTTAGCTAGTTTAATCTCTCATGTCGTCAGTTCACCGGCAAATACACGGTCGACCGTTGCCCGGGCTCGGCGCTCACACAACGGCTCACCGGCTTGCAGCTGCCGCTCATACAGTGCAGCAACATCCCGGATGGGTGTTCTTCAAATGTACAAACGATGGGGTATGTGCTTGTTTTGATTCAGATTTTCACTGGATTCAGTTCAATTTCGGTCACTCATTGATACTCATCTATGTGTGTAGGATGATGGATGCCCGATTTGGTATTGGGAAGAAGAATACATCAATCTATTAATATCACAAAAAATAGTAGATGGTCTTGCACTCGTTGCTAGAATTGAGGCTAAACATGAGACTAGATGTGAAATTAGAGAAGAAATTAAAGGGGAAGCACCATCTACTTCTTTAGAATCAAATAGGAAAAATGAAGTATGCAAGATCGAGAATCCGTAGATCAACGATGAAGGCATCGAGAAGATATTAATCCAACTAGTGGGAGGAGTTATGAAAGTTGGATATCTTTTAAAATGTCTAATTCTGGTTCTTGTTTTCCTTTTTCTTGCTCTTCTAGCAAAGAAATGGTGAATTATTATTTAATCCAATGTCGTCAAATGAAATAAAGAAGCAAATAAATGTGTTTTGGTGGCCAAAATTTAAATGCAAATGATTATTTTACTCTGCTAAGTTTAGGGGATTAGTTGTTGGGGAATGTAGCATAATTCAAAAATTTTCTACGCTTTCACCAAGATCCAACTAAGGAGACATCTAGCAACGAGCAAGTAAGAGTGCATCTACATACCGTTATGTAGATCGCGAGCGGAAGCTTTCGAAGAAGCATGGATGAAGTAGTCGTACTCTTCGCGTTCTTCGTCACCGATGATCTAGCGCCGAACGGACGGCACCTCCGCGTTCAACACACGTCCGGTGCAGCAACGTCACCTCCTTCTTGATCCAGCAAGGGGGGGAGGAGAAGTCGTCAGAGATCCGGCAGCATGACGGCGTGATGACGGATGCAGTGGAGATCGCAGCAGGGCTTCGCCGGGCGTCCTGCGTGGGAGTATGGAGGTGTGACGGGAGGGGGAGAGGCGCCAGGGCAAGGGTGCGGCTGCCCTCTCCCTCCCCACATATATATAGGGGGCCAGGGGGTGCGCCAGGGCCCCTGCAGATCCAATCTGCAGGGGGGCGGCGGCCAGGGGGGAGTCCTTGCCCCCCAAGGCAAGTGGTGGCCCCCTCCCCTTTAGGGTTTTAACCCTAGGCGCATGGGGAGGTGGGCCCCTAGTGGTGCGCCAGCCCATTAGGGCTGGACACTTCCCCTTGCGGCCTAGCGGCCCCACCCGGTGGACCCCCGGGGCCCCTCCCGTGGTCCCGGGACGCTCCCGGTGACCCCCGGAGATCACCCGATGGCCGAAACTGGACTTCCTATATATCAATCTTTACCTCCGGACCATTCCGGAACTCCTCGTGACGTCCGGGATCTCATCCGGGACTCCGAACAACTTTCGGGTTTCCACGTGCATTTATCTCTACGACCCTAGCATTACCGAACCTTAAGTGTGTAGACCCTACGGGTTCGGGAGAAACGTAGACATGACCGAGACCACTCTCTGGTCAATAACCAACAGCGGGATCTGGATACCCATGTTGGTTCCCACGTGTTCCTCGATGATCTTCATCGGATGAACCACCGTGTCAAGGATTCACTCAACCCCGTATGTTATTCCCTTTGTCCATCGGTACGGTACTTGCCCGAGATTCGATCGTCGGTATTCCCGATACCTTGTTCAATCTCGTCATGGCAAGTCTCTTTACTCGATCCGTAATCCATCATCCCGTGACTAACTACTTAGTCACATTGAGCTCATTATGATGATGTCTTACCGAGTGGGCCCAGAGGTACCTCTCCGTCATGCGGAGTGACAACATCCCAGTCTTGGTTCGTACGAACTCAACAGACACTTTCGGAGATACCCGATGCGTACCTTTATAGCCACCCAGTTACGTTGTGACGTTTGGCACACCCAAAGTATTCCTACGGCATCCGGGAGTTGTACAACCTCATGGTCTAAGGAATAAATACTTGACACCGAAAAGCTTATGCATCACGAACTAAACGATCTCGTGCTATGCTCAGGATTGGGTCTTGTCCATCACATCATTCTCCTAATGACGTGATCCCGTTATCACTGACATCCTATGTCCATGGTCAGGAAACCGTGACCATCTGTTGATCAACGAGCTGGTAACTAGAGGCCTACCAGGGACTCATTGTGGTCTATGTATTCACACATGTATCGCTGTTTCCGTACAATACAATTCAAGCATGAATAACAGACAATTATCATGAACAAGGAGATATAATAATAATGCTTTTATTATTGCCTCTAGGGCATATCTCCAACAGTCTCCCACTTGCACTAGAGTCAATAATCTAGTTACATTGTGATGAATCGAACACCCATAGAGTTCTGGTGTTGATCATGTTTTGCTCGTGAAAGAGGTTTAGTCAACGGGTCTGCGACATTCAGATCCGTATGCACTTTACAAATATCTATGTCTCCATCCTGAACATAATTCCGGATGGAGTTGAAACGGCGCTTGATGTGCTTGGTCTTCTTGTGAAACCTGGGCTCCTTGGTAATAGCAATAGCACCAGTGTTGTCACAGAAGAGAGTCATCGGGCTTGACGCGCTTGGAATGACTCCTAGGTCGGTGATGAACTCCTTCATCCAGACTCCTTCCTGCGCTGCTTCAGAAGCAGCTATGTACTCCGCTTCACATGTAGACGCTGCCACCACGCTCTGTTTGCAACTGCACCAGCTGACTGCCCCTCCGTTCAAAATATACACGTATCCGGTTTGAGACTTAGAGTCATCCAGATCTGTGTCGAAGCTAGCATCGACGTAACCCTTTACGACGAGCTCTTCGTCACCTCCATAAACGAGAAACATATCCTTAGTCCTTTTCAGGTACTTTAGGATGTTCTTGACCGCTGTCCAGTGTTCCGTACGGGGATCACTTTGGTACCTCCCTACCAAACTTATGGCAGGGTTCACATCAGGTCTGGTACACAGCATGGCATACATGATAGAACCTATGGCCGAGGCATAGGGAATGACACTCATCTTTTCTCTATCTTCTGCCGTGGTCGGCGACTGAGCCTTGCTCAATTTCATACCTTGCAAAACAGGCAAGAATCCTTTCTTTGACTGATCCATATTGAACCTTTTCAATATCTTGTCAAGGTATGTACTTTGTGAAAGACCAATGAGGCGTCTCGATCTATCTCTATAGATTTTGATGCCTAATATGTAAGCAGCTTCTCCAAGGTCCTTCATTGAAAAACTTTTATTCAAGTAGGCCTTTACATTTTCCAAGAATTCTATATCATTTCCCATCAGTAATATGTCATCCACATATAATATGAGAAATGCCACAGAGCTCCCACTCACTTTCTTGTAAATACAGGCTTCTCCATAAGTCTGTATAAATCCAAACGCTTTGATCACTTCATCAAAGCGAATATTCCAACTCCGAGATGCTTGCACCAGCCCGTAAATCGAGCGCCGGAGCTTGCATACCTTGTTAGCGTTCTCTGGATGGACAAAACCTTCCGGTTGCATCATATACAACTCTTCCTTGAGGAAGCCGTTAAGGAATGCTGTTTTGACGTCCATTTGCCATATTTCATAATCATAGAATGCGGCAATAGCTAACATGATTCTGACTGACTTAAGCATCGCTACGGGAGAGAAAGTCTCGTCGTAGTCAATCCCTTGAACTTGTCGATAACCCTTAGCGACAAGCCGAGCCTTATAGATGGTCACATTACCATCCGCGTCTGTCTTCTTATTAAATATCCATTTGTTTTCTATGGCGTGCCTGTCATCAGGCAAGTCCACCAAAGTCCATACTTTGTTTTCATACATGGATTCTATCTCGGATTTCATGGCTCCAAGCCATTTATTGGAATCTGGGCCCGCCATCGCTTCTTCATAGTTCGAAGGTTCACCGTTGTCTAACAACATGATTTCCAGTACAGGGTTGCCGTACCACTCTGGTGCGGAACGTGCCCTTGTGGACCTTCGAAGTTCAGTAGTAACTTGATCTGTTTCTTCATGATCATTATCATCAACTTCCTCCCTTGTCGGTGCAGGCACCTCAGGAACAGTTTCCTGCGCTGCGCTACTCTCCGGTACAGGAGGGGTGACTGTCACCTCATCAAGTTCTACTTTCCTCCCACTCACTTCTTTCGAGAGAAACTCTTTCTCCAGAAAGCATCCATTCTTGGCAACAAAGACTTTGCCTTCAGATCTGTGGTAGAAGGTGTACCCAAACGTTTCCTTTGGGTATCCTATGAAGACGCATTTTTCCGATTTGGGTTCGAGCTTTTCAGGTTGAAGTTTCTTGACATAAGCATCGCAACCCCAAACTTTTAGAAACGACAGCTTCAGTTTCTTGCCAAACCAAAGTTCATACGGAGTCGTCTCAACGGATTTCGACGGAGCCCTATTTAAAGTGAATGCGGCAGTCTCTAAAGCATAACCCCAAAAAGATAGCGGTAAATCGGTGAGGGACATCATAGATCGCACCATGTCCAATAGTGTACGATTTCGACGTTCGGACACACCGTTACGTTGAGGTGTTCCGGGCGGTGTCAATTGTGAAACAATTCCACATTTCCTAAGGTGTGTGCCAAATTCATGACTTAAATATTCACCCCCACGATCTGATCGTAAGAACTTTATTTTTTTGTCACGTTGATTCTCAACCTCATTCTGAAATTCCTTGAACTTTTCAAAGGTCTCAGACTTGTGTTTCATCAAATAGATATACCCGTATCTACTCAAGTCATCCGTGAGGGTGAGAACATAACGGTAGCCTCCGCGAGCCTCGACACTCATTGGACCGCACACATCGGTATGTATGATTTCCAACAAGTTGGTTGCTCGCTCCATTGTTCCGGAGAACGGAGTCTTGGTCATCTTGCCCAAGAGGCATGGTTCGCACGTGTCAAATGATTCATAATCAAGAGACTCTAGAAGTCCATCTGAATGGAGCTTCTTCATACGTTTGACACCAATATGACCAAGGCGGCAATGCCACAAGTATGTGGGACTATCATTATCAACTTTACATCTTTTGGCATCTACACTATGAATATGTGTATCATCACGTTCGAGATTCATCAAAAATAAACCATTGACCAGCGGGACATGACCATAAAACATATCTCTCAAATAAATAGAACAACCATTATTCTCTGATTTGAAAGAGTAGCCATCTCGCATAAGACGAGATCCAGAAACAATGTTCATGCTCAAAGCTGGTACTAAATAACAATTATTGAGGTTTAAAACTAATCCCGAGGGTAGATGTAGAGGTAGCGTGCCGACGGCGATCACATCGACCTTGGAACCATTCCCGACGCGCATCGTCACCTCATCCTTCGCTAGTCTCCGTTTATTCCGCAGCTCCTGTTTTGTGTTACAAATGTGAGCAACTGCACCGGTATCGAATACCTAGGAGCTACTACGAGTGCTGGTAAGGTACACATCAATAACATGTATATCATATATACCTTTGACGTTGCCGGCCTTCTTGTCTGCTAAATATTTGGGGCAATTCCGCTTCCAGTGACCCGTTCCCTTGCAATAAAAGCACTCTGTCTCAGGCTTGGGTCCATACTTTGGCTTCTTCCCGGCAACAGGCTTGCCAGGCGCGGCAACTCCCTTGCCGTCCTTCTTGAAGTTCTTCTTACCCTTGCCTTTCTTGAACTTAGTGGTTTTATTGACCATCAACACTTGATGTTCTTTCTTGATGTCTACCTCTGCTGATTTCAGCATCGAATACACCTCAGGAATGGACTTCTCCATCCCCTGCATATTGAAGTTCAACACGAAGCTCTTGAAGCTTGGTGGGAGCGACTGGAGGATTCTGTCAATGACCGCTTCATCTGGGAGATTCATTCCCAGCTGAGACAAGCGGTTGTGCAATCCTGAAATCTTGAGGATGTGCTCACTGACAGAAATGTTCTCCTCCATCTTACAGCTGTAGAATGCGTCGGAGACATCATATCTCTCGACTCGGGCATGAGCTTGGAAAACCATTTTCAGCTCTTCGAACATCTCATATGCTCCGTGGTGCTCAAAACGTTTTTGGAGCCCCGATTCTAAACTGTAAAGCATGCCGCACTGAACCAGGGAGTAATCATCACAACGCGACTGCCAAGCGTTCATAACATCTTGGTTTGCCGGGGCGGGAGCGTCACCTAGCGGTGCTTCTAGGACATAAGTTCTATTGGCAGCTATGAGGATAATCCTCAGATTACGGACCCAATCCGTATAGTTGCTACCATCGTCTTTCAGCTTGGTTTTCTCTAGGAACGCGTTGAAGTTGAGGGAAACCTGAGCGTGGGCCATTTGATCTACAAGAGATACTGTAAGGAATTTAGACTAAGTTCATGATAATTAAGTTCATCTTAATCAAATTTTAATGAACTCCCACTCAGAATGACATCTCTCTAGTCATCTAAGTGATACACGATCGGAATCGACTAGCCCGTGTCCGATCATCACGTGAGACGGACTAGTCATCAACGGTGAACATCTTCATGTTGATCATATCTTCTATACGACTCGTGTTCGACCTTTCGGTCTTCCGTGTTCCGAGGGCTCGTCAAGTGAACCCTAAGTGTATCGCATGTGTAAATCTGTCTTACACCCGTTGTATGCGAACGTTAGAACCTATCACACCCGATCATCACGTGGTGCTTCGGAGCAACGAACTTTAGCAACGGTGCACATTTAGGGGAAACACAATACTTGAAATTTTAGTGAGAGATCATCTTATTTACTACCGTCGTTCTAAGTAAACAAGATGCATAAACATGATAAACATCACATGCAATCAATTAAAGTGACATGATATGGCCAATATCATCTTGCTCCTTGAATCTCCATCTTCGGGGCACCATGATCATCTTGTCACCGGCTCGACACCATGATCTTCATCATCATGATCTTCATCATCGTGTCTTGAGAAGTCGTCACGCCAACTATTACTTCTACTACTATAGCTAACGTTTAGCAATGAAGTAAAGTAATTACATGGCGTTATTCAGTGACACGCAGGTCATACAATAATTAAGACAACTCCTATGGCTCCTGCCGGTTGTCAAGTTCATCGACATGCAAGTCGAGATTCCCTATTACAAAAACATGATCAATCTCATACATCACATATATCATTCATCACATCTTCGTTTTGGCCATACCACGTCACATAGCACATGCTGCAAAAACAAGTTAGACGTCCTCTAATTGTTGTTGCAAGTTTTACGTGGCTTCTATAGGATTTCTAGCAAGAACGATTCTTACCTACGCCAAAACCACAACGTGATTTGTCAACTTCTATTTACCCTTCATAAGGACCCTTTTCATCGAATCCGATCCGACTAAAGTAGGAGAGACAGACACCCGCCAGCCACCTTATGCATCTAGTGCATGTCTGTCGGTGGAACCAGTCTCACGTAAGCGTACGTGTAAAGTCGGTCCGGGCCGCTTCATCCCACAATACCGCCGAATCAAGATTGACTAGTAACGGTAAGAAAGTTGAACAAAATCAAACGTCCACAACTGCTTTGTGTTCTACTCGTGCAAGATGCTACGCATAAAACCTAGCTCAGATTCTACTGTTGGGGAACGTAGCATAATTCAAAAAATTTCTACGCTTTCACCAAGATCCAACTAAGGAGACATCTAGCAACGAGCAAGTAAGAGTGCATCTACATACCGTTATGTAGATCGCGAGCGGAAGCTTTCGAAGAAGCGAGGATGAAGTAGTCGTACTCTTCGCGTTCTTCGTCACCGATGATCTAGCGCCGAACGGACGGCACCTCCGCGTTCAACACACGTCCGGTGCAGCAACGTCACCTCCTTCTTGATCCAGCAAGGGGGGAGGAGAAGTCGTCAGAGATCCGGCAGCACGACGGCGTGATGACGGATGCAGTGGAGATCGCAGCAGGGCTTCGCCGGGCGCCCTGCGTGGGAGTATGGAGGTGTGACGGGAGGGGGAGAAGCGCCAGGGCAAGGGTGCGGCTGCCCTCTCCCTCCCCACATATATATAGGGGGCCAGGGGGTGCGCCAGGCCCCCTGCAGATCCAATCTGCAGGGGGGGCGGCGGCCAGGGGAGAGTCCTTGCCCCCCAAGGCAAGTGGTGGCCCCCCTCCCCTTTAGGGTTTTAACCCTAGGCGCATGGGGAGGTGGGCCCCTAGTGGTGCGCCAGCCCATTAGGGCTGGACACTTCCCCTTGCGGCGTAGGGGCCCCACCCGGTGGACCCCCGGGGCCCCTCCGGTGGTCCCGGGACGCTCCCGGTGACCCCCGGAGATCACCCGATGGCCGAAACTGGACTTCCTATATATCAATCTTTACCTCCGGACCATTCCGAAACTCGTCGTGACGTCCGGGATCTCATCCGGGACTCCGAACAACTTTCGGGTTTCCACGTCCATTTATCTCTACGACCCTAGCGTTACCGAACCTTAAGTGTCTAGACCCTACGGGTTCGGGAGACACGTAGACATGACCGAGACCACTCTCCGGTCAATAACCAACAGCGGGATCTGGATACCCATGTTGGTTCCCACGTGTTCCTCGATGATCTTCATCGGATGAACCACCGTGTCAAGGATTCACTCAACCCCGTATGTTATTCCCTTTGTCCATCGGTACGGTACTTGCCCGAGATTCGATCGTCGGTATTCCCGATACCTTGTTCAATCTCGTCATGGCAAGTCTCTTTACTCGATCCGTAATCCATCATCCCGTGACTAACTACTTAGTCACATTGAGCTCATTATGATGATGTCTTACCGAGTGGGCCCAGAGGTACCTCTCCGTCACGCGGAGTGACAACATCCCAGTCTCGGTTCGTACCAACTCAACAGACACTTTCGGAGATACCCGATGCGTACCTTTATAGCCACCCAGTTACGTTGTGACGTTTGGCACACCCAAAGTATTCCTACGGCATCCGGGAGTTGTACAACCTCATGGTCTAAGGAATAAATACTTGACACCGAAAAGCTTATGCATCACGAACTAAACGATCTCGTGCTATGCTCAGGATTGGGTCTTGTCCATCACATCATTCTCCTAATGATGTGATCCCGTTATCACTGACATCCTATGTCCATGGTCAGGAAACCGTGACCATCTGTTGATCAACGAGCTGGTAACTAGAGGCCTACCAGGGACTCATTGTGGTCTATGTATTCACACATGTATCGCTGTTTCCGTACAATACAATTCAAGCATGAATAACAGACAATTATCATGAACAAGGAGATATAATAATAATGCTTTTATTATTGCCTCTAGGGCATATCTCCAACATTAGTTAGGTCCGGCTAAAACTTAGTGGAGTATATATACTCCCCTAAGCCTTTTACCCCATTAACTTTTAGGGTTTTGGTTAGAGTTGGACTTACACCCCTTTATGCACAACTCGATGGGACTGGGTGAAACCACTCGGTGAGACCGACTAGTGCAAAAGATTTGAACTTTAGACGTTTCTGTGAGAACGGATGAATCCACTTGATGGGACCGATTGAGGATGATCTAAGCACTTTCCACGCTTCGATGACACCGATAGATTTCACTTGGAAATTCCGAAGTGCATTCGATATGTTACAGAAGGTTCGCCAGTGCACTTCGGTGAGATCAAATGTCATTTTGGTGAGACCGAGTTTCTAGGGTTTAGGCAGTGGCTCTGTCAAGTGTATCTCAGTGAGTCTGGGTTGGAATGGTTCGGTTGGACCAAGAATGACTTTATGGTTTTGGACAGATAGGATTACGAGGGTGTGGTTGAGGGTTTTTGAAGCAATATCTCTAAGCACGTTAAGCAAACAATTCACGATCAAAATCTCATAGTATTTCACTAGTATTAGCTTTCCTATGGACTCAATGTGGTCTTTTATCACTTAACAGAAAATGTAGAGTCTTGGGGCTTTTGCCAATGCTTTTTTCCTTTACATTTAAGGGGTCCACATTCACATGTCATTTCCATATCTAAATGAACTTTCCTGAAATATTATTTGAATAGGCATTAGTTCAATGATGTATATTTTGTTATGAGTTACCGAAACCACCCGGAGAGTAGTTACACTTTCAATCTCCCTTTTTTGGTAATTGATGACAACATATAGTTCAAAGCTTCGACATAAGATATAATCACTGAATAATATTGTCACTTTGATAATTACTCCATCCATCCCAAAATAACTGTCTCAACTTTAGTACAACTTTGTACAAAAGTTAGTACGAAGTTGAGGCACTTATTTGTGACGGAGGGAGTATATGATAAGCAAGAGCTCCCCCTAAATTTGTGCATTATAAAAAAATTGCGTTTTGAACAAAAATGCGCAATCGATTAGGATCATCGGATGACTCTTACATATCACATACATCTTGGTGGAGCACATGAAATAATATGAATGAAATACAAAAATCACTCATCATGAAGCAAACATGTGAGTGGCCATAGCAACAAGCATAATTGATAGATATGTAGCACGAAAAGAAACATAAAGTACGGTCACACACATAGCATAGTATTATAAACCAACACGACCAATGTATCACAAAAGCGATTCCAAGTAAGACAACAAGAGAAAGAAAAAGACTCTCTCTCCCTCTCTCTCAAAGCCCTATGATCTATAACATTCTCCTCTTTGCCAACAACTTACCAAAAAGATCAAACGAGATAAAGCTAATTGTAGCTCCGGGCTCGATCCATGGCGCCTGGCGATGAAGTCATATGGTTGGAGGCTACGATGTTGTTCGATGGAGTGGGGAGAATGCGAATGCTTCCAACGAAGTTTGCTAGATAGGAGGGATGGACATAGGTGCTGGAACAACAGTTGGTGCACACTCTATAGCAGGTGTAACTGAAGATATATATAACAAATCAGCTGATCCGGGCATCGTCTGAAACTAAGTCTTCCATCGCTAAACCTATCTTACGGCGACAGCCATCGTCCACTTCCCTTGTATTCCGCATCAGCGAGCACGTCCTCCATCCATCGTCTTCATGAACAACGACAGTGTTCAAGACCCATGAAGTGAAGGTGCGGTCTCTGGCGAGGAAGAGTAAAACATGGGAGATGGACTGGCCCACTTGGGACGCAATGCCCCGCCACCTCCCATATCTTACTCATCCTTGGAGGAGTCCGCGACCTATCCGTCACCGACGCCGATCGGCAAGAGGTCGATGATGCATGTGGACGGTCCGTCGATGTATGCCAACTAGATGCCCCCCCCCGAAAGTCGAACAACGATGTGTAGGACGCGCAACTGGTAGCCTCGTCCGCGTTCGGCTGCACGGGAACTTCAATGCAAGCAGGGTGGGCGGCCTCGTAGAGCTCGTGCTGCTCCACAACGAAGTTCTGGTTCGCCACCACCATGGTAGCCACTATCTCCTCGCTTGTGCACTCGCCATAGAATTGGCCCTCCGTTGGCCGGTGTTGCTTGAGGAGGAACATGTTGTACCTTTGCTCCTCCCGTGCCTACGGAAACACTCATATAGGAGCTGGCGCAGTCTAAATCTCCTCGGCCATGACTACATCATAGTGCGTCTGTGCCTGCTCCATGGTTAGGCCGGCATGCACCGACGCAGGGTCCGGCGCCGTGTCATCGTTGGAGCCAGTGGGCTCGTCATGGGAGACCTCAGACGAGTTGGCCGACATGCCCTGCTCGATCCGCCTGGCACGGTAGGCCTGCCAGGCGGCTTCAAGGGTGGCCAACTCGTGCTTCATCTTCGGTGACATATTTTCCCACAGAGCGTTTCCGCTCGCCGTCATGGCGGATGTGGAGCAATGTAGGAGGATGTTTTATGGTGTGGAGTTAGCTAGATATGGCCACCTTTAAATAGCGGATTCCAGTGAGACCAAGCGTCCGAGTGCGTCAATGCAGGGCGCTGAAGTTGAATCCTCGGCCAACGAATGAACATTTAACGAATGTGGTAGATACCCGTCGCATCTCGAACAGCAAACGCCACTCCGGTATTGAACAGGCGCGTACATCGGGTACGCGGCAAGGGAGGCTCCCTCAGCGGCAGCGACCTTTCAATGCCGTCGCCAGTGGAAGGTCGCATCCACTCTGGGACAGTGTCATTGCAGAACGGCCACTCTACGGTGACATGAATGCAGGCAGGTGTCGGGTGGGAACGCACACGGACTAGGGAGGACAGTTTTGGTTGGACCAGGACAGTCACACGAGGGCACGACAGTGGTCCGGACGCTCGCAAATCCCCTGACCTCGTCTTCGGTTTGTGAGAAAAAGCATGTCCGAACCGCCGAGTGAAACGATACATGTTAGCGTTGGATGACACAATACGTCCAGATCACGCAGTCACAACGTATGCGGGCAGTTTGAGTGTCGGCGTTGAAGATGTTCTTTATATATCCTTACATCGTGATTTTTGTGAGAGGCTGAAAATTGTTACTTAGCATTACCAAATTATTTTAGGGTATTTTCCGATTGAATGGTTTCAATAAAAAAATATGCAGGGGTTTAGGATGTCTGTCAGGCCTTGTCGACCACTCTGAAGCGAAATGTACTACTCCCTCCGTCTCGTAATATAAAAAACGTTTTTTACACTAGTGTAGTGTCAAAAAACGCTCTTATATTATGAGACGGAGAGAGTATATGCAAAGGTAACCACTAATTAACCGGCTATCATTCTGCAAAGAAAAAAAGTAACCATCTATCCATATGGGCTAATGGCTACCTAGAGGAGTCGGGACAGCGTGACTGAAAGTGCACGTCATGGGTTTGAGGGAACTTGTGCTCGTTGGCTTGTGCTTCACAACGGAATTAATACCTTTTCGTTTCGATGAAACGGAGCACTATGGAATAGTAGTATTAATTCTCAAACCTTCCGTATCTGTTTGGACCGCGCTGTCCGGATCACGAAAGTCATCTAACATGATTCTGTATCGATCTGCAGACGGTACAGACGTACTTTCTCCCGTAAACCGGAGGAAATGCGGGGGGCTTTACGGGAGTCTGAGCCGCTCTCAAGTCCGCTTCTAACCACACCGGCACATCAAAAACCCTCCTCCCACCCACGCGCGCTTCCGGTCCGCAATGATCAGCGCCGCTCCAGAGAGTCATTGCTTACATTCATGCCCGGCTAGAGCGGACGCGACCACTCATTGTCACCATCATTGAAGCGGTGCGCCGGTCGAGAGAGCGCCCCCCACGCCGCTTCCTGATGTAGGCGACTGCTGCGCGTTGGAACGATACGACAACCACCCGTCCGTCCGTCTGCCACCCACAATGACAGCACGCAGTTGTCGAGGCATCTCCTCCGACGCTACCTGTCCGTCCCTCTGCCGCCCGCCATTGCAATAAAAACCGCTGTCCCGACCATAGCCGCAGTCATCTGCCTCCGATTCCTCTCCGCACCACTCTCACCATGGATTCCTCCCCCGCCAAAACTCTCTGGGACAGGCTGAGGACCAGAAGAAGGAGATGGCCGCAGTTGCAGTCGGCTGGTTGGCCGACAGGCAGTCGAAGGACGACGACATCCCAATGGATAATGCTACCAACGACGAGCCGGAGCCACCCTCCTCCTCCGTGCTACCCTCGTTGGTGCATTGCACCATGACCATCGGCGAAGCTCGTCCCATTACATGGACATGGTGTCCCAGGAAGACCACCGCTCCTCCCCTCCCGTCGAGGCCAAGCTTGATGGGTTGAGTATCGTCGGCCTATTAGTTGCTTGGTGATGACGTTGAGGTGGACAACTTCAGTTCCCGGAGCTCCGGAGGATGAGCTTACGGAGGCCGAATTGGAGAGCGCCGAGACAGAACTTGAGACGGCGAAGCTTCAGTTTTTGGGGTTCATGGTCGGACACGAGGAATGGGCACCGTCAACCATTTAGATTAGATATTAATTATACCTCCAGAGCCGGAATAGCACCACTTAGTTTCTAAATAAAATGAAATACATCATGTTTATAGAAAATCCGTCATGTTTATATGAAATCTTGGACGTGTTTGAACGAAGTTCATCCGATTTATTTGAATTGTTGTTAAAATGAATGCGGCTACGTTTGCTTGGCGGCTTTTCGCATTACGTATTTACGGACTGATCCCTGCACGGACAGATGCGAAAGAAATGTCCTTACTTGTGGTTATGCTGTGCACACGACTTTACGTACAACGTGTCAGGTCTCGAAGATCACACGTAGCCAATTTTGCAACGGTATCCATCCATACAGATCGACGTCTTTTCGTTCACGTGGCTGAAAGCGTCGGGAGTTCGGGTTGGAACTTTGTCCTAGTTTGGTTCGGGATTAACAGATGACATGGAATAGTAGTCCATAGCCCGGGGTACACGCTCGGCTAGTGTCCATCGGAACCAACACGGTTTCTCGGTTCAACTTGGTAATTTGGATACGTTTGTGGCGTCGTTGTCCGAGGAGTGATGATGAGTCAGACCGTGCTGCCGTCCACCACACACACGTCGACAGCAGGGGAAGAGAACTCGATGCAACTTCGATTACTGGAAAGTTCTTTGTCGTGGCTACTGTTATGTCTGTCGGTCCAGTCGGCAAGATCCAGCGAGTAGCGGGTAGAGTCTTTTTATTCTTGAGATGCGGGTACATGAATTTGAGTTCGACTGAAAGAATGCCATGCTGACACATGATGTTTTATTCGGGAGTCCAATAATGCGCT
The DNA here is from genome assembly GCA_902687465.1 of Secale cereale. Taxonomy (NCBI): domain Eukaryota; kingdom Viridiplantae; phylum Streptophyta; class Magnoliopsida; order Poales; family Poaceae; genus Secale; species Secale cereale. The sequence goes on along the minus strand of LR738715.1, from coordinate 813,462,819 downwards.
CACATCCTCGGGAAGGTTACCCGAGCAAACAAAAGTTTGCACACAAGATTCGTTTCAGCAAACGGCGACGTCAAAGAGTGTTCCCTCAAAAACCACTTTCGATGACCTCTCAAAAGATGTCACGGTATAACAAATATATTTGCCATGTTATGTTTTTTCCATGCTAGGGCATCTCCAACGACAACGGTACAAGGACAGGGGAGCAGTCCGCGGACATGGATGCAGGAGGTCGACATCCAACATTAGCCATATATACATTTCAAACTCCCTTTCAACAAACCGCATGAAATTCATGCAAACATGGCTGAATTTCATACAAACCGGAAGAGAACGGTTCCATTTTCGACATATTTTCAAATAAAAATCTAAAACTATGTGAACGTACGGTCACGCGGAGTTCCACTCACATGACACAGATACACTACACTAGTATATGGCCGGCCACGGCTTGTTTTCTCCATACCCGGCAGCCTGGAATAACCGGACTGCTGGGAGCCCCGGAGGCATGTTCTTTCACCGTATCTTACCTATGTCCGGCTGCGCCGCTCATCGGTACAACAAAGAGGGTGCTTCAGCCGGAGGGGAAGTGTGCTTCCGTGGAGGTCAAGCAGGTGCGCGGGCCGGGTATCCCGCAGTCCCCTTCCTGGGATCCAAGCAGCGACGACCTCCTGTGTTCTACTTCTCCGGGACGAAGGCGGTGGGCGTAGACATTGAGGCCGCTATCTCGTCGATAACCGCGCAACCGACTTCTTTGTCTACGTGCATGGCATGGCTGTGCGCGCATCAACGACGTATGGCGCAGTCGCAGACATTGGATGCGGCGATGCCCGTGCCGCCATGCTCCTCGCCCTGACGGTGTGGAGCAACTCGTCACTCCTCATTGAGTTTTCCTGGCGGCGAGTTGCTGAACCACACGGCGACTTGGGGCAATAACCTGCTCCGTTGGGCCATGTGCGGGAGCTGGGGCAGCGAGCTGCCTCGCTCGTTTCCGGCAGGCTCGATGGGCCACCCAATCCGTTTTTATGCCAGAGAACTGCTCTTTGGAAGCCAACGGAAGGGTGAAGAAAATGGTGAAGAAGGAGACGGGAGAGTGGCAGAGGGGTGCGAGTCTTGCCCGACATCTGGCCTCATTTAAATAGAGGGCGGATGAGAGGAGCTTGGCCGGCGTTGTGTTTAATGCCGGCCCGTTCATGAGCGGACGTGTGACCGGAGTACATATCTCGGCTTCCACATGGGTTTAATGGAGGCATATGAATGCGGCGAGGAGGCTTCAGCCGGGCGTGTAACGGGCGGCGTCCTCGGCTGCCCGCTTCAGTGGCAAAGCTAGTGAGAGGTCGCGTCCCGTCCTATACCCCGTGTTGCTATTATTAATTTAAAAAAATGCTCGATCCCGTGTGTGTTGTCAATGGCGCCAATGGTTCGATCGAGCGACGGAAAGGGTCGCTGAAGGCGCGGACAGGTAGAGGCAAACTAGATCCGGTAGCAACTGCTGGAGTGGGCCCGGATCCAGGGCAGAGCAAGGCGGCCGTGTGGGGTTCCTCTTCGTGGCCAAGGCAGAGAGCTCCTGGTTGTCCATGGCGACTACCCGCACGAGCATGAACATGTCATGGTAAGTCAAACCAGAGGGAGAGAGAAAAAAGACAAATGAGGGAGGGAGGAAAGAGAGGGAGTGAGCAGCGGGGCTGGTCGCCGGTGATGAGGTGCTCCGACGTGTTGCCCTGGAGACACAAGGAAAGACCGGCGAGCTCCTCGACGCCGACATCATGAGGCGGAGGCCTCTTTCGGCGCCATGGAGGAGGAGGTACGCGGGGGTAGGAGCCCCATGTGAGAGCCTATGGAGAGAGGGGGAGAGTGACGTGAGAGAGGAGGGATTCGGAGGAGGAGATGAGGATTTCAGGGCTGTTAAGAAAGCCAATACTACTATGACTTGTCCCGGGGGGCACAATGGAGACCACTTAGTAGCACTGTGGGTTTATAGCCCGCGCTACTACTATCAACTTACTAGTACCGCGGGATTTATACCCCTCGCTACTACTATGGCCTATCCCGGGGGTACTGTGGAGACCACTTAGTAGCAGCGTTGGTTTATACACCGCACTACTACTATCAACTTAGTAGTAGCGAGGAGTATAGACCCCACACTACTACTAATTAGCAGCAGCGCAGCTTATATACCTCTTGGTAGAACTAAGCATCTATACATAAAGTATTTCCTAGTAGTGAACGTATGTAGATCTTTGGACTAGCAGCAAATTAGGGATGGCAATGGGTAGGGTATGGGCGGGTACGACACTTTTCTACCCAAACCCATACCCAAATCTTTTTTCTATACCCACCCACTTCACTATCCATGGGCGCAAATTGGTACCCATGCCCATACCCATCGGGTATCCTATACCCAATGGGTATCCAGTGGGTACAATATATAGGATTAACATGACCAAATTAAGATGAGAAAAAGGTCTAAATTCAGGTACCCATTCGGTGGGTACAATATATAGCCTTGGTTGGGGATGAATCGATGAGGATTTAGTAACCCGGCTCTTGATTGCTTCATCTTCCGAAGTCAAGGAAAAGTAGAGAAGATAAGTACTTTAGGTATATGAGGGGTCTGGGGCGATGGCTGTCTATGGGCCTATGGTCCGTGGGCTAGTTAAGAACTCAAGATAATTATTTACTCACATATTACATGGTTTTATTTATTTATTTATTTTTTGGGTATCCATTGGGTTACCCATGGGTATAATTTCATACCCATACCCTACCCATGCTTTTTGCGGGTATGGATACCCATACCCATGGGTGTGAAATGGTAAAAAGTCTCACCCATGCCCACTATTTTTGGGTAGGGTACCCGCGGGTACCCATACCCATGGGCAAAACTGCCATCCCTACAGCAAATCTAGTAAAATCGAGCAAACTGTAGCATAAACGATGATCGGAGAACTAAAAGATGGAGTCTTAATTGGACAATACTCTAAACATATGATAAAAACCTTAACTAAACGGAGAAGGGCGGAGGAAATCACCATTTCCTCGCCGCCCCTTCCCCTTGCAGTTGGTGGTGCTGCTTTGGCCTTCGGTGTAGGCGTTGACCGCCGGAAGGTGGCTGTCGTCGTCGTCGGAGGTTGATCCATCGTCGAAGTCATCCGACAGCTCCATGTGCCCCCCAGCAAGCCTCCGGAGCAAATGTTCCAGCTCTTGGGCGTGGATCCTCGCCTTCGCCTCCTTCGTCGCCTTCGCTGCCGCCTCGCGCTTCGACAGCTCGATAGCGAGCCGGAGCGCTTTGGCGTTCTTCCGTCATAGCCGCCGCACATCCATCTCCGCTGTTGTCTGGGACTGCCCGAGGATGGACGCAATGAGTGCGTCCTTTGGATTGACCGGCGCACGCGCGAGTGCCTGGTGCGTCTCTGACGCGTCACCCATGACCATGGCCTCCCCCGCGCATTGCCACTCGCGCCGAGCTGCCCGTGCCTCCGACTCGGGCTTCCTCGACCGACCCGGTGCTACTGAGGGCACAAGCACCCAACAGTTCCCATGGACGCTCTCGGGAGGTTAAATGGATGGGGTGACTGCGTACCTAGAGTGAGGCGGAGCAGGCGGTGCTCCTACCGGTGCTGCATGCCAGATGGGAGGGCCCAACAATGTTACATGCACTGCGACGATGTGTGAAGGGGGGCGGCGCATCGCTTGATGAGCTCCCAGTGCTGTTGCCGCCCTAATCTATATGGGAGAGGCACAGAGCAATGCGGAGAGCGACCGCATCGATGTCACTCTCGTCGCTGCTGGAGCCGAAGCCACTGCGGTTGTAGACATCGGAGTGGGAAGAGGAGAAGACGGACTGGGAAGACGAGAGAACGGACTGGGAAGAAGAGAGGACGAAGAGAGTAGAGTGGACCGAGGTCTACGGTTCATCATAGAGGATATATGTAGGGTCAGGGTAGGCCGGGATGAAGTGACGGACGGGCCTGGGCGCGCTCGAACCACCCCGTATCCGCCCATATTTGGGCCAAATATGAAGGGTGCTGGTCAATCCAAGCGTTTAAAACCCGTTTAAGGCATCCATCTGGATCGAAAATTCATGACCGGTCGCTGATCGGGTAGACCATCCAGACGTTTGAGGTTGGGACGACTACAAAGTCATCAAGTCATGGCATGGACTGATGCCGGCGGAGTCACATAGCAGTGGCTGGCCAAGTTGGTGAAGATGCCAACCCATGCCTGGACCAAACCGAGGAGCAGGATCTTGGACCGTCGCAACAGCAAGACGAGGGCGAGGAAGTGACAGCTGCACGACGAGGCTCGCGAGGGAGCTAAGAGGCCTCCACTTTTTGCAGCAGCCGTGAGCTCGGTGGCCGTTTCCCAAGCAACGCGTGCACCGAACGGGGCCGCAGTAGACGAAGGCGCGGTGACCAGGGGCCAGGAAGCGACAACAATGACCTTTAAGCCAGTTCGGGATGGAGGGATTTTGAATTCTTCGGCGGCCAAATCCGGGTGGCGCGGGCTGTAATGCGATTTGATGAGCTGCCAGCCTCTGGTCGCCTCCGCCTTGCGCACACAGGTGTTGAGCTAGACAGCATTTGTAGTATAGGTGAGGCACTAGGGGCTCATCGGCTCAGTAGGCGGCTGGATGTGGCCGCTATTATGGCAAGGCAACGCATCCGACATCTCCGGAGGGGTCAAAGGGACCGCACAGCGCAGGCGTGGCACTGGCGGCAGAGGCACGTGTCCCCGACTCAGATTTGACCAGGACGAATGGGTGCTTGACGCGGGAGCTGTGGCTCGAGGCGATGACGCCGACGAGCATAGGAGGACGCATGGCACCGACAGACGACTGGAGGAGGCGTCGGCAGGGTGGCCGGGGGCGGCGGTTGGCGGAGATTTGCTGTCCGACGTCGTAGTCATCGAGCGAAGCTTGCAGGAGTCGAGACGTCCTCGTACGGCTGGGATGGCCTTGCGGTCGGCGAGGAAGGCCGCGAGCATGACAGCCAGAGCAGGGGCGGTGAGGGATGGGGTCGGCACCGACGTGGGCGCTAACGATAGCATAGCCGTCGCAGGCAAGGGGTCCGCCGTGGGCCGACGAGCATCCATATGGAGGGCTTCAAGGGGCCAAAGAGAGAGGGCACGGTGGAGATTTCAAATATGGTCCTGGCGGTAGCAGGGGATGCCGAAGGGAGGAGATCGGGCAACGCCGCCAGGGACGCTCACCCGTCGTCGCGGGAGCCCAGTTTCATTTTCCCTCGAGTCCAAGTGTGACTATGACCATGTGTTTTGGAATGCGTCACTTAGGCCATCTGCAAAGAGGGCCCTCAAACCTCCCGCAAGCGTATAGACCAAGTTGTGTAGATGCAGTTTGCCATACAACAACATCTTACATCGGTCGGCGGACCAGTCTGAGCGTTCATTTTGTGGTAAACCAAAGGTAAACTAGGGAGGAGCTCCGTAGGAGTCCGGATACTAGCCATGTATGCCTCCGACACCCCAAACCCCGGCCTAGCCCTACGTCTCCATCCTTCCCTCTTTCTCTACATCCGCTTTCCGTCTCGCCACTGCTGCCGCTGTACCACCCCGGCCACCCGCCAAGCCGCTGCCGGAACTCTGTGACCTCCACTGCAACACCAGGCATCCATGTTGTTTGTCGTTCGCTGCTGCACACCTCTCGTCCTTCAACCGCCACGAGGGTACCATTCGTCCCTAGGGTAGTCACCACCCCGACAAGTGTTTGATGAAATGCCCATGCTAATTTTTTTGTCCCTTTTTTCAAGAAACGGATGGAGACATGGAGTACATATACAAGTACTACGTTGAGTTGTTCGATGATTCGTCCAATGTAGATGACTACACATATGGAGCGACAATGATGCATGTGGTCCCTGCAGACACAGAGCAAGCTCAAGAGCATGTCCTCAATTTCAAGGGATCGATCAAGGGTCATTGAGTACTCAACGGAAATAGGGCACAATGCCATTTGATGCTGATGGATGACTACATTGACCCCGATGGACTATTCATTGACAATTCTCGCCAGCACTTTTGAATGCGAAAAATGTCTACGATTGCCTCTACCATGGCGTCTGGTCATTTCGTGACTACTTCATCTTGTAGAAGGATGTTGTTGGAAGGATTGGATTCTATGGTTATCAGGAGTGCACAACTGCATTACGGATGCTTGCATATGGCACGACCGCAGATTCTCTGGAGAAATACATCCAACTGTTTGGAAGAACATACAAAAATGCCATGGTCAGATTTTCTACTGCCATGGTTTCGGTGTTTGGACCTCAGTACTTGAGAGAACTAGTTGTCACAGAAACCGAGAGGCTCTTGGCAGTGTCAGAAGAAAGAGTGTGGCCAGGTTTGTTCGAATCTTTCGATTACATGCATTGGAGATGGAAGAACTGTCCAAAATCTCTACAAGGGCATTATCAAGGCCATGTTGAGAATCCCATCATTATTCTTAAAAGTACTTTCATCACATGATCTATGTATTTTCCGTGCTTTCTTTAGCATGCTCAGGTCTCGTAGGGACATCAATGTGCTGCAAGAGTCTTCATTGTTTGCTAGGCTGACTGAAGGGAAAGCTCTTCCTTGCAACTAGGCATGAGTACAACATGGGCTACTATCTGGTGGACGATATCTGTCCTCTGTGGGCTACCTTTTTTAATACCATCTTTGAGCCAGTTGGTCAAAAAAGGACTCACTTTTCGCAAAGACAATAAGCACTAGTGCAGAACCGGGCAATAGCACCGGTTCGTAAGGCCCTTTAGTGCCGGTTCCATAACCGGCACTAAAGTGTGGTCACTAAAGCCCCCCCCCCTTTAGTACCGGTTCAGCACGAACCGGTGCTAAAGGGCAACCACGTGGCACGAGCCAGCTCCGTGGGGCGGGAGCCCTTTAGTACCGGTTGGTAAAACCAACCGGTACTACAAGGTTTGGGGGGGTTATTGGTTTTGTGATTTCTTTTTCATTTAATTTTGTGTTTTCCATTTAATTTTTTTCGTTTGCTGGTATTTTACGATACTACACATTGTACACGTTATGCGCGCGCGCGCGCGCACACACACACATATAGCTAGCTAGTAGAACCAATCATATATATATATATATATATATATATATATATATATATATATATATATATATATATATATATATATATATATATATATATATCATCAAATGTCTCACACAAACCACCAATATATTCACACATACACACATGTATAGCTATATACAATTTCTCCTACATTTTGCCTTCGGAGCCAGTGGCATTAGCCTAATTGGTGCCTTCGGAGAACGATGACAATTGGAAGTGGTTCATGAGGCGGTAGCGGGTAATGGTATTCTCCCTTCGGATCTATGACTTGGTCGAGCAAAAATCCCGCTATTTCCTCTTGAAGTGCTTGTACGTGCTCCGTTTTTAGGAGCTTGTGCCGCACCTCTTTGAACTGTTAAGAAGGAGATCAATATGCATGTTTATTAGTTGTGTGACTAGATATCGATAATGGTGTAAAAATTGTGAATAGTGTTCTGACAAACGTATCCATTCCTGTCTTTGAGATCTGCTCCTTTCGGACGTCATCATGCGAATGTTCTCGCAAACGCAGTATGCACACAGATCAGTCCCCTGCGCCTGCTTCAGGGCCTTTACGAGAATGGAATTTGATCAGATAATAATTAATCAAGCATGATAATTAAAGAGATAATGGCAGCTAGCTAGCTAGCTAGTACTACTTAATTACTTACCTTGGGTCAAAACCATTTCAGGCTTTGTTTCCATTCGCCTGGAGTGACGCTGATGAACCTTGCCCAAGCCCTGCCCGCCGACAAAGAAAATGAATAAATGGGTTATTAAATAGTTCATATCAGGAAATGACGAACTAAATAGGCCGATATATATAGTTAATAATGATTGAAATTACCTGTTGACTATCCCTTTCAAGATGGTGTAGTCACTTTGTTTTTTAAATAGTGAGTCGAGTACTTCAACTATTCCGGCGTCAACTTTAATGATACACAAGATCCAGTGAAATCTGCATGCACACACGTTCGGATGTTTTAATTAAGCGGACATACGTAAGCAAAAACATGTAGCTAGCTAGTAGGCAAAAACAGAGAATTTGTAGTACAAGAGAGTGTGACTCACTAGAAGTTGTAAGGAAGTAGTATATCATCATTGTATTTGAGGCACTTCAAGAAATCTAGCATGCTGTCCTCTACATGCTTTTTATAATATTCACCTAGTTTCCATGTGTATTCATTAACGGTGTTTGGGTCAATGAACCCAATGCCATAGCGTCCAACTTTTTTCATTTCATACATCTTCATCCTGCATAATACCACAGAAAAGAATATAGTGAGGATAATTACAGGTAATGATTGATCAAAAGGATCACTACAGCTAGCTTGAGACTTAAATTACAGAAAGAAATCACTTACAGACAATAGCAACTGACGATAGATTTGTCGAGTGCGTCTTGATTGTATAACTGAAACGGTTCATTATACTCAACGGGCATAGCGCTCTCATGGTAGTAATGATCCTTCTTGACTTCCACCATGAGGAACACTCGATTGGAACTCTTGGTAATGTCCATGTACCATTGATGCAATTCATACATTCTCGTTGGGAGCTTCTTGACCTCGTCTGGCTTGACCAAAGGTTCACCCGGGACATATTTCCGTTTTATTTCCTCCTCTGTAAGCACATGCATGGGCTCGATCTCGAGGAGTTGTCCAACAATGATGTTGAGAATTTCAGCCTGCTTTATATGCTCCTCGGTTATTACCACATTGCCGTCCCCGGGAACGTAAACTGTTTGCCCACAATAATATTGGGCGCGCGTACTCTCACGTGTTGTTGGCACAACAAGCGAGGAGATCGATTGCGCCGCGTGTTCTCCCAGCTGGGGAACGGTTTTCCCGCATGTTTTGACAGCTGATTGTTGTTTGCTCGAGCTCGAGCTCGCCTCCTTCTGTAGACGTGCTCGATTTAACTTCCTGATCTGGCGCTCATAGTCTGTGTCAACAAGCTTGGGAGCTGGTGGTTGAGCCATACGAACGAAGTGGTCAATCTTTTCCTCAGGCACTTTCTCCCTTGGCGGCGGTGGCGGTTTCGGTCCAAAATGGTCGTCCACTTCTGCCCTCACTATGGCATTGGTTTGCTCCTCGGTCCTGTCGTAAGCCCTCTGAGGAGGATCAGTGAGGCTTGGACCATATTTAGGTCGCTTGCCTCCGCCTGTACTTCCTGTACTGCCTCAACTCGTACCACTACGCACCATAGCTGCGGGGGTGTCTCTTCTGCAATTGCTGAGGCGGCGGAGACGGCTGACGGGGCTGAGTTGGACGAGGAGGAGTGGCCTGAAGCTGTGCCGCACTTGGAGGAGGAGTGGCCTGAAGTTGTGCCGGACTTGGAGGAGGAGTGGACGTCTGACGCCGTGTCAGACTTGGAGGAGGAGTGGCCTGACGCTTTGCCGGACTTGGAGGAGGAGGAGTGGCCTGACGCGTTGGTGGACTTGCAAGAGCGGGAGTCTGCTGACTCGGTGGCGGACTTCGACGAGGAGTCGGCTGACGCGGTGTCGGTGGCCTTCGAAAGATGATGCAATCCTTTCTCCATAGGATGATACGATGTTTGGCCTCTCCGAGTGTGTGCTCCTCGTCACCTCCAGGAATGTCAAGCTCTAGCCCCGAATATTGGTCCACCACCTCATCAACCAAGACACGAGCATAGCCTGCTGGAATCGGGTTGCAATGGAAGGTTGCCTCAGGGGGATTTGTAAAAGCAAGTGCGTCCGCCACCTTCATGGATATGTTCTTCATTTTGAAGTGTAGCTCGCAGTTAGTGTTCTCAATGATGTCATCCACGGGGTATCTATCCAGCATTGCATCGCCCGGGGCGGAACCCACGCTGCTTCTCGGCATGGATGGGGCGGTGGTATGCAATGCTGGATCATCCGCTAGCTGCTGGAGCTGCTGAGACCCCCTTTGCTGGCTAAGTGAGTCGATCTGCTCCTGCTGCCGCTGGAATTTGTCTTCCAAGTCTGCGTGCTTTGATTCTAGGCCTTGAAAGCGTTCATAGTCCAGCTTCTTCTGCTTCTCCTCCGCAATCTTCCTTCTCGCACGGGTTCTGTAGTAGGCGTTCCAGTCCGAAAACCCCTCATACCACGGCATAGCGCCCTTGCCTCGTGTTCTTCCCGTTTGTTCAGGATTTCCCAGGGCTGTTGGAAATATGCCCTAGAGGCAATAATAAAAGGATTATTATAATATTTCCTTGTTCATGATAATTGTCTGTTATTCATGCTTGAATTGTATTGTACGGAAACAGCGATACATGCGTGAATACATAGACCACAACGTGTCCCTGGTAAGCCTCTAGTTACTAGCTCATTGATCGACAGATGGTCACGGTTTCCTGACCATGGACATTGGATGTCATTGATAACGGGATCACATCATTAGGAGAATGATGTGATGGACAAGATCCAATCCTAAGCCTAGCACGAGATCGTGTAGTTCGTAATGCTTAAGCTTTTCGAGTGTCAAATATCTGTTCCTTAGACCACGAGGTTGTGCAACTCCCGGAATCCATAGGAATACTTTGGGTGTTCCAAACGTCACAACGTAACTGGGTGGCTATAAAGGTACGCAATGGGTATCTCCGAAAGTGTCTGTTGGGTTGGCACGAACCGAGACTGGGATTTGTCACTCCGTATGACGGAGAGGTATCTCTAGGCCCACTCAATAAGACATCATCATAATGAGCTCAATGTGACTAAGGAGTTAGTCACGGGATGATGGATTACGGAACGAGTAAAGAGACTTGCGATGACGAGATTGAACAAGGTATCGATATACCGACGATCGAATCTCGGGCAAGTACCGTACCGATAGACAAAGGGAATAACATACGGGATTAAGTGAATCCTTGACATCGTGGTTCATCCGATGAGATCATCGAGGAACACGTGGGAACCAACATGGGTATCCAGATCCCGCTGTTGGTTATTGACCGGAGAGTCGTCTCGGTCATGTCTGCGTGTCTACCGAACCCGTAGGGTCTACACACTTAAGGTTCGGGGACGCTAGGGTTGTAGAGATATATGCACACGGAAACCAGAATGTTGTTCGGAGTCCTGGATGAGATCCCGGACGTCACGAGGAGTTCCGGAATGGTCCGGAGGTAAAGAATGATATATAGGAAGTCCAGTTTCGGCCGTCGGGAGAGTTCCGGGGGTCACCGGTAGTGTACCGGGACCATCGGAAGGGTCCTGGGGGTCCACCGGGTGGGGCCACCCATCCCGGAGGGCCCCGTGGGCCGTAGGGGGAGGGGGACCAGCTCCTAGTGGGCTGGCGCACCCCCCATGAGCCTCCCCCCATGCGCCTAGGATTGAAACCCTAGGGGTGGGGGCGCCCCCCTTTGGCTTGGGGGGCAAGCCACCCCCTTGGCCGCCGCACACTGATACGTCCAAAACGTATCTATAATTTCTGCTTGCTCCATGCCTCTTTTGGATGATATTGCTATGATATTTATACACTTCCATACACTTTTGATCATATTTGGACTAACCTATTAACTCAGTGCACCCCAGTGCCAGTTTCTGTTTTCTGCTGTTTTTGTATTTCAGGTTTTCCCATCACGTAAACTGCCAGAAAAATCCCGGAAAAAATATATAAAAAACAGCGTTCCAGAAGCTTCCCGGCAGCCAAACTACAGCCGGAGGGGGGCCACCAGGGCTCCAGGCGCCCTGGTGGCGCGGCCCCCCTCCTGGCCGCGCCGGGGGGGGGGGGGGCGCCTAGGCCCCCCAGGCCTCCGCTGATGCCCCCCTTTGGCATATATTTAACACGCGTCCCGAAACCCTCGAGACGGGAACCCTTTTTCGCGATCTCATCTTTGTTCCGCCACCGCCGCGCTTCCAAGATCGGGAGCACCAGGAGAACTCTTCCCGGCACCCTGCCGGAGGGGAGGATCACCACCGGGAGCCTCTCCACCACCATGGACGCCTCCCGGATGAGGTGTGAGTAGTCTCCCTTGGACCATGGGTCCATGACCAGTAGCTATGTGATGTTCTCCTCTCCTTCTTGTGCTTCACTAATTAGACCTCGTGAGCTGCCCTACATGATCGAGGCACATATGTAATCTTTATCGCTGTTGCTATGATGAGTTTGCTGGGATCCGATGGATTGTGAGATTATGTTCAGATTGTGTTTGAGTAATATATTTGATTTACCTCTTTTATATTTATGTTCATAAGTAATTCTTGCATGTTCTCCGTTACTATTTATTGCTTTGGCCAAGTAGTAGGTAGTGACTCCAAGAGGGAACGTTATGCTCGATTGTGGGTTCATGCCCCTCGATGACTAGCTTGAGTGACAGAAACATGAGTCTAGGGGATGTGCTGTTGCCACAAGGGGGAAAACAACGGTGCTTGTGCCCGCGAGTGCAAGGATTGTTTACTTTACGCAAAGTTCTTTTAATGCAGTTGTCTGTTGCTTTGAGTTTACACTATGGGTGGGACTCGCAACTTAATACCAGCGAGATGTTCTGGATAGATATCTCAAGCTGGATGATTAGTAGTAGATGCAGATGGATTTCGGTCTACTTGCCTTGGCGTACCGCCCATGCTTTGAACCTCTACCTTTCTTGCAACATAGTTAGCATTGGTTTGCGCACATAATTCTGTCAATTGCCCAGCTGTAATTCGTTTACCTCACATAGCTGTTTTATCGTCTTTTGGGAGAGAGACATCACTAGTGAACATCATGGGACCCCGATCCATATTACCATCACTGATCACATCCGCTATTTACTTTCTGCTTTTACTTACTATTTGCAGCAATACCTATCACTATTATCGCTTGCGTTTGACCCTTTGTAAACGACAAGGCCGGAGGGATTGACAACCTCTCTGTACTCATTGGGAGCAAAGTTATTTGTATCTGTGTGCAGGTCCACGTTGATTGCTAATATCTGGCGCCGTTAGCAATTGACACCTTCTTGTTGAAACTGGGAGTCTCAGGGGAAATCGATTCTTGGTATCTTTACCAAGGGAAAACTTCCGCTACACTGCATCTCAAACCTTCCACTTGGGGTAACCAACAAGGGGCGAGAAGCCATCAAGCAAAGTTTTCTGGCGTCGTTGCCGGGGACTCCACTCTTCAAGATAGGGGAGTTGCACGCTATCTTTTACCTTTGCTTTTTTGTCTTGTTAGTTTACCTTTCAGTTTTTGCTTTAGTATCTTTTATCAAAAATCACAAAAATAGTTATTTCATTCTTTAGTTGTCATTATGTCGGGTCCTTTTGTCTTTGGCGAGGCAGAAGTTCTCACCTTTAAACAAAGAGGTGGGGAAAGTCGAAAAGATGCTTGGTATAGAATTAATGATTCTCAAAAAAGAGCCACCAAGAAGCAATCTACTACTATCCTGCTTAGAAAGTTTTATGTTGGAATTACTTCTTGGAATAGGTTTATTCTAGATACTGCTATCAATGGAAATTTCCTAGAGGCCCCAGTTTGGGAGTCTCTTAGTATTATTGAAAATCTTGTTGGGAATCCCCCTGTTGTTAGCATTCAAGAGGACATCACCCTAGCTCACATTATGAAAAAACTTGAAAAGATAGAGCTAGAGATGCCAAGCATTAATAAGATAAACGAGTTGGATCGTAAGATCCAAGGGAATTTGAATAGGCTTGATAGCTCCATGCATAAATTTTTCAAAACTTTGGAGACCATCAAATCCCATGACTTGGACTCTTCTAGGATAGAGAAAATTGAGGAAATCTTTGATAATCTAGGAACTACTTTCTCCTCAATCAAAACCAAAAAGGTAGAAACTCCGGCAAGGAAGGAGCCTAAGTTCGTTCACGTTCCAAAGGCTCCCCGTTCTAAAAGTAATCCATCTATTGCCAAAGGAGTTGAAACTGTAAAGACTTTAGAAGAAACACCTCTCTTTGATAAATTTATAAATGAATCTTCCCGTGACTTTTATCCTTTTGGTCTTCTCCCTAGAAGTATCTCTATGAGGCCTTTATTTGAAAGTCCTCTTAAGACTAGTTGTACTATTGAAGAGCTTTTTGATGATCTTGATGATGGTTCAATTGATACAACTTGATCTCTATGCATTATGCCTAGCTTAAAGGCATAAAAGAAAGCGCTTTTGGGAGGCAGCCCACATGAATAAAATTTTATTTTGCTTTTGTTGTGTCTTGATGTTGTTACTACAGTAGCATCATCATTGTATGTTTACTTTTCAACTTTGTGCCAAGTGTAGTCTCTGATTGCAAGAAAGTTCAAAAGTTGTGACGTGCTGTCCAGGAAACAGATTCTGTCCTTGGATAGAAAAATTCGTATAAAATCACCAGATCATCTTTTTGGTCTGAATTGTTTCGACAGCATGCTCTATACAATTGTCTTTCGTGCGTCTGTTCTGAGTTTTTTGATTAGAGTTGCAGAAGTGCCCCGAAAAAATCATTTACTACCTGCTGTTCTGTTTTCACAGATTCTGTCCTGTTTTGCCTTTCCTTCATTTTGCAAACCTTGAGCTTGCTTTTTCTTTGCAAAAACCTTTTGGCAATCTTGAGAAACAGTAGACCTTCAAGAATATCCTTATTTCCAGCAAGGAACAATTATTTTATTAAGGGTACTAACCTCGCTAATCAGATTATGATGAGTTATGTATGAAGGGAGTTTTCAAGTGTGCGAGGGAAGATGATAAAAAGATTCAGGAGTGTCAAACGCTCAAGCTTGGGGATGCCCCCATGCACCCCCAAGAAATATTCAAGGAGACTCAAGCGTCTAAGCTTGGGGATGCCCCCGTACATCCCCTTCTCCATCAACATTATCAGTTCGTCTTTCGTTCCACTATATTTTTATCACTTCATGTGTTATGTGCTATGCTTGGAGCGTCTTACTTTTAGTTTCCTTTTTAGTTTTCTTTAGCTTTTCATAACGAGTCGGAACTCAGCTTTCTTTATGTGGGAGAGAAACACGCTCCACTTCTACCTAGAACATAACATAGAATTTTCATGTCTATCTATGCTATGTGTGTTCTTTGTCTTTCTATAGCTACTATCATGTTTAGCTTTTAGTTTTCATGCTTATCTTTTTAAAGAGCTTTTGTTTAGTTGGTTGCTTGAACTCTCTTTAGTTAACATGCTTATCTTATTAAGAGAGTTTGCTTCTGTTGCATTGGTTGATATGTCTATGATAAAAATGCTACGTGCATAATGGTGCTTAGTAGTTCATGTTTTCTTATGGTTAGTCTCAAATAGCTGGGGGGTTTTCAATGTGTTATTGGAGTACCAACATGATTTGTTTGCCTATGATGTGGTATGGTTTAGTAATATCTTCCTTCAAGAATTTATTTTGATTGACTTGGCGTATGCTCACGCATATTTAAGACTGTAAAGAAAGTCTGTCAAGCCTTGATAATCTTTTGTTTCTGAGTAGCGATATAACTAGCATGCCTGATTCAATGTTGCTTTGTCGCTCTGCATGATTATGACCGTCATTGCTCTCTTAGTTGGTCGCTCCCAGTCTTTTGCTAACCTCCACCTGTACTAAGCGGACTAACTGCTTGTGCATCCAAAATCCTTTAAACCAGTTATGCCATATGAGTCCACCATACCTTCCTACATGGTATTTACCTGCCATTCCTAACGGAGACTTGCATGTACCATCTCGAAATTATTCAAAAAAAAGCATTCCTATTTTGTGCCTCTGTTTTAGTTCATGAGGAAGTAGTAGTTAATTCATGATCTTTTTAAGTTGGACAAGCTTCACCCCGGGATTGCATGTCTAATGTGCAAACCCATAATACGAGAAGGAACTGGCAAAGAGTGCGCCCGGCTCAAAATTAATATAACAAACAAACCCTCCTTCACGCTTTGTTCATGAGAAATCAGAAAACTTTGGCAGTGATAAACAAAGGAGATTAAGAGGATGTGATCGTCCTCATTCGGGAGCCGTTCCTCGAAACTTGTCTATCTCAAAAAGTGATTGAGTTGTCTACTAGCATTCGTTGACGGAACATGCATATTCAAAAAAATATTATTACCTCTATTTTTAAAACCAAGAGCTCTGGTACATGCTTTGTCTTTGTTTCCGACTACGGGTTTTCAACCTTGCCAACAAAAGCCACGGTTCGAGAGTCTCTACCTTATTTTAAAGCACCAACTACTGAGAGCATGATTGTCATTCTGAGTGTAATGTGCATTGTCCCAAAGTAGCATTGTCTTTTGCATGATTGTGATATCGTTTATTCTGAAATCATTGTATCTAGTCATCACTTAAACCTTGGAGGTGCCCCTGCATTTATGTTTTGCTTCACTAAAGGGGGCAAGCGAGATATCACTTTATCATATTTGCACACCATGCTCATTACAAATCTATTTGATGTTTCAGTATCATATTGTAAAACTTTCAGTTCTTTGTGATTTTCTCATGAGGCAACTTAATTACTACAGATTCATTGTCTCAGTAAGCTTTTGTCATATGACTATGAAAGATCCTATATGGTTAATAGCATGTCACCACAGAAATTATTCTTGTTATCATTTACCTACTCGAGGACGAGCAGGAATTAGGCTTGGGGATGTTGATACGTCCAAAACGTATCTATAATTTCTGCTTGCTCCATGCCTCTTTTGGGTGATATTGCTATGATATTTATACACTTCCATACACTTTTGATCATATTTGGACTAACCTATTAACTCAATGCACCCCAGTGCCAGTTTCTGTTTTCTGCTGTTTTTGTATTTTAGGTTTTCCCATCACGTAAACTGCCAGAAAAATACCGGAAAAATTATATAAAAAATCAGCGTTCCAGAAGCTTCCCGGCAGCCAAAGTACAGCCTGAGGGGGGCCTCCAGGGCTCCAGGCGCCCTGGTGGCGCGGCCCCCCTCCTGGCCGCGCCGGGGGGGGGGGGGGCGCCTGGGCCCCCCAGGCCTCCGCTGATGCCCCCCTTTGGCATATATTTAACACGCGTCCCGAAACCCTCGAGACGGGAACCCTTTTTTGCGATCTCATCTCTGTTCCGCCGCCGCCGCGCTTCCAAGATCGGGAGCACCAGGAGAACTCTTCCCGGCACCCTGCCGGAGGGGAGGATCACCACCGGGAGCCTCTCCACCACCATGGACGCCTCCCGGATGAGTTGTGAGTAGTCTCCCTTGGACCATGGTTCCATGACCAGTAGCTATGTGATGTTCTCCTCCCCTTCTTGTGCTTCACTAATTAGACCTCGTGAGCTGCCCTACATGATCGAGGCACATATGTAATCTTTATCGCTGTTGCTATGATGAGTTTGCTGGGATCCGATGGATTGTGAGATTATGTTCAGATTGTGTTTGAGTAATATATTTGATTTACCTCTTTTATATTTATGTTCATAAGTAATTCTTGCATGTTCTCCGTTGCTATTTATTGCTTTGGCCAAGTAATAGGTAGTGACTCCAAGAGGGAACGTTATGCTCGATTGTGGGTTCATGCCCCTCGATGACTAGCTTGAGTGACAGAAACATGAGTCTAGGGGATGTGCTGTTGCCACAAGGGGGAAAACAACGGTGCTTGTGCCCGCGGGTGCAAGGATTGTTTACTTTACGCAAAGTTCTTTTAATGTAGTTGTCTGTTGCTTTGAGTTTACACTATGGGTGGGACTCGCAACTTAATACCAGCGAGATGTTCTGGATAGATATCTCAAGGTGGATGATTAGTAGTAGATGCAGATGGATTTCGGTCTACTTGCCTTGGCGTACCGCCCATGCTTTGAACCTCTACCTTTCTTGCAACATAGTTAGCATTAGCTTGCGCACATAATTCTGTCAATTGCCCAGCTGTAATCCGTTTACCTCACATAGCTGTTTTATCGTCTTTTGGGAGAGAGACATCACTAGTGAACATCATGGGACCCCGGTCCATATTACCATCACTGATCACATCCGCTATTTACTTTCTGCTTTTACTTACTATTTGCAGCAATACCTATCACTATTATCACTTGCGTTTGACCCTTTGTAAACGACAAGGCCGGAGGGATTGACAACCTCTCTGTACTCGTTGGGAGCAAAGTTATTTGTATCTGTGTGCAGGTCCACGTTGATTGCTAATATCTGGCGCCGTTAGCAGTTGACACCTTCTTGTTGAAACTGGGAGTCTCAGGGGAAATCGATCCTTGGTATCTTTGCCAAGGGAAAACTTCCGCTACACTGCATCTCGAACCTTCCACTTGGGGTAACCAACGAGGGGCGAGAAGCCATCACCCCCTAGGAGATTGGATCTCCTAGGGTCGGCGCCCCCCCTTGGCCCCCTATATATAGTGGGGGGGGGGAGGGGAGAGGGCAGCCGCACCTCCGCCCCTGGCGCCTCTCCCCCCGTTACACCTGCTACTCCTCCCACAGGGTCTCGGTGAAGCCTTGCAGCTTTTCCCGTTGCATCCACCACCACGCCGTCGTGCTGCTGGATCTCCATCAACCTCTCCTCCCCCCTTGCTGGATCAAGAAGGAGAAGACGTCGCTGTACCGTATGTGTGTTGAACGCGGAGGTGCCGTACGTTCGGCGCTGGGATCATCGGTGACGAGGATCACGACGAGTACGACTCCATCATCCACGTTCCTTCCAACGCTTCCGCACGCAATCTACAAAGGGTATGTAGATGCACTCCTTTATGCTCGTTGCTAGATGAATCCTTAGATTGATCTTGGTGAAGCGTAGGAATTTTTTTGAATTCTGCTACGTTCCCCAACAATGGTATCTGAGCTAGGTCTTTGCGTAGCATCTTGCACGAGTAGAACACAAACAAGTTGTGGGCGTTGATTTTGTTCAATTCTCTTGCCGTTACTAGTCCAAACTTGATTCGGCGGCATCGTGGGATGAAGCGGCCCGGACCGACCTTACACGTACGCTTACGTGAGACTGGTTCCACCGACTGACATGCACTAGTTGCATAAGGTGGCTGGCGGGTGTCTGTCTCTCCCACTTTAGTAGGATCGGATTCGATGAAAAGGGTCCTTATGAAGGGTAAATAGAAATTGACATATCATGTTGTGGTTTTGGCGTAGGTAAGAAACGTTCTTGCTAGAAACCTATAGAAGCCACGTAAAAACTTGCAACAACAATTAGAGGACGTCTAACTTGTTCTTGCAGCATGTGCTATGTGATGTGATATGGCCAAGAAGATGTGATGAATGATATATGTGATGTATGAGATTGATCATGTTCTTGTAATAGGGAATCACGACTTGCATGTCGATGAAAATGACAACCGGCAGGAGCCATAGGAGTTGTCTTATTTATTGTATGACCTGCGTGTCACTGAATAACGCCATGTAATTACTTTACTTTATTGCTAAACGTTAGCCATAGTGGTAGAAGTAATAGTTGGCGAGACGACTTCATGAAGACACGATGATGGAGATCATGATGATGGAGATCATGGTGTCATGCCGGTGACAAAGATGATCATGGTGACCCGAAGATGGAGATCGAAGGAGCAAAATTATATTGGCCATATCATGTCACTTTATTTGATTGCATGTGATGTTTATCATGTTTAGGCATATTGTTTACTTAGAACAACGGTAGTAAATAAGATGATCTCTCACTGGAAATTTCAAGAATTGTGTTCCCCCTAACTGTGCACCGTTGCTAAGTATCGTTGTTTCGAAGCACCACGTGATTATCGGGTGTGATAGGCTCTAACGTTCACATACAACAGGTGTAAGCCAGATTTACACACGCAATACACTTAGGGTTCACTTGACGAGCCTAGCATGTACAGACATGGCCTCGGAACATGGAAGACCGAAAGGTCGAACATGAGTCGTATAGAAGATACGATCAACATGAAGATGTTCACCGTTGATGACTAGTCCGTCTCACGTGATGATCGGACACGGACTAGTCGATTCGGATCATGTATCACTTAGATGACTAGAGAGATGTCAATCTGAGTGGGAGTTCATTAAATTTGATTAGATGAACTTAATTGTTATGAACTTAGTCTAAATTCTTTACAATATGTCTTGTAGATCAAATGGCCCATGCTCATGTCACCCTCAACTTCAACGCGTTCCTAGAGAAATCCAAGCTGAAAGACGATGGTAGCAACTATACGGACTGGGTCCGTAACCTGAGGATCATCCTCATAGCTGCCAAGAAAACTTATGTCCTAGAAGCACCGCTAGGTGACGCTCCCGCCCCGGCAAACCAAGATGTTATGAACGCTTGGCAGTCGCGTTGTGATGATTACTCCCTGGTTCAGTGCGGCATGCTCTACAGCTTAGAATCGGGGCTCCAAAAGCGTTTTGAGCAGCACGGAGCATATGAGATGTTCCAAGAGCTGAAAATGGTTTTCCAGGCTCATGCCCGAGTTGAGAGATATGATGTCTCCAACGCATTCTACAGCTGTAAGATGGAGGAAAATAGTTCTGTCAGTGAGCACATACTCAAGTTGTGTAGGTTGCACAACCGCTTGTCTCAGTTGGGAATGAATCTCCCAGACGAAGCGGTCGTTGACAGAATCCTTCAGTCGCTCCCACCTAGCTACAAGAGCTTCGTGTTGAACTTCAATATGCAAGGGATGGAGAAGTCCATTCCCGAGGTGTATTCAATGCTGAAATCAGCGGAGGTGGAGATCAAGAAAGAGCATCAAGTGTTGATGGTGAATAAAACCACTAAGTTCAAGAAGGGCAAGGGTAAGAAGAACTTCAAGAAGGACGGCAAAGGAGTTGCCGCGCCCGGTAAGCCAGTTGCCAGGAAGAAGCCAAAGAATGGACCCAAGCCTGAGACTGAGTGCTTTTATTGCAAGGGAACGGGTCACTGGAAGCAGAACTGCCCCAAATACTTAGCAGACAAGAAGGCCGGCAACGTCAAAGGTATATGTGATATACATGTTATTGATGTGTACCTTACCAACGCTCGTAGTAGCTCCTGGGTATTTGATACCGGTGCAGTTGCTCACATTTGTAACTCAAAGCAGGAGCTGCGAAATAAGCGGAGACTGGCGAAGGACGAGGTGACGATGCGCGTCGGGAATGGTTCCAAGGTCGATGTGATCGCCGTCGGCACGCTGCCTCTACATCTACCCTCAGGATTAGTTTTAAACCTTAATAATTGTTATTTAGTACCAGCTTTGAGCATGAACATTGTATCTGGATCTCGTTTGATGCGAGATGGCTACTCATTTAAATCCGAGAATAATGGTTGTTCTATTTATTTGAGAGATATGTTTTATGGTCATGCCCCGCTGGTCAATGGTTTATTTTTGATGAATCTCGAACGTGATGATACACATATTCATAGTGTGAATGCCAAAAGATGTAAAGTTGACAATGATAGTCCCACATACTTGTGGCATTGCCGCCTTAGTCATATTGGTGTCAAACGTATGAAGAAACTCCATGCAGATGGACTTCTGGAGTCTCTTGATTATGAATCATTTGACACGTGCGAACCATGCCTCTTGGGGAAGATGACCAAGACTCTGTTCTCCGGAACAATGGAGCGAGCAACCAAATTTTTGGAAATCATACATACCGATGTGTGCAGTCCAATGAGTGTTGAGGCTCGTGGAGGTTATCGTTATGTTCTCACCCTCACAGATGACTTGAGTAGATATGGGTATGTCTACTTGATTAAGCACAAGTCTGAGACCTTTGAAAAGTTCAAGGAATTTCAGAATGAGGTTGAGAATCAACGTGACAGAAAAATAAAGTTCTTACGATCGGATCGTGGGGGTGAATATTTAAGTCATGAATTTGGCACGCACCTAAGGAACTGTGGAATTGTTTCACAATTGACACCGCCCGGAACACCTCAGCGTAATGGTGTGTTCGAACGTCGAAATCGTATTCTGTTGGACGTGGTGCGATCTATGATGTCTCTCACCGACTTGCCGCTATCTTTTTGGGGTTATGCTTTAGAGACTGCCGCATTCACTTTAAATAGGGCTCCGTCGAAATCCGTTGAGACGACATCGTATGAACTTTGGTTTGGCAAGAAACCTAAGCTATCGTTTCTGAAAGTTTGGGGTTGCGATGCTTATGTCAAGAAACTTCAACCTGAAAAGCTCGAACCCAAATCGGAAAAATGTGTCTTCATAGGATACCCAAAGGAAACGATTGGGTACACCTTCTATCTCAGATCTGAAGGCAAGGTCTTTGTTGCCAAGAATGGATCTTTCTGGAGAAAGAGTTTCTCTCGAAAGAAGTGAGTGGGAGGAAAGTAGAACTTGATGAGGTGACAGTCACCCCTCCCGAACCGGAAAGTAGCGCAGCGCAGGAAATTGTTCCTGAGGTGCCTGCACCGACAATGGAGGAAGTTAATGATGATGATCATGAAGATACAGATCAAGTTACTACTGAACTTCGAAGGTCCACAAGGACACGTTCCGCACCAGAGTGGTACGGCAACCCTGTCATGGAAATCATGTTGTTAGACAACGGTGAACCTTCGAACTATGAAGAAGCGATGGCGGGCCCAGATTCCAACAAATGGCTTGAAGCCATGAAACCCGAGATAGGATCAATGTATGAAAACAAAGTATGGACTTTGGTGGACTTGCCCGATGAGAGGCACGCCATAGAAAATAAATGGATATTTAAGAAGAAGACAGACGCGGATGGTAATGTGACCATCTATAAGGCTCGGCTTGTCGCTAAGGGTTATCGACAAGTTCAAGGGATTGACTACGACGAGACTTTCTCTCCCGTAGCGATGCTGAAGTCAGTCCGAATCATGTTAGCAATTACCGCATTCTATGATTATAGATATGGAAAATGGACGTCAAAACGGCATTCCTTAATGGCTTCCTCAAGGAAGAGCTGTATATGATGCAGCCGGAAGGTTTTGTCGATCCAGAGAATGCTAACAAGGTATGCAAGCTCCAGCGTTCGATCTACGGGCTGGTGCAAGCATCTCGGAGTTGGAATATTCTCTTTAATGATGTGATCAAAGCGTTTGGATTTATACAGACATGGGGAGAAGCCTGTATCTACAAGAAAGTGAGTGGGAGCTCTGTAGCATTTCTCATATTATATGTGGATGACATATTGCTGATGGGAAATGATATAGAATTCTTGGAGAGCATAAAGGCCTACTTGAACAAGAGTTTTTCAATGAAGGACCTTGGAGAATCTGTTTACATATTAGGCATCAAAATAGATCAAGACGCCTCGTTGGTCATTCACAAAGCACATACCATGAAAAGATATTGAAGAAGTTCAATATGGATCAGTCCAAGAAGGGGTTCTTGCCTGTTTTGCAAGGTATGAGATTGAGCATGGCTCAATCCCCGACCACGGCAGAAGATAGAGAAAAGATGAGTGTCATTCCCTATGCCTCAGCCATAGGTTCTATCATGTATGCCATGCTGTGTACCAGACCTGATGTGAACCTTGCCATAAGTTTGGTAGGGAGGTACCAAAGTGATCCCGGTATGGAACACTCGACAACGGTCAAGAACATCCTGAAGTACCTGAAGAGGACTAAGGATATGTTTCTCGTTTATGGAGGTGACGAAGAGCTCGTCGTAAAGGGTTACGTCGATGCTAGCTTCGACACAGATCTGGATGACTCCAAGTCACAAACCGGATACGCGTATATTTTGAATGGTGGAGCAGTCAGCGGGTGCAGTTGCAAGCAGAGCGTCGTGGCACATTCTACATGTGAAGCGGAGTACATAGCTGCTTGCGAAGCAGCGCAAGGAGTCTGGATGAAGGAGTTCATCACCGACCTAGGAGTCATTCCAAGCGCGTCAAGCCCGATGACTCTCTTCTGTGACAACACTGGAGCTATTGCCATTGCCAAGGAGCCCAGGTTTCACAAGAAGACCAAGCACATCAAGCGCCGTTTCAACTCCATCCGGAATTATGTTCAAGATGGAGACATAGATATTTGTAAAGTGCACACGGATCTGAATGTCGCAGATCCGTTGACTAAACCTCTTCCACGGGCAAAACATGATCAACACCAGAACTCTATGGGTGTTCGATTCATCACAATGTAACTAGATTATTGACTCTACTGTAAGTGGGAGACTGTTGGAAATATGCCCTAGAGGCAATAATAAAAGGATTATTATTATATTTCCTTGTTCATGATAATTGTCTGTTATTCATGCTTGAATTGTATTGTACGGAAACAGCGATACATGTGTGAATACATAGACCACAACGTGTCCCTGGTAAGCCTCTAGTTACTAGATCATTGATCGACAGATGGTCACGGTTTCCTGACCATGGACATTGGATGTCATTGATAACGGGATCTCATCATTAGGAGAATGATGTGATGGACAATACCCAATCCTAAGCCTAGCACGAGATCGTGTAGTTCGTAATGCTTAAGCTTTTCGAGTGTCAAGTATCTGTTCCTTAGACCATGAGGTTGTGCAACTCCCGGATACCATAGGAATACTTTGGGTGTGCCAAATGTCACAACGTAACTGGGTGGCTATAAAGGTACGCAACGGGTATCTCCGAAAGTGTCTGTTGGGTTGGCACGAACCGAGACTGGGATTTGTCACTCCGTATGACGGAGAGGTATCTTTGGGCCCGCTCGGTAAGACATCATCATAATGAGCTCAATGTGACTAAGGAGTTAGTCACGGGATGATGGATTACGGAACAAGTAAAGAGACTTGCGATGACGAGATTGAACAAGGTATCGGTATACCGACGATCGAATCTCGGGCAAGTACCGTACCGATAGACAAAGGGAATACCATACAGGATTAAGTGAATCCTTGACATCGTGGTTCATACGATGAGATCATCGAGGAACACGTGGGAACCAACATGGGTATCCAGATCCCGCGGTTGGTTATTGACCGGAGAGTCGTCTCGGTCATGTCTGCGTGTCTCCCGAACCCGTAGGGTCTACACACTTAAGGTTCGGTGACGCTAGGGTTGTAGAGATATATGCACACGGAAACCCGAATGTTGTTCGGAGTCCCGGATGAGATCCTGGACGTCACGAGGAGTTCTGGAATGGTCCGGAGGTAAAGAATGATATATAGGAAGTCTAGTTTCGGCCGTCAGGAGAGTTCCGGGGGTCACCGGTAGTGTACCGGGACCACCAGAAGGGTCCCGGGGCTCCACCGGGTGGGGCCACCTGATGGCTTCTCGCCCCTCGTTGGTTACCCCAAGTGGAAGGTTGAGATGTAGCGTAGCGGCAAATTTCCCTTGGCAAAGATACCAAGGATCGAATCCCGTGAGACTCCGAGGGTCGACAAGTAGGTGTCAACGGCGCCAGAAACTTAGCGGTTGACGGGACCTGCACACAGATACAGATAACTTTGCTCCCAACGAGTACAGAGAGGTTGTCAATCCCTCCGGCCTTGTTGTTTACAAAGAATCAAACACAAGAGATAATAATGATAGCTATGACTGCAACTAGGAAATAAAAACAGGAAGTAAATAGAAGGTGTGATCAGCGGTGGTAATATGGACCGGGGTCCCATGATGTTCACTAGTGATGTCTCTCTCCCAAAAGACGATAAAACAACAAAGCGAGTTAAACAAATTACAGCTGGGTAATTGACAAGATTATGTGCGCAAACCAATGCTAACTATGCTGCAAAGAAAGGTAGAGGCTCAAAAGCATGGGCGGTACGCCAAGGCAAGTAGACCGAAATCCATCTGCATCTACTACTAATCATCCACCTTGAGATATCTATCCAGAACATCTCGCTGGTATTAAGTTGCGAGTCCCACCCATAGTGTAAACTCAAAGCAACAGACAACTGCATTAAAAGAACTTTGCGTAAAGTAAACAATCCTTGCACCCGCAAGTACAAGCACCGTTGTTTTCTCCCTTGTGGCAACAGCACATCCCCTAGACTCATGTTTCTGTCACTCAAGCTAGTCATCAGGGGGCATGAACCCACAATCAAGCATAACGCTCCCTCTTGGAGTTACTACCTACTACTTGGCCAAAACAATAAACAGCAACGGAGAACATGCAAGAATTACTCAAGAACAAAGATATAAAAGAGGTGAATCAAATATATTACTCAAACACAATCTGAACATAGTCTCATAATCCATCAGATCCCAGCAAACTCAGCAAAGCAACAGCAGAAAGATTACAAATGTGCCTCGATCATGTAGGGCAGCTCACGAGGTCTAAACCATGAAGAGCAAAGAGGGGAGGAGAACATCACATAGCTACTGATCATGGACCCATGGTCCAAGGTGGACTACTCACGACTCATCCGGGAAGCGTCCATGGTGGTGGAGAAGCTCCCGATGGTGGTTCTCCCCTCCGGCAGGGTGCCGGGAAGAGTTCTCCTGATGCTCCCGAACTTGGAAGCGATGCGGCGGCGGAACAGAGGCGAGATCGCGAAAAAGGGTTCTGTCCTCGAGGGTTTCGGGACGAGAGGGATATATATGCGAAGGGGTTCAGCCAGAGGCGGAGCAGGGGCCCCAGGCGCCCCCTTGGCGCGGCCAGGCGTGGGGCCGCGCCAGGTGGCCGCCTGGGTGTCCCCTGGCTCCCCTCTGGCCCATCTTTGGTTCTTCGTGAAGCTTCCTGTACGCTGATTTTTCCTATATTTTTCCTGGAATTTTTGGAGCACTTTTAATATGGGGGAAACCTGAAATAGAAAAACAGCAGAAAACAGGAACTGGCACTGTGGTGCACTGAGTTAATAGGTTAGTCCAAATATGATCAAAAGTGTATGGAAGTGCATCAATATCATAGCAATATCACACAAAAGAAGCATGGAGCAAGCAGAAATTATAGATACATTTTGGACGTATCAACATCCCCAAGCTTAATTCCTGCTCGTCCTCGAGTAGGTAAATGATAACAAGCATAATTTCTGTGGTGACATGCTACCAACCATATAAGAACTTTTTAAGTAAAGCAATCAAGGCATGTAATTCAATTCAAGTCATAACAAGCAAGAGTCTATATTAGCATTGTAACAAGCAACATAAGAACATAAAGGTGCAAGAGCTCTCGCTGTCCGTGACTCGAATGTCTCCAAATGGTGTTTGCGTGCAAGAAAGGGGATAGGGATATACAAGAGAGTAAAACATAGTTTTTGTATTGTTGAGAACTTAATCTACTAAAGTTTCACACTTGGTCTTCTTTGGAATCTTATCTTGACTCATCCCCAGACCACTAGCCAGGTACAAGTCAAAATGATCCACTCCCTTTTGATATTTTGAGCACTCATGCAATGGATGAGCGTAAGCAAGAAAGTTGACACTTAGGATGGCAAAGAGAGAAAAATGATGAAGGGGGAAGACAAAAAAGGTGTGAAAGGCTCACATTAATGAGGACAATCATAGGCGAGAGAAAGCCAAATGATAGATATGATGTGAGGAGTAGGGATTGCCATGCAACGGATGCACATATGAGCTAAGGTAAGCTCTCCAATGGAACTAGTGGGGGTGCATCCAACTTGCTCGCTCAAGAAGACCTAGAGCTCTTTTGAGGAGGCTCATCATTGGAATATACAAGCCAAGTTCTATAGTGTGAAGGTCCCCACATAGCTATATGCATGAATGATAATCTCTATGGAGTACAAGGTATAAGATGGAGTACAAGTGTGGATCTCTCAAAAGGAATAGTAGTGTGCCCCCTTCTTTCTTTTTATTTCTTTTTCTCTTTTTTCTCTTTTTTTATTTTTTTGTGGCCTCAATGGCTCTTTCTATTTAACTCTCATTTGTCCTCTTTGGGATCTTTTGATTTTGTCCTCTTTGGGATCTTTTCCTCACTTTAGGGGCAACACTCTATATATTACAAGAAGTATAGAAGATCTTTCACACTTTACAAAAGTACTCAACATAAAGAAGATGAAATTATCATGATGTATGCAAATGTATGCCTCTGCCAGTGTAGCAGGATATGAAATGATACTAGCGCGTCATGTAGCAATGATTAGGGCAAGGCCCAACTAGCATGCGGCTCATCGATCAAGCAAAAAGCATGTATGACATGAAGATCAAGTCATGAGAAGATGGATGTTGCATGGCAATGTATCTCGGAAAGGCTATGGAAATGCCTTGATAGGTAGGTATGGTGGCTGTTTTTAGGAAGGATATAATGAGGCTTATGATGACAGAGTGTATCGTGGCAAGGATTTGGATGCACCAGCGAAGTATGCGCCAACTCTCGAGGTGAGAAAGGGCAATGCACGGTACCGAAGAGGCTAGAAAAATATGGCTAGGTGGAAGTGTCAACTTTCGAATACTCACATTAGTCCGAAGAACTCATGCACTTATTATCGGTAACTCTCAATCTAATTAGGAGGTTCACAAAGAGACAAGTACCCCGAGGGGGAGTGTATGGGGGTTTGGTTATCCTTGCGCATCCTCGACTCATGGTACGTGAGTGTACTCTAATATTCGATCCCTCCAAAGATTAGTGATCCATCTAGTAGCTAAAGTTCTCAACTATTTTGTAGGTTTTCGAAAATAAACACGGATTGCCCAAAATACGACATCTATCACTAATAGGATAAAGCTCTTGACACCAAAAGTTCAGACATTACTCATGGCAATATCTCAAAACTATTGCAAGTTACTACTAAAATTAAATAGCAACCTCAATTACCTACTTTAAGTTAAGACACACAACTCAGAGCAACAGGCAAACTCTCTTAACAAGATAAACATGAAAACTCAAGAGAGTTCAGCAACCAACTAAATAAAAGCTCTTTAAAAAGAAAAGCATGAAAACTAAGAGCTAAACATGACAGCAGCTATGGAAAGACAAAGAACACACACATCAAAGATAAGCATGAAAGTCCTATGTTGTGTTCTAGGTTGAAGTGGAGCGTGTTTCTCTCCCACACAAAGAAAGCTGGGTTCTAACTTGTTATGAACAGCAAGCAAAGCTAAAGAAAACTAAAAAAAAGAAACTAAGAGCAAGACGCTCCAAGCATAGCACATAACGCATGTAGTGATAAAATTATAGTGGAACGAAAGGCGAACTGATAATTGTTGATGGAGAAGGGGATGCATGGGGGCATCCCCAAGCTTAGACGCTTGAGTCTTCTTGAATATTTCTTGGGGGTGCACGGGGGCATCCCCAAGCTTGAGCGTTTGACCCTCCTGAATCTTCTTTTATCATCTTCCCTCGCACACTTGAAAACTCCCTTCATACATAACTCATCATAATCTGATTAGCGAGGTTAGTACCCACAATAAAATAATTTTTCCCTACTGGAAATAAAAATAATCTTGAAGAGCTACTGTTTCTCAAGATTTCCAAAAGGTTTTTGCAAAGAAAAAGCAAGCTCAAGGTTTGCAAAACGAAGAAAAGGCAAAACAGGACATAATCTATGAAAAACAGACCAGCAGGTAGTAAATAATTTTTTCCGGGCACTTCTGCATCTCAAATCAAAAAATTCAGAACAGACGCTCGAAAGCCAATTGTATAGAGCACGCTGTCAAAGAAATTCAGATCAAAAAGATGATCTGGTGATTTTATTCGAATTGTTCTGTCCAAGGACAGAATCTGTTTTCTGGACAGCACGTCACAACTTTTGAACTTTCTTGCAATCGGAGGCTAAACTTGGCACAAAGCTGAAAAGAAAAGATATAATGATGATGATACTGTAGTAACAAACATCAAGACACAACAAAAACAAAATAAAACCTAATTCGTTGTGGGCTGCCTCCCAAAAGCGCTTTCTTTTATGCCTTTAAGCTAGGCATGATGCAAAAAGAGAAGATCAAGTTTTATCAAGAGTAAGAGAATAGCTAGCCCGTGTAACAGACTCAAAAGGCAACTTAATCTTCTTTCTAGGGAAGTGTTCCATCCCTTTCTTGAGAGGGAATTGGAATTTTATATTCCCCTCTTTCATGTCAATGATAGCACCAACGGTGCGAAGAAAAGGACGTCCCAAAATAATTGGACATGAAGGTTCACATTCAATATCCATAATAGTAAAATCAACGGGAACATAATTGTCATTGACAATGATAAGAACATCGTCGATCTTCCCCAAAGGTTTCTTTACGGAAGAATCAACAAGACGAACACCAAAAGAACAAGGATCAAAAGGTTTCAATTCAAACATATCATACATTCTTTTGGGCATAACGGAGGTACTAGCTCCAACATCACATAAAGCATAGCAAGAGAAGTTGTTCAATTTAATTTTGACTATGGGATCCCAACTATCTTCTAGCTTTCTAGGTATGGAGGCTTCTACGGTTGAGGTCATAGCATCACCATTAATAGGTCCAATGGGACTAGGAGTGCATTGGGTGCTAAGAGTTTGGATATCCTCAACAACTTGAATAGTAGCAACAGTGTGGTGGGTAGGAAGGCTCTTAATTCTATCTTCTTCCTCCTTTTCTCTAGCCCATCTCTTTTTAAGTTTAGCCATCATCCTAATGTTTTCATTAATTTGCACTTGAATAGCATTCATAGGAGTGGTCTTCCACACCTCAAGAGGAGAAGTTCTAATTTTAAGCAACTCTACCTCATGGGCTAAATTGTCTACCTTCGAAGAGAGATTATCTAGTTTGTCTAGTTTTTCTTCTACACTCTTATTGAAGGCCTTTTGGGTAGTGATGAAGTCTTTAAGCATAATCTCTAGTTCAGAAGTGGAGTTCTTGGTGCTAGGATAAGCATTGTTGTTCCCATAGGAATTAGAGGGGAACGGTCTAGGGTTGCTACCAAAATTACTCCTATAAGCATTGTTATTGAAATTGTTTCTAGAGATAAAGTTCACATCTACTTGATCTTGAGCAATCAAAGAATTTAAAGGAACATCATGAGGATCAATAGAAGATTGCTTGGAAAGTAGAGACATGATCAAGTCAACTTTTTCATTTAGGGAGGAAATCTCCTCGACAGAGTTTACCTTCCTACCTGTTGGAGCGCGTTCGGTGTGCCATTGGGAATAATTGGTCATCATCTCGTCGAGAAGCTTCGTGGCAGCACCAAGTGTAGTTGACATAAAGGTTCCTCCCGCGGCCGAATCTAACAAGTTTCGCGAGGTAAAGTTCAAGCCTGCATAAAAAGTTTGGATAACCATCCAAGTAGTCAAACCATGAGTAGGGCAGTTCTTGACAAGAGATTTCATGCGTTCCCAAGCTTGGGCAACATGTTCATTATCCAATTGTTTAAAATTCATTATGTTACTCCTTAATTGGATAATTTTAGCAGGGGAATAGTACTTCCCAATAAAGGCATCCTTGCACTTGTCCCAAGAATCTATACTATTCCTAGGCAAGGATTGAAACCAGATTTTAGCTCCTCCTCTCAAGGAGAAAGGAAAAAGCTTAAGCTTAACAATATCACCATCTACTTCCTTGTACTTTTGCATATCACAGAGCTCAACAAAATTATTTAAGTGCAAAGCAGCATCATCTCCAGCACCGGATAATTGATCTTTCATAACTAGGTTCAGTAAAGCAGGTTTAATCTCATAAGAAGGTGCTGAAGTGGCAGGTGTAGCAATAGGCGTGCAGATAAAGTCATTGTTGTTATGACTAGTGAAGTCACACAACTTGGTGTTCTCAGTGGAACCCATAGCAGCAGCAAGCAAGATAACTATTTTTGTGATTTTTGGTAAGGGACACTAAAGCAAAAACTGAAAGGTAAACTAACAAGACTAAGAAGCAAAGATAAAAGATAGCGTGCAACTCCCCTATCTTGAAGAGTGGAGTCCTCGACAACGGCGCCAGAAACTTGCTTGATGGCTTCTCGCCCCTCGTTGGTTACCCCAAGTGGAAGGTTGAGATGTAGCGTAGCGGCAAATTTCCCTTGGCAAAGATACCAAGGATCGAATCCCGTGAGACTCCGAGGGTCGACAAGTAGGTGTCAACAGCGCCAGAAACTTAGCGGTTGACGGGACCTGCACACAGATACAGATAACTTTGCTCCCAACGAGTACAGAGAGGTTGTCAATTCCTCCGGCCTTGTTGTTTACAAAGGATCAAACACAAGAGATAATAATGATAGCTATGACTGCAACTAGGAAATAAAAACAGGAAGTAAATAGAAGGTGTGATCAGCGGTGGTAATATGGACCGGGGTCCCATGATGTTCACTAGTGATGTCTCTCTCCCAAAAGACGATAAAACAGCAAAGCGAGGTAAACAAATTACAGCTGGGCAATTGACATGATTATGTGCGCAAACCAATGCTAACTATGCTGCAAATAAAGGTAGAGGCTCAAAAGCATGGGCGGTACGCCAAGGCAAGTAGACCGAAATCCATTTGCATCTACTACTAATCATCCACCTTGAGATATCTATCCAGAACATCTCGCTGGTATTAAGTTGTGAATCCCACCCAAAGTGTAAACTCAAAGCAACAGACAACTGCATTAAAAGAACTTTGCGTAAAGTAAACAATCCTTGCACCCGCAAGTACAAGCACCGTTGTTTTCTCCCTTATGGCAACAACACATCCCCTAGACTCATGTTTCTGTCACTCAAGCTAGTCATCAGGGGGCATGAACCCACAATCAAGCATAACGCTCCCTCTTGGAGTTACTACCTACTACTTGGCCAAAGCAATAAACAGCAACGGAGAACATGCAAGAATTACTCAAGAACTAAGATATAAAAGAGGTGAATCAAATATATTACTAAAACACAATCTGAACATAGTCTCATAATCCATCAGATCCCAGCAAACTCAGCAAAGCAACAACAGAAAGATTACATATGTGCCTCGATCATGTAGGGCAGCTCACGAGGTCTAAACCATGAAGAGCAAAGAGGGGAGGAGAACATCACATAGCTACTGATCATGGACCCATGGTCCAAGGTGGACTACTCACGACTCATCCGGGAAGCGTCCATGGTGGTGGAGAAGCTCCCAGTGGTGGTTCTCCCCTCCGGCAGGGTGCCGGGAAGAGTTCTCCTGATGCTCCCGATCTTGGAAGCGCTGCGGCGGCGGAACAGAGGCGAGATCGCGAAAAAGGGTTCTGTCCTCGAGGGTTTCAGGACGAGAGGGATATATATGCGAAGGGGGGCAGCCAGAGGCGGAGCAGGGGCCCCAGGCGCCCCCCTGGCGTGGCCAGGGGTGGGGCCGCGCCAGGTGGCCGCCTGGGCCTTCCCTGGCTCCCCTCTGGCCCATCTTTGGTTCTTCACGAAGCTTCCTGTACGCTGATTTTTCCTATATTTTTCCTGGAATTTTTGGAGCACTTTTAATATCAGGGAAACCTGAAATAGAAAAATAGCAGAAAACAGGAACTAGCACTGTGGTGCACAGAGTTAATAGGTTAGTCCAAATATGATCAAAAGTGTATGGAAGTGCATCAATATCATGGCAATATCACACAAAAGAAGCATGGAGCAAGCAGAAATTATAGATACGTTTTGGACGTATCACCACCCATCCCGGAGGGCCCCGTGGGCCGTAGGGGGAGGGGGACCAGCCCCTAGTGGGCTGGCGCACCCCCCATGGGCCTCCCCCCATGCGCCTAGGGTTGAAACCCTAGGGGTGGGGGCGCCCCCCTTTGGCTTGGGGGGCAAGCCACCCCCTTGGCCGCCGCCCCCCTAGGAGATTGGATCTCCTAGGGCCGGCGCCCCCCTTGGCCCCCTATATATAGTGGGGGGGGGGGGAGAGGGCAGCCGCACCTCAGCCCCTGGCGCCTCCGCCCCCGTTACACCTCCTACTCCTCCCGCAGGGTCTCGGCGAAGCCCTGCAGCTTTTCCCATTGCATCCACCACCACGCCGTCGTGTTGCTGGATCTCCATCAACCTCTCCTTCCCCCTTGCTGGATCAAGAAGGAGGAGACGTCGCTGTACCGTATGTGTGTTGAACGCGGAGGTGCCGTCTGTTCGGCGCTGGGATCATCGGTGACGAGGATCACGACGAGTACGACTCCATCATCCACGTTCCTTCGAACACTTCCGCACGCGATCTACAAAGGGTATGTAGATGCACTCCTTTATGCTCGTTGCTAGATGACTCCTTAGATTGATCTTGGTGAAGCGTAGGAATTTTTTTGAATTCTACTACGTTCCCCAACAAGGGCACGCGTAAGCTCGTCGTTCTCTCTGTTGGGCTCAAACACCCCCATTCGAGCCTCTTCTATTGCAACAAGTAGCGTATCGTCGGTTCCTTTTAGACATGCCTTCCTCGAAACTTCGCTTGTCTTCGGGTCCAACTCCCCCCCATGCGCATAGAACCAAGTCCTGCACCTGGGGGGCCAGCTCCTAGTAACCGGAGTGACACCTGCATCCTCCATCCCTTTCTCAAACTTATCCCACTTAGGCATTGCCACCGCGTAGCCACCTGGCCCCAGCTTATGGAACTTATCCTTGTTTTCGGCATTCATCTTGTTTATTCTCGACCATTCCTTAGCTAATTCTGAATCCTTGAATTTCACGAAATCGTCCCAATGAGCACTTTGCTTCTCTAGATTTCCCTCGAATACCGAAGTCTTCCTTCCTCCCTTGACGTACTTGTCCCATTCGCGATTCTTGTGGTTCTTGAATGGAACCGCCATCTTCCTAAGAGCAGCGTCCTTGACTTTCTGCAGATCTTCTTCCGTGAAATGATCTGGTAGGGTGAAATGTTCCATGAGAGTATTCCAAAGCAGACTCTTTTGTCTGTCGTCGACAAAAGTACCATCTGGACGTGGCTTTGCGGGCTTTCTTCATTCTTGAAGGGAGATCGGGAGTTGGTCCTTCACAAGAACTCCGCACTGACGAACGAACTTGTCCGCAATCTTCTTAGGCGCTAATGGTTCGCCATTAGGTCTGATTGCCTCGATATTGTACTTTACGCCCTCCTTCAACAATTTGTTCGGGCCTCGTTTCGTCCTGTTGCCTGAAGATTTGCTCGATCCAGATGGCTGAAAGAAGAAAGATCGATTCGTTAATATATCTTCAACTCATTTACAACATGTGATGATCACTAGATGTGCCTGCTTATATAAATATATATACCTCGCCGGTATTTGTTGTTTCAAGATCAACATTTTCTTCGTCATCATCGTAGTTCATGACTTCATCAATTCGGTCGTCGCGATCGAATATCATATCACCCT
Organism: Secale cereale; assembly: GCA_902687465.1. Lineage (NCBI taxonomy): Eukaryota > Viridiplantae > Streptophyta > Magnoliopsida > Poales > Poaceae > Secale > Secale cereale. The sequence goes on along the minus strand of LR738715.1, from coordinate 813,427,853 downwards.
CTCCGGTTTTGTTTAGAAATTTGGAGCCGTCATAATCTTCTCCATTCTGATCATCATCTGGCCCGCGAGGATGGCGTATCATATCGAACAGGGTCTGTTCTCCCTTTCTGCCGGTATCGTCCGCCATAGCTTTTATTTAGCTATATGCCCGCAAAAAGTAACATTTTTTTAATGATTGGATTTTGATAACTAAAATTTCTAACATTTCTATATAACTAACATTTCTATAACATTTCTAACAATGCTATATAACTAACATTTCTATAACATTTCTAACAATGCTATATAACTAATATTTCTATAACTAAAAAACAGAAAAAAATTATAACATTTCTATATATATAACTAACATTTGTATAACATTTCTAATATTTCTAGAACTAAAAAAAATAAAAATTTCTAACTTTTTTATAACTAATACTATATGCAAACATAACATTCTAAATTTCTATAACTAAAATTATAAGAAACTAAAAAAAAGATCATCGTCTAACAATTTGAAAGTTAATCTAATTCATCTAGCTGAAACTAACATTTCTAAAATTTCTAACATTTCTATATAACTAACATTTCTATATACTGTTTAAAATTAATCTAATTCATCTAGCTAAAACTAAAATTTCTAAAATTTCTAACATTTCTATATAACTAACATTTCTATATACTATTTGACGTTAATCTAATCTAATTAATTATTTCATCTAAATGAATTGTATAAAAAACAGAAAAAGTGTGTGTGTTTGTGTGTGTGCGCGCGCGCGCGCATGTGTGTGTGCGAGGGGCCGGGGGAGAGGGCCTCATCGCGCGGGCGAGGTCGAGGCGACGGCGACGGCGAGGTCGAGGCGACTGCGATGGAGGTGGCGTCGGCGACGGTGATGTCGACGGGGGCGGCGACAGCGAACGGGGCGGCGACGGCGACGGCGACGGTGGCATCGACGGGGGCGGCGACGGCGACGGCGACGAGGACGGGGGCGGCGCGGCGGCGACGGCGTCGACGGAGAGTAAGAAACAGAACAAGAACAGAGGGAAAACTAAAATTTCATAAGTGTTGTATATATAGGATGGACCTTTAGTACCGGTTGGAGCCACCAACTGGTACTAAAGGCTTGTTTTGGCCAGGCCAAGCGGCGGGAAGCGCACCCCCTTTAATACCGGTTGGAGCCACCAACCGGTACTAAAGACACCCCTTTAGTACCGGTTGGTGCCACGACCCGGTACTAAAGGGGGTCCTGGCTTAGGTGCGGTGCGGCAAGTTTAGTCCCACCTCGCTAGCCGAGGGGCAGCCGCACTGGTTTATAAACCCCGCCGCGGCTGCTCCTTCGAGCTCCTCTCTACTGCAGGCTTGTGGGCCTAACTTTGCCGCGCTGCCATGTGAGTCTGCTGGGCCTTTATGGGCCTGCAAATACAGGCTCAGGGCCTTGCAGGCCCACTGGGTAGCGCGCAAACAATTTTTTAATATGATATTTCATTTTATATCTAACTAAAATTTCTATATCTAAAATTTATCTATCTAACATTGCCGCAAATATATCTAAAATTTCTATCTAAAATTTCTATATCTAAAATTTTATATCTAACTAACATTTCTATATCTAAAATTATCTAACAAACATTTTATATCTCATTTAACTCTCTAAAAACAAATCAGTAAATGAATGAAAAATGCTAAATGAATTCAGAAAGGGTTGATAATTGATTCTGTGGATTTGAATGGTGCATTTTGAAAACACAACAAGTCTGGAGTTCAAAAAAATGCAATGCCTTTATAACATATGAGTTGTCGTCCTAAACCCTGATACCTCGAAAGAGATTGTTCATTTTGTACACGAAGTGCATCCAGTTTTTGCCGTGACCCTCTCTACTTTTTTGCACATGCCATGTGGGTGAAATGATGATACCATCCCAAGTTTCAACCTTTTTAGAGTTCAATTTGTAGTGCTTTTCAATTTCACGGTCATTTAGCTCTCACAAAACAAATCTGTAAATGAATGAAAAATACCAAATGAATTCAGAAAAGACTGATAATTGATGATGTGGATTTGAATGGTGGATTTTGAACACACAAAAACTCTGGAGTTCAAAAAATTGCAATGCCTTTGTAACATATGAGTTTTCGTCGTAAACCCTCATACCTCGAAAGAGATTGTCCATTTTGTACACGAAGTGCATCTAGTTTTTGCCGTGACCCTCTCTACTTTTTTGCACATGCCATGTGGGTGAAATGATGATACCATGCCAAGTTTCAACCTTTCCAGAGTTTAATTTGTAGTGCTTTTCAATTTCACGGTCATTTAGCTCTCACAAAACAAATCAGTAAATGAATGAAAAATACCAAATGAATTCAGAAAGGGCTGATAATTGATGATGTGGATTTGAATGGTGGATTTTGAACACACAAAAACTCTGGAGTTCAAAAAAGGCGCAATGCTCGTTAATTAGCTTCAAGCCTTTCGGAAGAGCGTACAATGCACTGCACATATATAGCTCCGTCCAGTCTACACTATTCCTCAAGGTTTGAAGCTAAGCAACGTGCAGGTGAACATTGCGCCTCTCCCACATTGTCTGTGCACTCAAGGCTTATAAACCGCTCCTACTGCCTCTCTCTTGGCGAGGTGGGACTAAAAATCAGCTTACTAAAGGTGCCTAGCCTGACAACAGCCTGACACAACATCATTAGTACCGGTTCGTGGCATGAACCGGTACTAGAGGTTGCCCACGAACTGGTACTAATGATCTCCTCCCGCCTAGTCGTTGGAACCGGCACTAATGGTCCCATTAGTGCCGGTTCTGTTACAAACCGGGACTAATGTGCTTCACGTTTGTACACGAAGTGCATCCTGTTCAAAAAAATGCAATGCCTTTGTACATGCTATGTGGATGAAATGATGATACCATGCCAACTTTGAACATTTTCAGAGTTCATTTTGTAGTGTTTTTCAAATGATGTTAAAAAATTCATTGACCATCATTGATCTTTTTGTGTACAATTTAAATTGTCAATAGGAGTCCTCACCGGTTTAGGAACTGGTGATGACTCCTATTGCAGCCACAAATCCTACACATAGAGTTCAATGAAGACCAAGTTGTTGTGATAGTTTGAGAAATAATATATTTAAGGTGGTAAAATCTCTGTTAGACGAGCGAGGTGGGACTAAAAAAGCGCTGTAGAACAAAGTGAGTAGAACCCTTTCGTACTGGTTCGTGGCACGAACCGGTACTAAAGGTTCTGGTGGGCCCCCCTGCCTAACCACAACCTGCAACAGCCTCTTTAGTACCGGTTCGTGCCAAGAACCGGTACTAAATGTTCACCACGAAACCGGTACTAAAGAGCGCCGCCGGCCTAGCCTCTGGAACCGGCCCATTAGTGCCGGTTCAGTTGCAAACCGGGACTAATGAGCTCTACATTTGACCCTTTTTCTACTAGTGAAGCAGCCAGAAACAATGTGAGTAGGGCATCAGGAGTGCTCCAGGCACGTTTTTTAGTTGTTTGTGGACTTGGTAAACTATGGGATCTGGAGACATTATGGGAGGTGATGGCATGTGTGATCATGCATAACATGATCGTGGAGGATGCGGGTGAAGATGTTACCACAAGTCTTGAATTTGAGAACATGGGTGATCCTATCGAACTTCCATATCAGAATCTGGCCATGTTTGATGAATTTTTCTTCAAATGCATCAACAAATTCGACATCGAGGAACTCATGAGGAACTCAAGGAAGATTTAATTGAGCACGAGCGGCTAATGGATACAACTAGAACATATGTGCTAGTTGATTTCAAGTTTGAACTACGTTAATTATAATTTTTTTAGGATTGTAATAGTTAAATTGGAACTACGATTTGATATGCAGTTATTCTGAACTTGTGAGCTTAAATGAGGCCGAAGTTTTGTGGCTAGCTCTGAATGTCCAGTTCTCACATTAGTGTCTACAGACTCATCCCCATCGGTGTTCGTTTTGGGGGTCAGAGTTGGAGATGCCCTTACAACCTTTTTATGTTGTAAGAACAAGAAATGGTTGTTGTCTACCCAAGTGATGTGGGTGGCAACCTCTTGAACTTAACATTTGGACATAAAAAATACACTCAAACCAAATAGGCACGTAGATATTTATTGATTCTTGTCTTCTTTATAACCGATAGTTTGTGTAACAAAATTTGTGTATCGATCTATAGCTGAGCTAGTAAGCTGCACCTTAACTTCCTTTTGAAACTAAAAACATAATTTTGAGCTTCGTACAGAAATAATAATTATGTAGCTTGTAGATGCACCTGTCGCTGTAACTGAAAGTGTGCAATATGAGTTTTTAGTTTCAGGGTATACGATTCAAATAGATAGGTAATCTCCATGTTCCTCTAGAAAAGCGACATAACGTCCATGAATATGTAGTTTTAAAATAAGAGTGCAGTTGTATTTTTGATTGTCCGGTAGAAGCATGTTAATATTATAATTCACCATTGTCTTTACTCTTTGTCCACCTATCTTATATGTTCTTTGGCTTATTCTACCCGCCTTAACTCTCTTCAACTACTCTAGGTCTTAATTTCACACATGAACCCTCGTTATAGAGTATTTCTCTCTCCTCCCTCGGTTATACCCAGGTGCCATATCTACTTTGTTGAGAGTTTCAATATTGCATACACACTACCTTGTCTAATACTATATATGGTCTTTGGCAGTTGGTTGTTGGTATATCAATATGATGAGAAGTATATTTGCTCTTTAGTTTCTTTCTCCATTTGCCTATGTACTCATGAGTCTCACAATTCAGCGTGGGAGGTATTATGATGGAAAATTTTGCAACAAGTATGTCCCTCAGAGATCCAACATGAGTAAGATACCCTGCTTCTTCAGGAACCTGAGTAGGGCTAATGCATAATTATTTACCACGCAACATGGTGTATACATAAATATCCAACACAGAGGAATAATCTTGCATTGGTTGACGTTACTAGTATCTTGGCTTCACCCTCGTTGTAGTGTTACCTTTACCTCGTGTTTTCTGTGGGAGGACGAGACAAACAAATTTGAGAGCTTGGCGTATTTGTGATCATGAAATTTGTGAGTTGACCATGCATGCTACATGGTAGATGAGTTGCGCCCACGCCCTCTATGTGCACTTGATGTGATTTGTGGCACATGCAAATGCGTTTTTTTAATAGAAGGGTCCTAAAGGACCAAGAGAAGCCTCAGTAAATTGCAAATGCTACACCACAACTGACCTAAGGACCCAATATTAAAACTAAATTACATCTAGGACTAGCAACTTTACATAAAGACCCCAACCACCAGAAGCAAATTGCATTTTGGTATTTTTTTTCTTTGTGGAGACTTCACCGAACGAACCTCTACATCATCGGGGATAAAACTACTTGTAATGGACAGATTTTTGTAGTGTTCCCACCCGGTATTGCAAGAGGTGGAGGGTGCGAACACCGCGCCAAACTCAGAGTACCTCCCTTTAGGTATCATAGCCAGGAGGATAAAAAGGAAACGACATGATCCATTGTCATGAGAACTCAATATGTCTGCCCTTCGGTTAGAAACTTTTCCAGAGTGTCAGAGGCTAGAAATTGACCGCTAAGGTGTGGGAATCCCAATGCATCGTAGCTCTACTACAACCACCATGATGAGGAGCTAAGATAGGAGAAACTGCCATTGTCTAGATCTACGACCGAAGGCGCTTCTCCGACATGATGGTGGATCTAAGGAACTCAAAGTGAAACTCCTCAATGTTCGCCCTTCATCCACCTTGGCAATAGAGTTTATCAAGAGAAGCCTCTCTCTCTTCTTCCATTGATCCAACCGACCCACAAGCTTATTGAAAGAGCAAGAATATGTTATTTTGTTTTCGACCAACTTAGAGTCATTTTTTGTCCCAGTCACTTAACCAAAGTTTTAGGAAATTTATGTAGATATCCAAGATGTATTTATTTGGTACAACTGGTTAAGAGCATTACAAGCAATGGATAGAACATCGAGCAACTCAGTTATTTAGCTAATAATTTCATTTAACCTAAGGATTTGTTATTTACGATTTTCTCAAGTCATATGTTCAACTATTTATGAAATCGAGTTGTGATCGGTCGGGATTAATTGGGACTACAACCCGTTCAAGAGAAAAAGTTGTAACTTGATAATGTAGCCGAACTCAATATCTTATTTTTCATAACGTATGAGGATAAAGACACCTTGCTCAAGAAGCTTAATGAGTTTGTCAAGGTTCTCGCTAAGATTATTGACTACACCATGTACATCAACCCCTAAGGTATACCGCATTGGTCTCATACTCTGATAATGATTATTAATATTGTTGATGTATGCTAGTAGCAAGAAGACATTGCATAGGTTGATGCAAGTTTGAGTCCAAGATTGTTAAATTTCTACAAGTCAGATGTTTGAATCCAAAGATTGGCTATGTGAGTGCTTGTTGTCTTTGCAGAGCAAAGTTTGAGGACGAGTCGTTGTGGCCGAGTTTCTTTGCATGGGATCTTCTGTGCAGATGGTTGATGCAATTTTTTTGCACCCTTAGAAGTACATCAGTGAACGAACATTTGGCCGGTCAGTGATGACTAGTTCTAGTCATTAGTGACCGACCAACTAGACGATTAGTGAGAACAAGGCCATAACTGACCCCGAGGCATTGACCATTCAGAAAACAGTTAGTGATGATATGATTTGGACAGTTAGTGTTGTCCGGTTCTATAGTAGTAAGGCAAAGTAGGAGATGTCACTGATCTGTCCATATGGCCTCCCTTCAGCCAGGAAATTTGACGTTGGAGTGGCGAAGGCTAGTAATCGACCGCCATGGTGTGAGTACCCCAAGACGTGGCGTAGCTCAGCTACAACCACCATCAATAAGGAGATCAGACGAGAGTGACTGAGATCTCTCTAGATCAAACACCTGAGGCCCTTCTTCAGTGTGGTGGTGTGTCCAAGGAAGTCCAAGTCGAAGTCCTCACTATTTTCCCTTTCGTCTCCTTAGCAATAGAGTATATCAAGAGAATCCTCTCTCTTCTTTTGTAGATCCACCCGGTACGCAAGTTACTGAAGGGGCTCTCTTCTGGAACTCCTTTGACGGACATTGTCCACTATGGACAACAATGAGAGAGGAAAGGAAAGGCAACCATTGACCACAACTCGAAGGTGCTGGTAGAAAGCTCAAAATTATGTTGCTAGGCACTACAGTGGCAAAACTAACTCCCATTTCCACGCCTGGCATCAAAAGCTACTGAGGAGGAAGAGGGATGGAACAAGAGTGTTGGAGAAGAGCGCCGACAGGTTGGAAGGAGAGAATGATGGATCTTTTCTACTTATGTATTGCATCACTTGCGGAATGAGTTTGAGAAACGATGTGAAGTTTTCTAAAATATACTTCGGAAAAAGCATGTGAAGTTTTATAATTCAGTATTGTCTTTATTCTTTCCGTGCTATCTTATCTATTCTTTTATTTATTCTACCCATTTTCACTCTCTTCAACCACCTAGTTCTAATCTTTGCACATGGACCCCTTTATGCTACTTCCTCTCCTCCCTTTATAATACTTCTTCAACCACATAGCTACTTTGCTGAGAGCTCAGAGATTATACACACCCAATAGATGATTTTAAATGTGCACACAGTCTTGTACAATACTATGCATGTGATCGGTTAGGTGGTTGGTTGTCGATATATTACGGTGATTAAAAGGATGTCTATCATTTAGTTGCTTCGTTCATTTGTCTATGCACCCGTTATTACAATATTTTAACATGGGAGGTATCAAGATGCAATAATATGCGAAGACATGGCACATCTCTTCATCCCTTGCCCTCTAGCTGGTAAAGTTTGGCAACTCTTGGGTATTTCACCCATATCCGATGACGTCAATGATTTGTGGGATGCTACTCTGCCGCAGCATGTGCCATTCAAGATGTGGCCAATGGTCCTGCTTACAACTCTATGCAAGTTTTGGGATGCTCGTAGTGACAGGTTATACAGGTCCATCGACCAATGCTTTGTAATAACCTTTAGGCCTATTATCTCCAATTTGGACTTGTGGTCACACCGCTTAATGAATCCGGGTGACAAGGACGACGTCATATCGTGGCATTCCTACCTCTTTGCACGGTACGTCGTGCCTACGTAATTCTGAAACTCGTGACTCTTGGCGGCCTTTGAGTAATATATTCATGCGAGGGGACGGTGATTTAAAGAAAAGATGCAAAAATATGCAATTAATATATTTTCAAGAGATCCAACACAAGTGTTGTTCTGTTTCCTTCTCAACATATGTAGGGTTAATACATGATTACTTGCCACCTCACGCGGTATATATACCTATCATTGAATCGTAGGAACCAGTATACAAGTGGCCGATATTATGAAAATCTCGTCTCACCTTATGATTTTCATGAGAGACTGAAAGTTTGGTACTGCCTCACTCAATATTCTATACATAAATAGCTAGCACCTACCAACATATTTCTCTTAACTTGCAAGCATGTCTCCTCAGCATGCAGCATGCACGATAATTATCATTCCATTATGCTATTTATATGTAATAAATATTTTATAGCTATAAAGCAATCAAACATAATAAATTATGTATTTTTTGTTTTAGTTATCATATTATACAAAAAGTTCATTTTCCATACAGTACATCTCATTAAAAATATTGCAAAATTCTTGTGCAACAACATGTGGGAGTATCGTCTAGTTGTTGTAGGAGTAACGCTATATCTCCTGGCAATTTACTCATGGACTTAAATTATGGGATTATGTGGAGGCCCATTAGTGGATTAAGGAGGGGCCCACCATGAAATTCAAGGGGAGGGATTAGTGGAGACGGGGAACCATACATTTGTAAAGCAATCCGTAAGTCTGAATGAATGTATTTTTTAGAAACATAGATGTACACGTTCACATACACTCGCACGTATGAGCGTGCCACATCCTACTCCTACGGGCACCTTCGATAGACTGGGCCGACATAAAATTAATCTTCATGTTCACATAGAATGACAATCTCCATGAATTCTATTTTTATAAGAAATATATAGTTATATCTTTGCAATTGTTTGGTAACATGTGAAATTTTATAATTGACTATTGTCTTTACTCTTGCCCTGTTATCTTATCAGTCCCTGCTATCTTATCTATTCTCATTTATTCTGCCCAGTTTTACTCTCTTCAACCTACTTTAAGATCTAGTCTTTACACATGGACCCCTTTCCTAGACTACTACTTAATTTTCTCTCTTCCCTCCATATTGCCAAGTGCTATAGCTACTTTGCCAAGAGCTCAGCTTATATGTACTCAATAGATGATTTTGCGCCTGCATGCAGTACGGTCAGTACATACAAAATTTGATTAGGCGGTTGGTTGCCATATATCACCATGATGAAAATGATATTTATTCTTTAGTTCCTTCGTACATTCGTCTATGTACTCGTTAGTACGACATTTCGGCATGGGAGGTATCAAGATGCAGAAATGTGCAAGAAGTATGTTTGATAGAGATTCAACACAGGTGGCGATCTGCTGTCCCGTCAACAAATGTAGCGCCAATACAAAATTATTAGTAGCCACCCCACATTGTACATATACAGGTTATTGATGCATAGGAACCAGTATGCAATGCTCAATATTATATTACTAAAATGTAGTTTCACCTCATGATTTTCGTGAGGGGTTGAAAGCCTGGTAGTATAGTAACCCCGCTTTACCTAATTGTTTACTAATTGTTTTGGGAGTAACACTACATCTACAACAATTACTCATGGGCAGAAACTACAGGATTACGTGGAGGTCCTTTAGTGGATTAGGAAGGGGCCTACCCCAAAATATAGGGCAGGGATTGGTGGAGAGGGAAACACATACATTTGGAAAGCAATCCGCAACCATGTGTTTTGTAAGGGCATCTCCAACGCCGATTCTCAAACTACCTGCATATGTCCGGATCGTGTGGTCTGGACGTGTTGTGCCATCCAATGCGGGATTGTATAGGTCCGCCGAGCGGTCCTCTCCCGGTCCCGTTTCTTCTATTCCGTCCCTTCTCCTTTCTTTGAATATGCACCGTCCTCTTTCGGCGCCGTCATTATACCTCTCCGATCGGCACACATGCATTGCTTGACCTCCGCGACCATCACCGACCCGCCCACTCTCTTTTCACGACGATGTCGTCCACCCAAGACCCGTCCATAAGCAGGTACACTCCGCAGCCTTGTCCAGGTCGTCCATTGCAGACATCATGCCCGGTGGGTATTTGGTCAAATACCATTGAGCTTATTTTTCAAGGCCATGTCTTTTTTTTTTAAAAAAAATACGAAGGATGGCGTGGTACTCGGTCATGAAGGATGAGTTGTTGTGCAATGCATGGTTGGCTGTATCCACGGATTTCGTAAGCAGGAGCAGCGTTGAATGGCCGGATAGTGTATCCGTGTCCGCAGACTAGTCCTCCTGTCCGTGAACGGCTACGAAAGCAAATTTGTGGGTCAGCATTGAAGATGCCCTCAGTATAGCAAAAACAAAAATAAAAATTGGACTCGATCCGAATGAGTTATTGGCGAAGTGCACCTGTCCAAGGTGTCAGTCAGGCCTCGTGGATTCCTCGAAGCCAAGTGGTATGCAAAGGTATTCATGCATGTATCCACATGGCTAATGGCTACCCGAGGGGCCGGTCGACGTGACTGAAAGCGTGTCATTCTGCACAAGTGGTGGACGACGTGACTGAAAGTGTGATGGTTCGAGGGAATAGTACTACAAGTGGTTCTGGTTGGCCCGTGCTTCACAAGTTAGGACTTGATCGACGACGGAATAGTGTCATAGTACTACCGGTCGATAATTCGACGGGCGTGTCACTGCGAACACCCGCTGTTTCCCGGTTCCATGTGGATACGTCGTTGTCCGGGGAGTGAACGAGTCGAGGCGCTGTCCGCACACATGTCGGCACGATGGACTTGATGCCGGTGTTGAAAAGTTCCTTTGCCGTGGCTAAGTAGTATCTGTCGTTCTGTCTGTCCTCGGCTCCAGCCAGCGAGAAACGACGAGGGAACTTGAGTTCGTCTGACAGGGACACAAGAAAAGGATAATATCGTGTATAGTAGGAAAAAAATGGAGGAGGTTGCGTACCTTTGCGACGAAGCGATTGGTGCCTTGACCTTCCAATTGCGAGGAGAACGAGCTGCGCCATGCATGCAGGCCCTGCGTGAAAAGCCCCCAGGTTAGGGATGTAAACTGGTCCGTTTAATCCCATTTAAAACCACAATACGGTCTATCAGTTCAATAATTTGTTTTCTTTCCATGGAAATGAACTATCAAGCTAGCTAAACTAAGTAAACAGGACTTGCAGGTGCTGTTTATTTGCCATTTACATCCCTACTCCAAGGGCCACCAAGCTAGGCAACACCCTGCTTTCTTTTTCGAGTCACGTGCGACTGTGCGAGGTGCGAGGTGCGAGCGTGTATATGGGTGCATTTTCTTACGCTGATTTTACATCAAAGCTGCATCGGGATTGCTTGATTTTCCGATCAACAATGAAGGGTTGCCAAGCACCAAACTGAAGTCTTGGAAGAATATCCTCTAAGGATTTAGCTTGACAAGGACATTGACTTCTTCCCAGAATTATCGCGAGTATGGCGACGTTTTGGAAGGTGATGACCTTTTTGTGCGGGAAATTGGAAGTTGATTACTTTATCGTTCCGAATTACAACCGCAGAATAATGCTCCGCTCTCTCAAGGCAGCTGCAAGTGGTGCACGCCATACATCCTTTATTTATTTGAGATTCGGTATGCACGCGGGTGCGGTGCGCTAGGTTGCTTGCTTAGTCTTGGTATTGTGATCCCTCGACGACACACCTCTTCTACTTGTGCCTCCGTGGTCATGGTCCTTTGGTCTGATAGCTAGGTCGTGCCTTGTCCTGGGCGTCCTTTTCTTTAATTTTTTATGTACGGCAATTTTTTTCTCTTCTTCTGTAACCTTGTTACTTGTATAGTTTTCGGTTCGGTTTTCCTTATAATCGGGGTTAATTTGTTTAGATTTTCGATCCTGTTTCTCTTATAAACTAGATCAACCAAAGTTTAAGGGGTTCCAAACTAAAAATAAGTTTTTAAGCTTCATGTTAAAATATATATGCAGATTGTAGAGGCAACTATTGTCATAGTTACTAGTTCGTGGCCTGTAATATGAATTGTAGTTTATTTGATATATGATCTAATTAGATTGGTAATATCCACATTCTATTGAAAGCAACAAAATGCAACATGATTTTTGTGGTTGTGCTTGGTAAAAATATTTGATGTTTTGTTCACTACTGTCTTTTTGGGGGAAGAAGTCACTACGTCCTTACTACATGAGTTAATTGCAAGGAACTACCAAACTTCGGGCAGCTGTAACGAATCAGTACCATTATTCAGATTTTTTGCAAGTCAGTACCAGGTTTGAGACTGTACGTTGCAATACGGGCTAAGTGCTGTATAACTCTGTATTGACACTGTATCTGACAACCCGGTCCCACCTGTCAGGTGACAAGCTGGCGAACCGGCGCGCCGCTCGGTTGACTAGGATCGGCGCGGCTCGGTCGTTCTTGGCTCGGTCGAACCCTAGCAGTTCTCTCCTCTCCCTCTCCCTCTCCTTGCGATGGCTACTCCGGGCGGCGGCGGCCGTAGCAGCGATGGCGTTGTGGGCGGGTACGGAGACCTCCCTGGACTCGGCAGCGATGCGCACAGAGGACTCGAGGTCGAGGGCTCCAGTTCATCAGTTTACTACAGCGACGACGACGAGTGCATGGAGGCGCCGCTGTCCATGGAGCAGCGGTTGCGCCTGGCTGAGGTTTGGGTGGCCAACCCTACCACGAGCCATCACCACACCCATGGATTGGGTGGCCCCCTGTAAGTGCTCTCTCCTCTGTCCTCTCCTCTCTCCTTTGTGCCATGATTCGGGCTAGGGTTAGGTTGCTGAAAAAGTGCAATTTTGCTGTCCATTGTAGTTTGGATGATGATGTTTGGGATGTTAGGATTCACTTCGATGCTCAGCATAATTTGGATAGGAAGTTATGCAACTCTGATGTCACATTCCTGAATCTGTATGCACTTATTCAAACACAAGGATTTAACTTCGATGATGAACTGTACCACATGGGGAATACAGGCATAGGAGTGCATAGAGAGGAAGGCCTAGATTTGATAGACACAAACATCAAGTTGCAGCAAATTAAGAAGCAGAATGAGGACAAATTAGTTCTGAATTTGTTGGTGAGGGCCACACCATTTGTCAGTACTGTATCTCATAGAGAAGAGGAACAATTAGCCACAGTTTTATATGAACCACCAGTTGTGTATGATCTGAGAGATCCTCCTGTTCTTGCTGTTGATGACCATGGTGTTGTTTTTGAGAGTCAAAGCAGCAACAACAGTGCACTACTACAACCTACTGGTATGTGCACACAAGAGAGCAGAATTGTTAGCAAAAGGAAGCTCAAATCTGTGATGGAAGAAGAAGCAGAGGAGGGATATAATACTAATGATGACTCTCAGGGTGCATATGATAGTGACAACAACCCTTTCTGCATGAAGAAGTACTGAATTGCTGAAGACACAGAGATGATAGAGGGAAAGAGGCTAGCAGAGGAAGAAGGAGAAGAGGATGAAGATTCAGATGAAGAAACAGATGAAGATTCAGAAAAGGAACATCTACATTATGAGGGTGACACTGATGCTGAGGAGTTGTTTGAGATTGAGGAGGATGAGGAGGAAGATTCAGAAAAGGAACTACCAATGAAAGCACCTGCCAAAAAGAGGCAAAAACTCCCAGTTAGGAGAGGCCCCACCATTAGGAACCATTCTAATGTGTTAGAGGAATGCAAACCAGATTTCATACCATCATGAGATGAAGAAGATACTGGATTGCTCCTGGATAGTGAACATGATGGATATGAGCCACTTGCATTTGTCCTACCAAAAGGAAGGAATAGTAGGGCCATGAAAAGGCCAGCAAGGATATGGTATAATGAAAAACTGGAGCAGCCTCATCAGCAGTTATGTATGCACATGTGTTTTAAAAACCAGCAGCAATTTAGAGATGCTCTGTTGAACTTGCACATTACACAGGCCAGAAATTTCAGATATCATAGAAACTCAGACCAAAGGATCATTGCTTGCTGCACACAAGAGCATTGTCAGTTCTTGATAGTTGCAGCAGTTATCAAACGGGAGAAGACATTTGCAATAAAAAAGATGAGGCTACAGCATACTTGCCCTAGCAGTACAAAGACATCAAGGGTTAGTGCCAAGTGGCTTGCACAGACATATGAGTCGCTGTTCAGATCTGATCCAAACACAAGTATTCTGACTCTGATTGACAATTGCAATGAGAAGTATGGTGTTGATGTGCCCAAGCACATGGCCTATAGGGCCAAAAACCTTGCAGTAGAGGCTGTTTTAGGAGAGCACAAGAAACCGTATCCCAGTCTGAGGGACTATGCTCAAACCATCATGGATACAAACCCTGGGAGTAGAGTTATAGTTACAACTGTAACTCCAAAACCTACTGCAAAAATACCACATCCAGGACCAAGGTTTTGAAGGAAATATGCCCTAGAGGCAATAATAAAGTTGTTATTTATATTTCCTTATATCATGATAAATGTTTATTATTCATGCTAGAATTGTATTAACCGGAAACTTAGTACATGTGTGAATACATAGACAAAACATAGTGTCCCTAGTATGCCTCTACTAGACTAGCTCATTGATCAAAGATGGTTATGTTTCCTAACCATAGACATGAGTTGTCATTTGATCAATGGGATCACATCATTAGGAGAATGATGTGATGGAATAGACCCATCCGTTAGCATAGCACTATGATCGTTTAGTTTTACTGCTATTGCTTTCTTCATGACTTATACATGTTCCTATGACTATGAGATTATGCAACTCCCGAGTACCGTAGGATCACCTTGTGTGCTATCAAACGTCACAACGTAACTGGGTGATCATAAAGATGCTCTACAGGTGTCTCCGAAAGTATTCGTGGTGTTGGCATAGATCAAGACTAGGATTTGTCACTCCGAGTGTCGGAGAGGTATCTCTGGGCCCTCTCGGTAACACACATCATAATAAGCCTTGCAAGCAAAAGACTAATGAGTTAGTCACGAGATGATGTGTTACGGAACGAGTAAAGAGACTTGCCGGTAACGAGATTGAACTAGGTATAGAGAGACCGACGATCGAATCTCGGACAAGTAACATACCGATGACAAAAGGAACAACGTATGTTGTTATGCGGTTTGACCGATAAAGATCTTCGTAGAATATGTAGGAGCCAATATGAGCATCCAGGTTCCGCTATTGGTTATTGACCGGAGATGAGTCTCGGTCATGTCTACATAGTTCTCGAACTCGTAGGGTCCGCACGCTTAACGTTCGATGATGATCTGTATTATGAGTTTATGAGTTTTGATGAACCGAAGGTAGTTCGGAGTCCCGGATGAGATCACGGACATGACGAGGAGTCTCGGAATGTCCGAGACATAAAGATTGATATATTGGACGACTATATTCGGACACCGGAAGTGTTCCGGAAAGGTTTCGGATTTAACGGGATTGCCGGAGGGGGTTACCGGAACCCCCTACGAGGGGGGATGGTCCATAGTGGGCCTTAAGGAAAGGAGAGAGGCAGCCCATAGAGGCTGGCCGGCGCCCCACCAGGGGATCCTAGTTGGAATAGGATTGGGGGGCGCCACCACCTCTCCTTCTCTTTCTTTTTCCCTCTCTTCCTCCTTGGTGGACTCCTACTAGGAATAGGATTGCAATCCTATTCCTAGTAGGATTGCCCTAGCCGCATCATAGGAGGCCGGCCGGCCCTCCCCTCTTGCTCCTTTATATATGGGGGCAGGGGGGCACCCAAAGACACACAAGTTGAATTGTTTTAGCCGTGTGCGGTGCCCCCCTCCACAGAAACACACCTCGGTCATACCGTTGCAGTGCTTAGGCGAAGCCCTGCGCCGGTAGATACATCATATCCGTCACCACGCCGTCGTGCTGACGTAACTCTCCCGTGAAGCTCAACTAGATCAAGAGCTCGTGGGACGTCATCAAGATGAACGTGTGCTGAACGCGGAGGTGCCGTACGTTCGGTGCTTGATCGGTTGGATCGCGAAGAAGTTCGACCACATCAACCGCGTCACTTGACGCTTCCGCTCCCGGTCTACGAGGGTACGTAGACACACTCTCCCCTCTCGTTGCTATGCATCTAGTAGATAGATCTTGCGTGATCGTAGGAAAATTTTAAAATACTACGTTCCCCAATAGTGGCATCAGAGCCAGGTCTATGCGTAGATGATATGCAAGAGTAGAACACAATGAGTTGTGGGCGATACTAGTCATACTGCTTACCAGCATGTCATACTTTGCTTCAGCGGTATTGTGAGATGAAGCGGCCCGGACCGACATTACGCGTACGCTTACGCAAGACTGGTTTCACCGTTAAGAGCACTCGTTGCTTAAAGGTGACTGGCGGGTGTCTGTCTCTCTCACTTTAGCTGAATCAAGTGTGGCTACACCCGGTCCTTGTGACTGTTAAAAAATCACATACTTGACGAAACATCGTTGTGGTTTTGTATGCGTAGGTAAGAACGGTTCTTGCTAAGCCCGTAGCAGCCACATAAAACTTGCAACAACAAAGTAGAGGACGTCTAACTTGTTTTTGCAGGGCATGTTGTGATGTGATATGGTCAAGACATGATGAGTTATACGGTTTTGTATGAGATGATCATGTTTTGTATTGTTATCCGCAACTGGCAGGAGCCATATGGTTGTCGCTTTATTGTATGAAATGCAATCGTCATGTAATTGCTTTACTTTATCACTAAGCAGTAGCGATAGTCGTAGAAGCAATAGTTGGCGAGACGACAACGATGCTACGATGGAGATCAAGGTGTCGCGCCGGTGACGAAGGTGATCATGACGGTGCTTTGGAGATGGAGATCAAAAGCACAAGATGATGATGGCCATATCATGTCACATATTTTGATTGCATGTGATGTTTATCTTATTATGCTTCTTATTTTGCTTAGAACGACGGTAGCATTATAAGATGATCCCTTACTAAATTTCAAGGTATAAGTGTTCTCCCTGAGTATGCACCGTTGCGAAAGTTCGTCGTGCCGAGACACCACGTGATGATCGGGTGTGATAAGCTCTACGTTCAAATACAACGGGTGTAAGCCAGTTTTGCACACGCAGAATACTCGGGTTAAACTTGACGAGCCTAGCATATGCAGATATGGCCTCGGAACACTGGAGACCGAAAGGTCGAGCGTGAATCATATAGTAGATATGATCAACATAAGATGTTCACCATTGAAACTACTCCATCTCACGTGATGATCGGACATGGTTTAGTTGATTTGGATCACGTGATCATTTAGATGACCGGAGGGATGTCTATCTAAGTGGGAGTTCTTTAAGTAATATGATTAATTGAACTTTAATTTATCATGAACTTAGTCCTGATAGTATTAGCATATCTATGTTGTAGATCAATAGCTCGCGATGTTGCTCCACGTTTATTTTTTTTATGTTCCTAGAGAAAACTAAGTTGAAAGATGTTAGTAGCAATGATGCGGAATTGTTCCATGATATGAGGATTATCCTCATTGCTGCATAGAGAATTATGTCCTTGATGCACCGCTAGTTGACATGCCTATTGCAGGAGCAGATGTAGAAGTTATGAACGTTTTGACAAAAGCTCGGTATGATGACTACTTGATAGTTTAGTGCTCCATGCTTTACGGCTTATAACCGGGACTTCAAAAATGTTTTGAACGCCACAGAGCATATGAGATGTTCCAAGAGTTGAAATTAGTATTTCATGCTCATGCCCGTGTCGAGAGGTATAAGACTTCTGACAGTACTTTGCCTACAAGATGGAGGAGAATAGCTCAACCAGTGAGCATGTGCTCAGATTGTCTGGGTACTACAATTACTTGAATCAAGTGGGAGTTAATCTTCCAGATAAGATAGTAATTGACAAAATTCTCTAGTCACTATCACCAAGTTAGTAGAACTTCGTGATGAACTATAATATGCAAGGGATGACGAAGGTAATTCTCGAGCTCTTCGCAATGCTGAAATCGGCGAAGGTAGAAATGAAGAAAGAACATCAAGTGTTGATGGTTAATAAGACCACTTGTTTCAAGTAAAGAGCAAAGGGATAGAAGGGGAACTTCAAAAGGAATGACAAGCAAGTTGTCACACCCGTGAAGAAACCCAAAGCTAAACTCAAGCCTGAAACTAAGTGCTTCTACTGCAAAGGAAAAGGTCACTGGAAGTGGAACTGCCCTAGATATTTGGCGGATAAGAAAGATGGCAAAGTGAACAAAGGTATATTTGATATACAGATTATTGATGTGTATCTTACTAGTGTTCATAGCAACCCCACGGTATTTGATACTGGTTCAGTTGCTAAAGAGTAGTAACTCGAAATGGGAGTTGCATAATGAACAGAAACTAGTTAAAGGTGAAGTGACGATGTGTGTTGGAAGTGGTTCCAAGATTGATATGATCATCATCGCACACTCCCTATACTTTCGGGATTAGCGTTGAACCTAAATAAGTGTTATTTGGTGTTTGTGTTGAGCATCAATATGATTTGATCATGTTTATTGCAATACGGTTATTCATGTAAGTTAGAGAATAATTGTTGTTCTGTTTACATGAATAAAAAAAACCTTCTATGGTCATACACCCAATGAAAATAGTTTGTTGGATCTCGATCGTGTGATACACATATTCATAATATTGAAGCCAAAAGATGCAAGGTTAATATGTATAGTGCAACTTATTTGTGGCACTGCCGTTTAGGTCATATTGGTGTAAAGCGCATGAAGAAACTCCATAGTGATGGACTTTTTGGAATCACTTGATTATGAATCACTTGGTGCTTGCGAACCATGCCTCATGGGCAAGATGACTAAAACTCCGTTCTCCGGAACAATGGAGCAAGCAACAGATTTGTTGGAGATCATACATACAGATGTATGTGGACCAATGAGTGTTGAAGCTCGCGGCGGGTATCGTTATTTTCTGACCTTCACTGATGATTTGAGCAGATATGGGTATATCTACTTAATGAAGCACAACTCTGAAACATTTGAAAAGTTCAAAGAATTTCAGAGTGAAGTGGAGAATCATCGTAACAAGAAAATAAGAGTTTCTACGATATGATCGTTGGAGTAAAATATTTGAGTTAGCGAGTTTGCCGTCAGTAAAAACAATGTGAAATAGTTTCACTACTCACGCCACCTGGAACACCACAGTGTAATGGTGTGTCCGAACGTCATAACCGTACTTTATTAGATATGGTGCGATCGATGATGTCTCTTACCGATCTACCACTATCGCTTTTGGGGTTATGCATTAGAGACAGCTACATTCACGTTAAATAGGGCACCATCTAAATCCGTGGAGATGACACCATATGAACTGTGGTTTGACGAGAAACCTAAGCTGTCATTTCTTTAAGTTTGGGACTGCGATGCTTATGTGAAAATTTTTCAACATGATAAGCTCGAACCCAAATCGGAGAAGTAAATCTTCATAGGATACCCAAAAGAAACTGTTGGGTACACCTTCTATCACAGATCCGAAGGCAATGTCTTTGTTGCTAAGAGTGGATCCTTTCTAGAGAAGGAGTTTCTCTCGAAAGAAGTGAGTGGGAGGAAAGTAGAACTTGATGAGGTAATTGTACCTTCTCCCGAATTGGAAAGTGGAACATCACAGAAACTAGTTCCAGTGATTCCTACACCAATTAGTGAGGAAGCTAATGATGATGATCATGAAACTTCAGATCAAGTTTCTGCTGAACGTCGTAGATCAACCAGAGTACGTTCCGCACCAGAGTGGTACGACAACCCAGTTCTGGAAGTCATGTTACTATACCATGATGAACCTGCGAACTATGAGGAAGCGATGATAAGCCCAGATTCCGCAAAATGGCTTGAGGCCATGAAATCTGAGATGGGATCCAAGTATGAGAACAAAGTGTGGACTTTGGTTGACTTGCCCGATGATCGGCAAGCCATCGAAAATAAATGGATCTTCAAGAGGAAGACCGACGCTGACGGTAATGTTACTGTTTACAAAGCTCGACTTGTTGCGAAAGGTTTTCGACAAGTTCAAGGAGTTGACTACGATGAGACTTTCTCACCTGTAGCGATGCTTGAGTCTGTCCGAATCATGTTAGCAATTGCCGCATTTTATGACATCTGGCAAATGGATAACAAAACTGCATTCTTTAATGGATTTATTAAAGAAGACTTGTATATGATGCAACCAGAAGGTTTTGTCAATCCTAAAGGTGCTAACAAAATGTGCAAGCTCCAGCGATCCATCTATGGACTGGTGCAAGCATCTCGGAGTTGGAATATACGCTTTGATAAGTTGATCAAAGCATATAGATTTATACAGCTTGCGGTGAAGCCTGTATTTACAAGAAAGTGAGTGGGAGAACTACAACCTTTCTGATGAGTATATGTGAATGACATATTGTTGATCGGAAAAGATGTAGAATTTTCTGGAAAGCATAAAGGAGTGTTTTAAAGGAGTTTTTCAAAGAAAGACCTTGGTGAAGCTACGTACATATTGGGCATCAAGATCTATAGGGATAGATCAAGACGCTTGATAAGACTTTCGATGAGTACATACCTTGATAAGATTTTGAAGTAGTTCAAAATGGATCAGTCAAAGAAGGAGTTCTTGCCTGACTTGTAAGGTGTGAAGTTGAGTAAGACTCAAAGCCAGACCACGTCAAAAAAATATAGAGAGAATGAAAGTCATTCCCTATGCCTCAGCCATAGGTTCTATAAAGTATGCCATGCTGTGTACCAAACATGTTGTGTACCTTGCCATGAGTTTGTCAGGGGGTACAATAGTGATCCAGGAGTAGATCACTGTACAGCGGTCAAAATTATCCTTAGTAACTGGATGACTAAGGAAATGTTTCTCGATTATGGAGGTGAAAAAGAGTTCGTCGTAAAGGGTTACGCCGATGCAAGCTTTGACACTAAATCCAGATGACTCTAAGTATAAATCTGGATGCGTATTAAAAGTGGGAGCAATTAGCTAGAGTAGCTCCATGCAGAGCATTGTAGACATAGAAATTTGCGAAATACATACGGATCTGAATGTGACAGACCCGTTGACTAAACTTCTCTCACAAGCAAAACATGATCACACCTTATTACTCTTGGGTATTAATCACATAGCGATGTGAACTAGATTATTGACTCTAGTAAACCCTTTGGGTGTTGGTCACATGGCGATGTGAACTATGGGTGTTATTCACATAACGATGTGAACCATCGGTATTAAATCACATGGCGATGTGAGCTAGATTATTGACTCTAGTGCAAGTGGGAGACTGAAGGAAATATGCCCTAGAGGCAATAATAAAGTTGTTATTTATATTTCCTTATATCATGATAAATGTTTATTATTTATGCTAGAATTGTATTAACCGGAAACTTAGTACATGTGTGAATACATAGACAAAACAGAGTGTCCCTAGTATGCCTCTACTAGACTAGCTCATTGATCAAAGATGGTTATGTTTCCTAACCATAGACATGAGTTGTCATTTGATCAACGGGATCACATCATTAGGAGAATGATGTGATGGACTAGACCCATCCGTTAGCATAGCACTATGATCGTTTAGTTTTACTGCTATTGCTTTCTTCATGACTTATACATGTTCCTATGACTATGAGATTATGCAACTCCCGAGTACCGTAGGATCACCTTGTGTGCTATCAAACGTCACAACGTAACTGGGTGATCATAAAGATGCTCTACAGGTGTCTCCGAAAGTATTCGTGGTGTTGGCATAGATCAAGACTAGGATTTGTCACTCCGAGTGTCGGAGAGGTATCTCTGGGCCCTCTCGGTAACACACATCATAATAAGCCTTGCAAGCAAAAGACTAATGAGTTAGTCACGAGATGATGTGTTACGGAACGAGTAAAGAGACTTGCCGGTAACGAGATTGAACTAGGTATAGAGATACCGACGATCGAATCTCGGACAAGTAACATACCGATGACAAAAGGAACAACGTATGTTGTTATGCGGTTTGACCGATAAAGATCTTCGTAGAATATGTAGGAGCCAATATGAGCATCCAGGTTCCGCTATTGGTTATTGACCGGAGATGAGTCTCGGTCATGTCTACATAGTTCTCGAACCCGTAGGGTCCGCACGCTTAACGTTTGATGACGATCTGTATTATGAGTTTATGAGTTTTGATGAACCGAAGGTAGTTCGGAGTCCCGGATGAGATCACGGACATGACGAGGAGTCTTGGAATGTCCGAGACATAAAGATTGATATATTGGACGACTATATTCGGACACCGGAAGTGTTCCGGAAAGGTTTCGGATTTAACGGGATTGCCGGAGGGGGTTACCGGAACCCCCTACGAGGGGGGATGGTCCATAGTGGGCCTTAAGGAAAGGAGAGAGGCAGCCCATAGAGGCTGGCCGGCGCCCCACCATGGGATCCTAGTTGGACTTTGATTGGGGGGCGCCACCTCTCCTTCTCTTTCTTTTTCCCTCTCTTCCTTCCTGGTGGACTCCTACTAGGAATAGGATTGCAATCCTATTCCTAGTAGGATTGCCCTAGCCGCACCATAGGAGGCCGGCCGGCCCTCCCCTCTTGCTCCTTTATATACGGGGGCAGGGGGGGCACCCAAAGACACATAAGTTGAATTGTTTTAGCCGTGTGCGGTGCCCCCCTCCACAGAAACACACCTCGGTCATACCGTTGCAGTGCTTAGGCGAAGCCCTGCGCCGGTAGATACATCATATCCGTCACCACGCCGTCGTGCTGACGTAACTCTCCCGTGAAGCTCAACTGGATCAAGAGCTCATGGGACGTCATCAAGCTGAACGTGTGCTGAACGCGGAGGTGCCGTACGTTCGGTGCTTGATCGGTTGGATCGCGAAGAAGTTCGACAACATCAACCGCGTCACTTGACGCTTCCGCTCCCGGTCTACGAGGGTACGTAGACACACTCTCCCCTCTCGTTGCTATGCATCTAGTAGATAGATCTTGCGTGATCGTAGGAAAATTTTAAAATACTACGTTCCCCAACAGGTTTCATCCCATGTTCTTCTGCATCAATGGAGCAAGGGAGGGCTTTCTCAATGGATGCAGACCATTCATTGGTTAGTGATATGTTTATATGCTTTATTTAGTAGGTGAAATTCATATATATCATTGTTTTATACTGCTTTATTTTGTTTAGTATTGTCATATAGTGAATAAACTTGCTCATGGCTTTTATGTGTTGATGGCTGCTTTATTAAGCTCACCACTGGAGCCCAAATACTTGCTGCCACTGGCAGAGATGGCAACAATAACATTTTCCCACTGGCATTTCGTATTTGGACAAGAGGATACATCAAACTGATGTTGGTTTCTGCACCAACTGAAGATCTGTCTAGGAGGAGAAGTTGGACAGTTTGGTGCTTATACTATCATGTCTGATAGACAGAAGGTATGCATGCATCCTCTTGTTTATCTTTATGCAAATTTGGTCCTTATAATTCTCATGTCAGTAGCTTAGTATGATGTGCTATGTCAACAGGGGCTACTAAATGCAATTAATCAAGTATTTCCAAACTGCCACCAAAGATTTTGCCTTAGACACTTGTATGCAAACTTCCAGAATGCTGGGTTTAGGGGAGAAGATCTTAAGAAACTAGATTATACCCCGCGCGTTGCGGTGGGAAATGGTTTTAGCTATATATGTTTGACATTAATACATGTATCATGGGGACATAATGCAATTAATAATATGATAGTTAGATGCTCAAATAGATCAGATCCTAAAATGTACTTAAAGATTTGGTGTTGATTTCAACTTTTTAGTGTATAAAATGGACAATGCAAATTCAAATTTAATTGCGGCAATGTATTGTTGAGGTTCTTGTTGCACATATTTTTGAATTCACCAACAAATCATTAGATCTGGACATTATCACACACCGTAGGGGGGGAGGGAAGTGCCATCTCATTGTAAACATGGCAGATTGTGATGTAGGACTATTTGATCTTACAACATGTTTGTATCTATTTAATTATTTTTCGAGTGTACAACATCTTTATGTACATGCAATGATGTCTGCCTGTTATATCATACATGTAACTCGAAATCAGAAAATACCCTAAAAAACTTAAAACCAGAAAAAGAAAAGCAGTAAGACCATGACCATCAAAGTGGACAAAACTGTACTGTATAATCTACATAGGAGTAAGAGCATCTCCAGCCGCGTCCCCAAGACGCCCCCCAGGACACCTTTTTAGGTTCGGACGGCGCTTTTCGCCGAAAAACAGCCCAGCCACGCCCCCAACGCCCCCAGGACGTCAAAATAGCGCCGGCAAACACAGGCGAAACCCAGTGCGCTGGGGTCTCTTGCGGACGCCGGCGGAAGTTTCGGCGAATTGCGTCTCACCACACGTCCTTTTTCTTGGCCCACTTAACCATTCTCCTCACAAACTTTTGCTTGGGGTCGGATGTGACTGGGAAGATGCCCTCTTTATTTCGCCGGATTCCACCGGATGACCCCCAAGACACCAATTTTTTTTGATTCGGTGATGTTCTCGGGGGTGCCAACGGCTGGAGATGCTCTAATCACGGTAAAACCTGTTTGTTCACTTCATTGTAGGAAACAAAAATACAAATTGATAGTTACAAATTTCTAGAAAAAACAAATGAAACTTTCTAGTGCCTACCCATGTAGGTGTTTCAGAAAATATACATAACTGGAAGCTAGCTGCTCTTTCTCAAATATCAGCTGAAAAATCCTGCAAAAAAATCCACGAAAACAAAATTAGTGGCAACGATGACAGGCCGATAACCCTGGAAGCAGCCCAGAATCATTCATTCATAGTGTCAGATCATATATGTGGATGTGGCGAACTGATATATACTTGACACACATATACATACACATACACCAAAAAAGAGGAGAGCACCAGGCGCCGGTTTGATGTTTACCCTTCAATGTAGTCTGTTGCGTGAGATCCAAGCAGCGGATTGTCAGGACCGGTCCTTCAGTAAAATAATTACCGGAAGACCGACCTTTTATTAAACCAGCGAGGAAGATTATTTCTTGCTGGCAGACAATTCCTTGATACAGAAATTCCAGTACACCGAATATTGTACAAGGTTGAGCTGGGGTTGCTCAACAATTTTATTACAAGCGCGCCAATATAGTATATAAAGGCGGATATGACACAATGGCAGGGTGGCATACTACTAACTCATAATAAAAGGATGGTGGTTATGTCACAATGAAGTGGGTGATGTGACTCCATTATATTACAGTTCATCGAGTGTCGGAGTGAGACCCGATGAATTTTATTTGGTGGTAGGCGGAAGCGGTTATATCACAGTGATCAATTCCAGGATCGCAAGAGACTGACTGGGACTCCACTAGACGTCGGACTCGCTATCGAACTCTTCATCCATGAGATCGCCTTCGTCCACATCTGGCCAAATCAACAAGCCAGGTGAGTACTTTGAATGTACTCGCCAGACAGTTCGGACTTAATATATAATAAATGCCAACATGATGCATGTGAGTATTCCAACAGAAATGCGACCGGATAAAAAATATTAGTGTGCTGTATGCAACAATAGAAGTCGGGCGGTAATCCTCTCGAAATCCATAAGATAAATAGAAGGATGACCAAACGAGTGTCTGAGTGACGCCTCGTGAGAAAATAATAAAAAGGAAACGGGCCTCAGTCGGGCGTCTGGGCGACACCACATAAAGGGCTTATAGCAAAAATAAATAACAAGAATGCCTCAATCGGACGTCTGAGTGACATCACATAAAGGGCTTATAAAAAGAATGCCACAGTCGGACGTCTGAGCGACATCACATTAAAAAGAATGCCACAGTCGGACGTCTGAGCGACATCACATAAAGGGCTTATAAATGAAAGAATGCCATAGTCGGACGTCTAAGCGATATCACATAAAGGGCTTATAAAAAGAATGCCATAGTCGGACGTCTGAGCAACATCACATAAAGGGCTTATAAATAAAAGAATGCCACAGTCGGACGTCTGAGCGACATCACATAAAGGGCTTATAAGTAACAGTAGTATAATGATGAAATACTTCTGGAAGTAAATCAATACAGAGATAGTTGGTGAGTTCATCTACCAAATGAACTTGACGAAAACACTACTCTTGTTACCATCAAGAATTTACTAGAGAATGTCACCGGGTTGACACGACGATTGACCCTATACCATAAACATGGCTACTGGAAGAATTTAACTCTGCAGAGCATGTACTATTAACTCATAGCCAACGGATTCTACTAGCCACGGGGACTAGTTCCGTCTATGGTGTTTTAGCAGAAACCCAACTTACCAGTACACACCCATTTCACATCCTGCTGTCCGGAATCACCCGCGACAACATTCATGAGAGAAACTTTAAGACGGGGAGGCTCCAACCTCGAATAGCATGGGATCAAATTTATATATGCGTGCTCTAAGGGGTGCCCCCCTCTCGGTCCCAACCGGAAACACCCATGCCCCCTGACCGGATGACGGGCTTTAATCCAGGGCCATGGAACCCTCATCCCGGGCCCTCTACTTGGTGTGTACTCGGGAAGTGGTTTACAACTGACTAGACCGTAATCTTAACAGATGGCCTATGATAGTACCAAAAAGGAGATGAACGGAATCACGACATGATCTCCGTGATACTGAGTTAACCAACTACTGGCATGCTCCAACAATACCAGCATTCCACCCATCATGTCACCACATGATCGAGGTGGTTCAAACATTATCGTTCGGGGCTCACCCGAAGCTTGCTTGCATGAAATATAACCATACACATATGCTTATATGACCATGCTTATGAAAGAACTACTCGAGCAAACATGCAACATACTCATCATATCAAAGGTTCAAACATGCTTGCCTGGTTCTGAAAAGTCGGAGTCTAACTCGGTGTGGTTCGCGGCTCCGTCACGTCCTTCGGTATCTACGTATTCAAACAAATAGATACTAACATAAATACCGCGCGTGCAAATAAAGTTGCTTCAAATTTTTTCACATAAATATGACAAAAAACTAGACAGAAAACTAAAGAGGACAGAAAAAGAATCAACTCAAAATCATCTTTAGTTAAAAAGATATTAGAGTTTTTTGTCCAGGGACTCATCTGTAATGAAACAGAAAAGTTCCAGGGGCTAGAACAGAAAACAGCAAAGCGAACCGGTACGCAGTACGTCAACCGCAGAGGGAAAACGTACTTTGCCCGAAGGCGCTTACAGAAAAACGGTTCGGGGGGAGAGGTGTGAGGCTGACAAGGGGCCCCACTCGTCGGGTTTGAACTCTGAGACAGAGTCGCGCCGGCGCCAGGTGCGGCGGTGGTCGCCGGCGCCGATCCACAGCGAGTTAGGGGAGGAGAAGGGTACGTACGGCTTCTCGGTGATCTTCCGCGTCGATCGGTGGTGGAGTTGAGCGTCGGCGAGCCCCACGTCGACGGCGACCCTGTCTCCGGCGGACGGCGGCTCGGGTGGTCGTGGGCCTCGTCGGAGAAGATCTCTGGGGTCAATTTGAGGTGGGGCTTAGGTTTAGATAGGTGCCAGGGAGCTACGCTCGAGTCCACGACGGCGAAGGAGCTCTCATCGGAGAGAATGCTGCTGGAGCCCGAGGCGGAGGGAGTTGGCCGGAGTTGGAGAAGAAGGGCCCCTCGAGGCTCTTCCAGAGGCTGGGCGTGGTCTAGGGAGGTGGTGGAGGTGTGCGGGCTCAAGAACGAGCTTGGGGGTGCCTTATATAGCCGGCCCGAGGCGGTTGCCACGAACGGGATAAGTCCGGCGAGTGATTACGGCGATGTAGTGGCGTGACGGCGGGTTTAGGGGCTTGAGCATCGACTAGGAGGTGTAGTGGTTCCATTCCTGTGCCTAACTCAGCAGGGGAGAGGGAGTTACGGGCTGCCCTCGACGGAACGGCCGTGCGGCACGTCGGCGGCAGAAAACGCGCTCTGCGCGTGCCAGGCCACGGCGACGGTGCGGCAGGCGTGCGCTGGCAGTGGAGATGGCCACGCGGAGCGCTGGAGTGATTTGGGCGGCGCCAAACCGCCTTGAGCCGCGGGGTGACTTCTATCAGCCGCCACGGGCGGCGCTGATGCCGTGGCCGTCGTCGGCGTGGTCGGGCCAGGGCGCCACCGACGCCCAGAAGGAGCCAAGCAACCGTGCGGCACACTGGATAAGAAGAAGGTGTAGTGCAGCATCGAGCCATGGTGGGTACTCACTAGTAGATAAAGGGTCATCAGACCCGGTTCATTTGGGCCTTTAGCCCCGGTTCTTGAACCGGGACAAAAGTGTCGGTACTAATGCTCTGACCCTTTAGTCCCGGTTCAATCCAGAACCGGGGCAGATGGGTGTCCACGTGTCCTGTGCGCCGAGCCCAGGCAGGAGGGGCTTTGGTCCCGGTTGGTGGCACCAACCGGGACCAAAAGGCATCCACGCGTCAACATTTCTGTGGCTGTGGTTTTTTTTTTTTTTGAAA
>LR738715.1:813387442-813398986 GCA_902687465.1 Secale cereale | reverse complement strand
GGAGGTTTTGGGGGGTTAATTTAGGTGTTTCATATTGTGTTAGCTAGCTAATTAATAGAGAGAAGTGTCCTCTCTTATGTCCGTGCTTGGTCGACGCTACGTACTACGTACACATACGTATGGAGAGGACTAGACACGCTAGCTAGCTAGCTAGCTAGTAAAGCAAACGAAGGAAACAGAAGATCGTATAATCAACATATATATATATATATGCATACAGAGAGAAGTAATATCGACCACCTCTCCTTCTCCGAGAGATTGGTCGAACAACAAGTTCTCGTATATCTATCCGACACTACCGGGTACATATATACAATAATTATCTCTTACAAATATAATCTCCTATAGGATGGACGCATGGTCCACATAGTATTCTCCGTATGGTGCGATCACGTGTTCAAGGAAGAATGCCGCCAATTCCTCTTGAATTGCTCGCAGACGATCTGGTGTTAGGAGTTCATCCCGCATCCGAAACATCTAATTTGAAGTAGGGGGTCAATACATGAAATGATGCTATAAATTTGTGAATATTATAATTGCTTACGCACTTCAAATTGTGCTTCAGAGTAGCCCCGCTCACAGGTCATGTGGCGGATGGACTCGCAAATGTAGTATCCACAGTAATCATTCCCGGGTTCCTGCCACAACCACTTTACAAGGAATAGAGGTCAATCAAACTGATAAGCAAGAATGCCAAATGGTATTGATGAAACTAGCGCTTGAATCAAGATATAGGAGATGCGCGCGCGGAACATGCTACTATATAGTACTTACTTTCGGGTATCTAAATTCTAGCTTCTTCGGCAGTCCCGGAGCTTTTTTGGTGAATTTTCTCCAAACCCTGCCAGACAAAGAAAACAATTACTTGATATCAGAAATGAAGTTGCTGATATGCATGGTGGATAATATTGATCGATTTAACTTACCTGTCGAGCATTTGAGTCATGTCCGCATACTCCTCGGGATCTTTACGTTTAGAGTCCAAGACAGTTACTACTCCCTTCTCAAGCTTAATCTCTAAGAGAATATAGTGGAAGCTGCGCACGCATGCATGAACTCATCAATTACATTACTATAACCTTGACTGATATATAAGGGAAACCAAATATGCACAAGACAGTAACACTCACTTGAAGTTGTAAGGAAAGAGTATTATATCTTTGTTTTCATTTACCACCAACGATCGTAGCAAGTTGGTCTCGGTATCTGAGGGACGCAATTTAACCTCGGTTGCATCTATGAGGTATGTGTTAATAAACCCAATATCACCTACTTGTCTTTTCTTCAATTCGATGATCTTCAATCTGCATAATATAGTGAGGATAATTATAAATACATGCAATGAAGATCAGCTATATAGAAAGACTTAATGACAGAAGTAGTACTACTTACAGACAGTAGCAGGTGACCGTTGTTTTATCGAGGGCCAATTGATTGAAAAACTGATAGAACTCCTCAAATGGAACAGGCAACAGTTCAATTCCAACGAGGTCATGCTCCGGTTTAACTCTCAAATACAAACTATCCCTCCCCCCAGACTCTCTAGAGATTTTCAAGTACCAATCATGCAATCTTCGCATATTCGTTGATAGAGATCTTTCATTTTTGACGAGAGGCTTTTTGTACTCGTATCTTTCTATCTGCACGTCCAAGAAATCATATTGTACATCGTCGGACACGTAATCTCCAAGATTGGTATAACCGGGCACCATCCTCGATTCATTAGCGACCATGTCGCTAGACACCTTGAGCCGGGGGCACGATTGCTCCGCTTGTTCGCCGAGCTGGGCAATTTGTTTCCCAGCTCGTCCTTCTGCTAACCTTTGATCACTTTTAGTACTTCCCGACCGCTTCGCTGCTTGAAATGACTTTTGAATCATGCGGTCATAGTTGTCCTTCGGCTTACTTTTCGCTGGTTGCTTCAGGGAAGCAAGAGTGCGCTTTGCTTTCACCGCATCTATCTTCTCCTCCGGAGGTGGACGTCTCTGTGCTTTCAACCCTTCAAGCCAGTCCTTCACTTCGCCTTGAGCTATCTTCGTGTTTTCCTCGTCGGACCTCTCATATGGTAACTTCTCTAGAGGCGTGAGAGAAGGACCGAATCTGCATCGCCTCCCGCCTCTGGCTGTACTGCTATACGTTGCCAAACCAGACGAAGCGGCTGTCTTTTTTCCTTGCTTACGCATCGGAGCAGGAGCAGCCGGAGCGGCGGCAGGTCTCTTCCGCCCTTGATGACTAGGCGGAGAAGGAGGAGCAGGCTGGCTGCTCGGGCGCGCCGGCGGCGAAGGAGGCGGAGTGCCGCCACGCGCCGGCGGCGAAGGAGGCGAAGTGCCGCCACGCGCCGGAGAAGGAGCCGGAGTGCCCTGATCGTCACTCGTCGGAGGAGGAGGCGGTGGAGGAGGCGGAGTGCCCTGACTCGCCGGAGGAGGAGGAGGAGGAGGCGGAGGCTTCTAGTTGAGAATGTTGATGAGGTCCTTCCGCCATAGGCATGGAGTCTTCAGTGAAGAACCCAGCCGAGTCTCCCCTTCACCGGTAGGGTGGTGATACGTCCAAAACGTATCTATAATTTCTGCTTGCTCCATGCCTCTTTTGGGTGATAATGCTATGATATTTATACACTTCCATACACTTTTGATCATATTTGGACTAACCTATTAAATCAGTGCACCCCAGTGCCAGTTTCTGTTTTCGGCTGTTTTTGTATTTCATGTTTTCCCATTACGAGAACTGCCAGAAAAATCTCGGAAAAATTATATAAAAAATCAGCGTTCCAGAAGCTACCAGGCACCCGAAGCACAGCCGGAGGGGGGCCACCAGGGCCCCAGGCGCCCTGGTGGCGCGCCCCCCTGGGCCGCGCCGGGGGGGCGCCTGGCCCCCCCGAGCCTCGTCTGATGCCCCCCTTTGGCATATATTTATACCGTCTCCCGAAACCCTCGAGACGGGAACCCTTTTTCGCGATCTCATCTCTGTTCCGCCGCCGCCGCGCTTCCAAGATCGGGAGCACTAGGAGAACTCTTCCCGGCACCCTGCCGGAGGGGAGGATCACCACCGGGAGCTTCTCCACCACCATGGACGCCTCCCGGATGAGTTGTGAGTAGTCTCCCTTGGACCATGGGTCCATGACCAGTAGCTATGTGATGTTCTCCTCCCGTTCTTGTGCTTCACTAATTAGTCCTCGTGAGCTGCCCTACATGATCGAGGCACATATGTAATCCTTATGCTGTTGCTATGATGAGTTTGCTGGGATCCGATGGATTATGAGATTATGTTCAGATTGTGTTTGAGTAATATATTTGATTCACCTCTTTTATATTTATGTTCGTAAGTAATTCTTGCATGTTCTCCGTTGTTATTTATTGCTTTGGCCAAGTAGTAGGTAGTGATTCCAAGAGGGAACGTTATGCTTGATTGTGGGTTCATGCCCCTCGATGACTAGCTTGAGTGACAGAAACATGAGTCTAGGGGATATGCTGTTGCCACAAGGGGGAAAACAACGGTGCTTGTGCCCGCGGGTGCAAGGATTGTTTACTTTACGCAAAGTTCTTTTAATGCAGTTGTTTGTTGCTTTGAGTTTACACTATGGGTGGGACTCGCAACTTAATACCAGCGAGATGTTCTGGATAGATATCTCAAGGTGGATGATTAGTAGTAGATGCAGATGGATTTCGGTCTACTTACCTTGGCGTACCGCCCATGCTTTGAACCTCTACCTTTCTTGCAACTTAGTCAGCATTGGTTTGCGCACATGGTCCTGTCAATTGCCCAGCTGTAATTCGTTTACCTCACATAGCTGTTTTATCGTCTTTTGGGAGAGAGACATCATTAGTGAACATCATGAGACTCCGGTCCATATTACCATCATTGATCACATCCGCTATTTACTTTCCGCTTTTACTTACTATTGCAATTATACCTATCACCACTATCACTTGTGTTTAATCCTTTGTAAACTACAAGGCCGGAGGGATTGACAACCTCTCTGTACTCGTTGGGAGCAAAGTTATTTGTATCTGTGTGCAGGTCCACGTTGATTGCTAATATCTGGCGCCGTTAGCAGTTGACACCTTCTTGTTGAAACTGGGAGTCTCAGGGAAATCGATCCTTGGTATTACCAAGGGAAAACTTCCGCTACACTGCATCTCAAACCTTCCACTTGGGGTAACCAACGAGGGGCGAGAAGCCATCAAGCAAAGTTTTCTGGCGCCGTTGCCGGGGACTCCACTCTTCAAGATAGGGGAGTTGCACGCTATCTTTTACCTTTGCTTTTTAGTCTTGTTAGTTTACCTTTCAGTTTTCTTTATGTCTTTTCACTAGTTTTGCTTAATGGAAAACAACAAAAATATGAGAGAGCATTATAAGCTCTACCTTGCTTTGGGACATGATGTGTTTACAGAGAAAATTAAAAAACCTATGGAACTTTACTATTTGCATAACAATCATGATGGTGGTGATGTTATTAGTATGCTTTCTTTGAATATCAATATTGCTAATGACATGGAAATCTCTAAGCTTGGGGATGACACGTTTGATGAACATGATATTTTTAGTCCCCCAACTTTTGAAGAGAAAATTTACTTTGATGATACTTTGCTTCCTATATATGATTACAATGATGAATATGATGTTTTCAGTCCACCTACTATTGAGGATAAAATTTATTATGATTATGATATGCCTCCTAAATACAATGATTACCATGATGGTTATGATTGCTTTACTCTCACTATTCCTAATAAGAAAGATTTTGCTTATATGAAGAGTAATGATACCTTTTTGCATGTGGATCATGGTAACAATGCTTTCTGTGATGCTTATATTGTTGAGTTTATTCGTGATCCCACTGAAAATTATTATGAGAAGGGAACATACGCTTATAGATATTTAAATAATATCAAGTTCCCTCTCTTTATGTTGAAGGTTTTGAAGCTGCACTGGTTTTGTCTTCCTATGCTTATTGCTTTGTGCTTAAATGAATTATTGTATTGCAATATTCCTATGCATAGGAAGCATGTTAGGCTTAAATGTGTTTGGTATTTGCTTCTTGATGCTCTCTTTTGTTCTTCAACTCTTATTCCTACGAGAGCATCATTAAAGTCTTAAGCCTATCTTTATGGCTATAAAAAAAGAGCTCTAGGGAGCCAACCCTTGTTATCTTTGCTTTCAGTTTGTTCTTTCAGTTTTAGTGGTCTTGACGTTTGTTAATACTATAGCAACATCATTGTATCTTTACTTTTCAACTTTATGCCAAGTGTAGCCTCTGATTGCAAGAAAGTTCAAAAGTTGTGACGTGCTGTCCAGGAAACAGATTCTGTCCTAGGATAGAAAAATTCGTATAAAATCACCAGTTCATCTTTTTCGTCTGAATTTTTTCGACAGCGTGCTCTATATAATTGTCTTTCGTGCGTCTGTTCTGAGTTTTTTGATTAGAGTTGCATAAGTACCCCGAAAAAATCATTTACTACCCGCTGTTCTGTTTTTCACAGATTCTGTCCTGTTTTGCCTTTCCTTCATTTTGCAAACCTAGAGCTTGCTTTTTCTTTGCAAAAACCTTTTGGCAATCTTGAGAAACAGTAGACCTTCAAGAATATCTTTATTTCCAGCAAGGAACTATTATTTTATTAAGGGTACTAACCTCGCTAATCAGATTATGATGAGTTATGTATGAAGGGAGTTTTCAAGTGTGCGAGGGAAGATGATAAAAAGATTCAGGAGTGTCAAACGCTCAAGCTTGGGGATGCCCCCGTGCACCCCCAAGAAATATTCAAGGAGACTCAAGCGTCTAAGCTTGGGGATGCCCCCGTGCATCCCCTTCTCCATCAACATTATCAGTTCGTCTTTCGTTCCACTATATTTTAATCACTTCATATGTTATGTGCTATGCTTGGAGCGTCTTGTTTTAGTTTCCTTTTTAGTTTTCTTTAGCTTTTCATAACGAGTCGGAACTCAGCTTTCTTTATGTGTGAGAGAAACACGCTCCACTTCTACCTAGAACATAACATAGAATTTTCATGTCTATCTTTGCTGTGTGTGTTCTTTGTCTTTTAATAGCTACTATCATGCTTAGCTCTTAATTTTCATGCTTATCTTTTTAAAGAGCTTTCGTTTAGTTGGTTGCTTGAACTCTCTTTAGTTATCATGCTTATCTTATTAAGAGAGTTTGCTTCCGTTGCATTGGTTGATATGTCTATGATAAAGATGCTACGTGCATAATGGCGCTTAGTAGTTCATGTTTTCTTATGGTTAGTCTCAAATAGCTGGGGGGTTCCCAATGTGTTATTGGAGTACCAACATGATTTGTTTGCCTATGATGTGGTATGGTTTAGTAATATCTTCCTTCAAAGAATTTATTTTGATTGACTTGGCGTATGCTCACGCATATTTAAGACTGTAAAGAAAGTCTGTCAAGCCTTGATGATCTTTTGTTTCTGAGTAGCGATATAACTTCCATGCCTGATTCAATGTTGCTTTGTCGCTCTGCATGATTATGACCGTCATTGCTCTCTTAGTTGGTCTCTCCCAGTCTATTGCTAACCTCCACCTGTACTAAGCGGACTGACTGCTTGTGCATCCAAATTCCTTCATACCAGTTATGCCATATGAGTCCACCATACCTTCCTACATGGTATTTACCTGCCATTCCTAACGGAGACTTGCATGTACCATCTCGAAATTATTCAAATAAAAAGCATTCCTATTTTGTGCCTCTGTTGTAAGTTCATGAGGAAGTAGTGGTTAATTCATGATCTTTTTAAGTTGGACAAGCTTCACCCCGGGATTGCATGTATAATGTGCAAACCCATAATACGAGAAGGAACTGGCATTGAGTGCGCCCGGCTCAAAAAGATAATATAACAAACAAACCCTCCTTCACGCTTTGTTCATGAGAAATCAGAAAACTTTGGCAGTGATAAACAAAGGAGATTAAGAGGATGTGATCGTCCTCATTCGGGAGCCGTTCCTCGAAACTTGTCCATCTCAAGAAGTGATTGAGTTGTCTGCTAGCATTCGTTGACGAAACATGCATGATCTAAAAAATATATTATTACCTCTGTTTTTAAAACCAAGAGCTCTGGTACATGTTTTGTCTTTGTTTCCGACTACGGGTTTTCAACCTTGCCAACAAAAGCCACGGTTCGAGAGTCTCCACCTTCTTTTAAAAGCACCAACTACTGAGAGCATGATTGTCATTCTGAGTGTAATGTGCATTGTCCCAAAGTAGCATTGTCTCTTGCATGATTGTGATATCGTTTATTTTGAAATCATTGTATCTAGTCATCACATAAACCTTGGAGGTGCCCCTGCATTTATGTTTTGCTTCACTAAAGTGGGTAAGCGAGATATCACTTTATCATATTTGCACACCATGCTCATTACAAATTTATTTGATGTTTCAGTATCATATTGTAAAACTTTCAGTCCTTTGTGATTTTCTCATGAGGCAACTTAATTACTATAGACTCATTATCTCAGTAAGATTTTGTCATATGACTATGAAAAAGTCCTACATGGTTAATAGCATGTCACCACAGAAATTATTCTTGTTATCATTTACCTACTCGAGGACGAGCATGAATTAAGCTTGGGGATGTTGATACGTCCAAAACGTATCTATAATTTCTGCTTGCTCCATGCCTCTTTTGGGTGATATTGCTATGATATTTATACACTTCCATACACTTTTGATCATATTTGGACTAACCTATTAACTCAGTGCACCCCAGTGCCAGTTTCTGTTTTCGGCTATTTTTGTATTTCAGGTTTTCCCATTACGAGAACTGCCAGAAAAATCCCGGAAAAATTATATAAAAAATCAGCGTTCCAGAAGCTACCAGGCACCCGAAGCACAGCTGGAGGGGGGCCACCAGGGCCCCAGGCGCCCTGGTGGCGCGCCCCCCCTGGGCCGCGCCCGGGGGGGGGGGGCCTGGGCCCCCCGAGCCTCGTCTAATGCCCCCCTTTGGCATATATTTATACCGTCTCCCGAAACCCTCGAGACGGGAACCCTTTTTCGCGATCTCATCTCTGTTCCGCCGCCGCCGCGCTTCCAAGATCGGGAGCACCAGGAGAACTCTTCCCGGCACCCTGCCAGAGGGGAGGATCACCACCGGGAGCTTCTCCACCACCATGGACGCCTCCCGGATGAGTTGTGAGTAGTCTCCCTTGGACCATGGGTCCATGACCAGTAGCTATGTGATGTTCTCCTCCCGTTCTTGTGCTTCACTAATTAGTCCTCGTGAGCTACCCTACATGATCGAGGCACATATGTAATCCTTATGCTGTTGCTATGATGAGTTTGCTGGGATCCGATGGATTATGAGATTATGTTCAGATTGTGTTTGAGTAATATATTTGATTCACCTCTTTTATATTTATGTTCGTAAGTAATTCTTGCATGTTCTCCGTTGTTATTTATTGTTTTGGCCAAGTAGTAGGTAGTGACTCCAAGAGGGAACGTTATGCTTGATTGTGGGGTCATGCCCCTCGATGACTAGCTTGAGTGATAGAAACATGAGTCTAGGGGATGTGCTGTTGCCACAAGGGGGAAAACAACGGTGCTTGTGCCCGCGGGTGCAAGGATTGTTTACTTTACGCAAAGTTCTTTTAATGCAGTTGTCTGTTGCTTTGAGTTTACACTATGGGTGGGACTCGCAACTTAATACCAGCGAGATGTTCTGGATAGATATCTCAAGGTGGATGATTAGTAGTAGATGCAGATGGATTTCGGTCTACTTACCTCGGCGTACCGCCCATGCTTTGAACCTCTACCTTTCTTGCAACTTAGTCAGCATTGGTTTGCGCACATGGTCCTGTCAATTGCCCAGCTGTAATTCGTTTACCTCACATAGCTGTTTTATCGTCTTTTGGGAGAGAGACATCATTAGTGAACATCATGAGACTCCGGTCCATATTACCATCATTGATCACATCTGCTATTTACTTTCCGCTTTTACTTACTATTGCAATTATACCTATCACTACTATCACTTGTGTTTAATCCTTTGTAAACTACAAGGCCGGAGGGATTGACAACCTCTCTGTACTCGTTGGGAGCAAAGTTATTTGTATATGTGTGCAGGTCCATGTTGATTGCTAATATCTGGCGCCGTTAGCAGTTGACACCTTCTTGTTGAAACTGGGAGTCTCAGGGAAATCGATCCTTGGTATTACCAAGGGAAAACTTCCGCTACACTGCATCTCAAACCTTCCACTTGGGGTAACCAACGAGGGGCGAGAAGCCATCAGGTGGTCAAGCTGGAGCTCCTCAAATCCCTCCATAATTTCATCCACCATCACCCTAGCATATCCTTCTGGAATCGGTCGGCAGTGAAAAGTGTCGCCGGGTCCAGTAGGATAAACAGAGCCGGCAGCCGCCTTGACCTTCAGATTCATCCACTGCGCCATAAGGTGGCAATTTTGTGCCTCCGTGATAGCATCCACGGGATACCTGGCAGTAGCCGTCAAGACAGGCTCCGGCTGAAGCAGCTCGGTGGAAGCCACACTGCTTCTCCGCTGAGATGGCGGGGTAGCTTCGGGGGAAGCTTCGGCAATTCTTTTGTCCCGATTTGCTTCCCGTTCCTCTATCGGTTGTATTCTGGCCCGCAGCGCCTGCAGTTCGGTCTGCTCCATTTTCTTCCTCCTCTCATGGCTTTTGTAGCCGCATGCGTCCGGAAACCCAGCACGCCACGGAAGGGAGCCTGGCGTGCCTCGTGTCCGTCCAGGGTGCTTAGGATTCCCGAGGGCTATTGTCAGCTCGTCGTTCTCTCTGTCGGGGAAGAACGTCCCTTCATGCGCTGCTTTGATATACTGCCGCATCTTCCTGAGTGGTGTTTCCAATTGCTTGTCCGTCCAAATGCACCTCCCTGATACAGGGTCCAAGGTTCCACCAGCCCCGAAGAACCAAGTCCGGCAACGGTCTGGCCATTGCATTGTCTCTGGTTCGATCCCTTTCTCAAGCAGATCATTCTCAGCCTTGGCCCACTTGGGCCGGGCTCTGAGGTAGCCACCTAACCCCGTGCGATGGTGATGCTTCTTCTTCGCAGCATTTATCCGGTTTGTCTCCGACATCTTCTGACTCTTTTCCGATGTCTTATAGGCCACAAATGCGGGCCAGTCATCCTTGATCTTCTCATATATGCCCACGAATTATGGAGTCTTTTTATCTTTGACAAACTTATTCAGTATTTTCTTCCATGCCCTGAATTGGTCCGCCATCTTCGAAAGAGCAGCAGACTTGATTAAGTCCTCTTTAACTGGCTTCGCCGGATCATCCTCTGGTGGTAGGATGAAATTTGACTTCAGCTCAGTCCAAAGATCTTCTTTCTGCATATCAGTGACATAAGACACCTGAGCGTCATTTGCAGCCGGCTTTAACCATTGATGGATGCTGATTGGGATCTTGTCCCTAACCAGAACCCCGCACTGATTAACAAATGCGTTCTTTGTCCGGATGGGGTCAATCGGCTCGCCGGAGCGCGAGATTTCTGAGATCTCGAACTTTTCATCCGGCCTCAACTTTTTCTTCGCGCCTCGTCTCTTTACCGAAGATTTGCTCGATCCGGAGGGCTAGAAAAAGGAACAAAGACGAGAGTTAATGAATGCATCAATTAACTAGTCAGCACATGCTTAACTAACATATATACCTCCTGGCCGGACTCGGTTCGGTCACCGGAGCCAGCATCACGGTCTCCTTCTTGCATCGGCATTGGGTCACCGGAGCCGTCCTCACGGTCTACTTCTTCCATGTGCATTGGGTCACCGGAGCCATCAATATCATAGCCTAAATCTTCCAGCTGCAGCTCTCTTTCCACCTACTCATCGGTGTCGTTGAGAAACGACAAGATGGCATTTTGTCCGTCTGCGATTATGTCCATCAACATCGCTTCTTGTGCTAGGTCTCGGGTGTTGTCGTCCATAGTTTCTACAAATATTTACAACATGCCAATTATTATGCAAACATGACAGATGGATATATTAATGGCAAACGTAGAACTAGCTTCGACCCTCGACCCCTGGACGACGCTCGGCTGCTCGGCGATCCACAACCCTAGACCCCCTCATGTCACATTTTGTCTAGTGTCAAAGGATTCAACAAAACCAATACTTCATCATTAGGCGAAAGTAACAGTCGCATGATGGTACGAAGCTCTCCAAAGTGGTTTTGGAACGGAGTCCCAGAAAGGATAATTCGTAACAAAAGACGGATTATCCTATCAGGAACTTCGTTCCAGAACAACTTTGCATAACTTCGTACAAACATGCCCCGGTTACTTCTGGCAAATGATGAAGTCATGGATTTCTTCAATACTTTGACACTAGCTAGGCAACCTCTCTCGACCCCTCGACCCTCGACTGCTCGGCGATCCACAACCCTAGACCCCCTCATGTCACATTTTGTCTAGTGTCAAAGGATTCAACAAAACCAATACTTCATCATTAGGCGAAAGTAACAGTAGCATGATGGTACGAAGCTCTCCAAAGTGGTTTTGAAACGGAGTCCCAGATAGGATAATTCGTAACAAAAGACGGATTATCCTATCAGGAACTCCGTTC
>LR738715.1:813363571-813387227 GCA_902687465.1 Secale cereale | reverse complement strand
TCATGTCACATTTTGTCTAGTGTCAAAGGATTCAACAAAACCAATACTTCATCATTAGGCGAAAGTAACAGTCGCATGATGGTACGAAGCTCTCCAAAGTGGTTTTGGAACGGAGTCCCAGAAAGGATAATTCGTAACAAAAGACGGATTATCCTATCAGGAACTTCGTTCCAGAACAACTTTGCATAACTTCGTACAAACATGCCCCTGTTACTTCTGGCAAATGATGAAGTCATGGATTTCTTCAATACTTTGACACTAGCTAGGCAACCTCTCTCGACCCCTCGACCCTCGGTCCCTCGACGACCCTCGGCCCCTCGAAGACCCTCGGCCTCTCGACCCCTCGACCCTCGGCCTCTCGACCCCTCGACCCTCGGCCTCTCGACCCCTCGACGACCCTCGGCCCCTCGGCGATCTCTCGACCCTTGACGACCCTCGGTCCCTCGACCCCCCCCCCTAATGTCGAAGTTATCGGGGAGGGTGTATATCGACAACGACATATCCGATAAAAAAAGAGGAGGAAGAAGAAAAAAGGAACCGCTAGAGGAGAAGATCGAAGAAAAAAAAGAAATAAAAGGAGAAGAAGAAAGGAATAGAGGAGAAGAAGAGAAAATTTCTCTTCTTCTCCTCTATTCCTTTCTTCTTCTCCTCTTTTTTTCTTCTTTTGTCTTCTTCTTATTTATTTCTCTTCTTCTTCCTCTCCTCTTCTTCTTTCTTTCCTCTTTCTTATTTTCTTCTTTCCTATCCTTCTTTTTCTAAATTTGTAACTTTTGCATATATAAAACTTTCTATACATATTTAGCATATATAAACAAAAAAACTATATAGCCACATACACATATATATACATCACATACACATCACATACAGCAACTATACATCACAATTGTAACTATCTATATATAAACAAAAAACATTCTATGAAAAAAACATTTTTAACATATATATTTAGCAAATTCCTAAGAAATATATATATATATATATATATATATATATATATATATATATATATATAAAACAACTATATATATACAACAACTATATATAAACAAAAAAAACCCTCACATCGTGCGGCGGGGCGGGGCGGCGCGACGGCGACGGGGCGGGGCGACGGCGCGACGGCGACGGGGCGTTGTTGGGGGTGACGGCGACGGCACGACGGGGCGACGGCCAGGGCGACGGGGGCGGGGACGAAGCAAAGTGAGGAGGCGTCGAGGGCGGGGAAGGAGAAATTTTCGCAAGTGTTGGTTATATAGGAGGAGTATTAGTCCTGGTTGGTGGCACAAACCGGGACTAATACCCTCCTTTAGTCCCGGTTGGTGCCACCAACCGGGACTAAAGGTCCCTTTTGAGCAGCCCAAAGGGCGGGAAGGAGGGGCCTTTAGTCCCGGTTGGTGCCACCAACCGGGACTAAAGGGGTGTATTAGTACCGGTTTGTGCCACCAACCGGGACTAATACCACACTTTAGTCCCAGTTGGCGCCACCAACCGGGACCAAAGGCTTTGCTGGCGCGGTGCGGTGGGATGTTTAGTCCCACCTCGCTAGTTGAGAGAGGCCAGCACCAGTTTATAAGCTGCGCTGCCTCTCTCCTCTCGAACTCATCTGAAATGCAGGCTTACTAGCCTAATTCGACAGTGCAATGCCTGTGGGCCTACTGGGCCTGCTGCGGGCCTGAATCCTGGCCCATGGTTGGGTTTCTAGTCGTATTCAGGCCGTGCTGGCCCAGTAGGTGGCAGTTTTTTTTCTTTTTTTCTATTTTTTTTCATTTCTACTTAGAACTAAATACTTATAGTTTTTTAGTGATTTCTTTTTTCTTTTAGGTCACAAAAATTATAAACTTTCATTATTTTCTTTGTTGATTTATATATTTTATTTTGTTTCTACTTACAACAAAATACTTATTGTTGCTATTTTTTTGCAAGTTTTTTTGTTTTGTTTTCTGCATTATTTATTTTCTTTTGTTTTTTGCTTTATTTTTTAATTCTTTCTGGTAAAACCAATTACAAACTTTCTGTTAGTGCAAGTACTATTCAAATTTGAACAGTTTAAATTTGAAATTATTTGTTTTCATTGTTGCTTTATTTATTTTATTTTGTTTCTACTTACAATGAAATACTTATTGTTGCTATTTTTTATTTTTTTGCA
Organism: Secale cereale; assembly: GCA_902687465.1. Taxonomy (NCBI): domain Eukaryota; kingdom Viridiplantae; phylum Streptophyta; class Magnoliopsida; order Poales; family Poaceae; genus Secale; species Secale cereale. Next base: position 813,385,081 of record LR738715.1, on the reverse strand, counting down.
AGTTTTTTTTGTTTTCTGCATTATTTATTTTCTTTTGTTTTTTGCTTTATTTTTTAATTCTTTCTGGTAAAACCAATTACAAACTTTCTGTTAGTGCAAATTTGAATAGTACAAACGGACAATGGTATCATACTCGTTTGTTACAAAGTTGGCATGGTATCATCATAATAGTTGCCGAAAAAAGTCTTCACTTTTTCTTCGCTTGTGTCATTTGCTTATTGCGCCGTAACCATAGATAATCTTTATCGTTTATCAGGATGCTTGGGTCAGCCTTGACTTTGAAGGGAGGAATTTCATGAAACTTTTCATAATCTTCGGACATGTCTGTCTTGCCCTCCACTCCCAGGATGTCCCTTTTTCCTGAAAGAACTATGTGGCGCTTTGGCTCATCGTATGATGTATTCGCTTCCTTATCTTTTCTTTTTCCCGGTCTGGTAGACATGTCCTTCACATAGATAACCTGTGCCACATCATTGGCTAGGACGAACGGTTCGTCAGTGTATCCAAGATTTTTCAGATCCACTGTTGTCATTCCGTACTGGGGGTCTACCTGTACCCCGCCTCCTGACAGATTGACCCATTTGCACTTAAACAAAGGGGCCTTAAAATCATGTCCGTAGTCAAGTTTCCATATGTCCACTATGTAACCATAATATGTGTCCTTTCCCCTCTCGGTTGTTGCATCAAAGCGGACACCGCTGTTTTGGTTGGTGCTCTTTTGATCTTGGACAATCGTGTAAAATGTATTCCCATTTATCTCGTATCCTTTGTAAATCAATACAGTCGAAGATGGTCCCCTGGACAACAAGTACAACTCATCACAAATAGTGTTGTCACCTCTGAGACGTGTTTCCAACCAACTGCTGAAAGTCCTGATGTGTTCACATGTAATCCAGTCGTCGCACTGCTCCGGGTGTTTGGAGCGCAGACTGTTCTTGTGTTCATCGACATACGAGGTCACTAATGTAGAGTTCCGTAGAACTGTGTAGTGTGCTTGAGACCAAGAATATCCGTCCCTGCATATTATTGAGTCCCTTCCAAGCGTGCCTTTTCCAGTCAGTATCCCCTCGTACCGCGATTTAGGGAGACCTATCTTATTAAGGCCAGGAATGAAGTCAACACAAAACCCAATGACATCCTCTGTTTGATGGCCCATGGAGATGCTTCCTTCTGGCCTGGCGCGGTTACGGACATATTTCTTTAGGACTCCCATGAACCTCTCAAAGGGGAACATATTGTGTAGAAATACGGGCCCCAGAATGACAATCTCGTCGACTAGATGAACTAGGACGTGTGTCATGATATTGAAGAAGGATGGTGGGAACACAAGCTCGAAACTGACAAGACATTGCGCCACATCACTCCTTAGCCTTGGTACGATTTCTGGATCGATCACCTTCTGAGAGATTGCATTGAGGAATGCACATAGCTTCACAATGGCTAATCGGACGTATTCCGGTAGAAGCCCCCTCAATGCAACCAGAAGCAGTTGCGTCATAATCACGTGGCAGTCATGAGACTTTAGGTTCTGGAACTTTTTCTCTGCCATATTTATTATTCCCTTTATATTCGACGAGAAGCCAGTCGGGACCTTCATACTGAGCAGGCATTCAAAGAAGATTTCTTTCTCTTCTTTCGTAAGAGCATAGCTGGCAGGACCTTCATACTGCTTCGGAGGGATGCCGTCTTTTTCGTGCAAACGTTGCAGGTCCTCCCGTGCCTCAGCTGTATATTTTGTCTTTCCATACACGCCCAAGAAGCCTAGCGGGTTCACGCAAAGGTTCTTCGTCACGTGCATCACGTCGATTGAAGAGCGGACCTCTAGGTCTTTCCAGTAGGGTAGGTCCCAAAATATAGATTTCTTCTTCCACATGGGTGCATGTCCCTCAGCGTCATTCGGAACAGCTAGTGCGCCGGGGCCCTTTCCAAAGATTACGTGTAAATCATTGACCATAGCAAGTACGTGATCACCGGTACGCATGGCGGGCTTCTTCCGGTGATCTGCCTCGCCTTTGAAATGCTTGCCTTTCTTTCGACATTGATGGTTGGTCGGAAGAAATCGACGATGGCCCAGGTACACATTCTTCCTGCACTTGTCCAGGTATATACTTTCAGTGTTATCTAAACAGTGCGTGCATGCGTGGTATCCTTTGTTTGTCTGTCCTGAAAGGTTACTGAGAGCGGGCCAATCGTTGATGGTCACGAACAGCAACGCCTTTAGGTCAAATTCCTCCTGTCTGTGCTCATCCCACGCACGTACACCGTTTCCATTCCACAGCTATAAAAGTTCTTCAACTAATGGCCTTAGGTACACATCAATGTCGTTGCCGGGTTGCTTAGGGCCTTGGATGAGAACTGGCATCATAATGAACTTCCGCTTCATGCACATCCAAGGAGGAAGGTTATACATACATAGAGTCACGGGCCAAGTGCTGTGATTGCTGCTTTGCTCCCCGAAAGGATTAATGCCATCCGCGCTTGAAGCAAACCATCCGTTCCTTGGGTCCTTTGCAAACTCCTCCCAGTACTTTCTCTCGATTTTTCTCCACTGCGACCCGTCAGCGGGTGCTCTCAATTTCCCGTCTTTCTTACGGTCCTCACTGTGCCATCGCATCAACTTGGCATGCTCTCTGTTTCTAAACAAACATTTCAACCGTGGTATTATAGGAGCATACCACATCACCTTCGCAGGAACCCTCTTCCTGGCGGGCTCGCCATCTACATCACCAGGGTCATCTCGTCTGATCTTATACCGCAATGCACCGCATACCGGGCATGCGTTCAGATCCTTGTATGCACCACGGTAGAGGATGCAGTCATTAGGGCATGCATGTATCTTCTGCACCTCCAATCCTAGAGGGCATACGACCTTCTTTGATGCGTATGTACTGTCGGGCAATTCGTTATCCTTCGGAAGCTTCTTCTTCAATATTTTCAGTAGCTTCTCAAATCCTTTGTCAGCCACAACATTCTCTGCCTTCCACTGCAGCAATTCCAGTACGGTACCGAGCTTTGTGTTGCCATCTTCGCAATTGGGGTACAACCCTTTTTTGTGATCCTCTAACATGCGATCGAACTTCAGCTTCTCCTTTTGACTTTCACGTTGTGTCCTTGCATCGACAATGACCCGGCGGAGATCATCATTTGGTTCCTCTTGATCTTCAGCAGCTTCACCCGTTGCATCATCATTGGGCACATCGTTTGGTTCCTCTTGATCTTCACCAGCTCCCCCCATTGCAGCATCACCGTATTCAGGGGGCACATAGTTGTCATCGTACTCTTCTTCTTCGCCGTCTTCCATCATAACCCCTATTTCTCCGTGCCTCGTCCAAACATTATAGTGTGGCATGAAACCCTTGTGAAGCAGGTGGGAGTGAAGGATTTTCCGGTTAGAGTAAGACATCGTATTCACACATTTAGTGCATGGACAACACATAAAACCATTCTGCTTGTTTGCCTCAGCCGCATTTAGAAACTCATGCACGCCCTTAATGTACTCGGGGGTGTGTCTGTCACCGTACATCCATTGCCGGTTCATCTGCGTGCATTATATATAATTAAGTGTGTCAAAAACCATTACAGAACACATAAATAGACAATTAAGTGACCAAATGGATAAAAGTTCATCATCACATTAAAACCAAAGTACATACATATATAGTTCTCATCTAACAACATATAGCTCTCCATACACATCGAAACTATGTAAAACTTTTCAATGCGAAAACAAATGCGATCATAATCGCAACCAAGGTAACAATTGATCCAACGACATAATGATACCAAGCCTCGGTATGAATGGCATATTTTCTAATCTTTTTAATCTTCAACCGCATTGCATTCATCTTGATCTTGTGATCATCGACGTCATCCGCAACATGCAACTCCAATATCATCTTCTCGTCCACAATTTTTTTTTATTTTTTCCTTCAAGAATTTGTTTTCTTCTTCAACTAAATTTAACCTCTCGACAATAGGGTCCATCTTGATCTTGTGATCGTCGATGACTTCCGCAACATGCAACTCCAATTCCATCTTCTCCTCCTCAATTTTTTCCAATTTTTTCTTTAAGGAAATGTTTTCCTCTTCAACTAAATTTAAACTCTCCACAAGAGGGTCGGTTGGAATTAGCAGTTGAGTTGTCAATTCAACCACACCTGAAAGACTTAATATCTGTAGCAAAGTATTTAGTAGCAAAGTAGTATGGAAGTAACGGTAACTTTGGCAAAACTAACAGTAGCAGTTTTACAATCGTAACAGTGGCAACGGAAAAGTAACTAAGCGAAGATCAATATGTGAAAAGCTCATAGGCAATGTATCGGTGATGGATAATTATGTCGGATGCGATTCTTCATGCAACAGTTATAACATAGGGTGACACAGAACTAGCTCCAGTTCATCAATGTAATGTAGGCATGTATTCCGAATATAGTCATACGTGCTTATGGAAAAGAACTTGCATGACATCTTTTGTACTACCCTCCCGCGGCAGCGGGGTCCTTTTGGAATCTAAAGGATATTAAGGCTTCCTTTTAATAGAGTACCGGACAAAAGCATTAACACTTAGTGAATACATGAACTCCTCAAACTACGGTCATCACCGGGAGTCCCGATTATTATCACTTCGGGGTTGCCGGATCATAACACATCGTAGGTGACCATTAACTTACAAGATAGGATCAAGAACTCACATATATTCATGAAAATATAATTAGTTCAGATCTGAAATCATGGCACTCGGGCCCTAGTGACAAGCATTAAGCATAGAAAATTTATAGCAACATCAATCTTAGAACATAATGGATACTATGGATCAAACCCTAACAAAACTAACTCGATTACATGGTAAATCTCATCGAACCCATCACCGTCCAGCAAGCCTACGATGGAATTACTCACGCACGGCGGTGAGCATCATGAAATTGGTGATGGAGGAAGGTTGATGATGACGACGACGATGGATTCACCTCCCCGGAGCCCCGAACGGACTCCAGATCAGCCCTCCCGAGAGAGATTAGGGCTTCGCAGCGGATCCGTATCGTAAAACGCGATGAATTCTTGTCTCTGATTTTTTTTCTCCCCAAAAGTGAATATATGGAGTTGGAGTCGAGGTCGGTGGAGCCTCAGGGGGCCCACGAGGTAGGGGGCGCGCCCCCACCCTCGTGGACAGGGTGTGGGCCCCTTGGTCTTGATTCTTTCGCCAGTATTTTTTATAAATTCCAAAAATATTCTCCGTGGACTTTCAGGTCATTCCGAGAACTTTTATTTCTACACAAAAATAACACCATGGCAATTCTACTGAAAACAGCGTCAGTCCGGGTCGGTTCCATTCAAATCATGCAAGTTAGAGTCCAAAACAAGGGCAAAAATGTTTGGAAAAGTAGATACATTGGAGATGTATCAACTCCCCCAAGCTTAAAACTTTGCTTGTCCTCAACCAATTCAGTTGACAAACTGAAAGTGATAAATAAAAACTTTTACAAACTCTATTTGCTCTTGTTGTTGCAAATATGTAAAGCCAACATTCAAGTTTTCAGCAAATATTATGAACTAACCACATTCACAATAACATTTAGGTCTCATGTTACTCATATCAATGGCATAATCGACCAGCGAGCGATAATAATAAACCTCGGATGACAACACTTTCTCAAAACAATCATAATATGATATAACAAGATGGTATCTCGCTAGCCCTTTCTGAGACCGCAAAAGATAAATGCAGAGCACCCCTGAAGATCAAGGACTGACATGACATTGTAATACATGGTAAAAGAGATCCAGTCACAGTCATACTCAATGTATATTAATAGCAATGCATGCAAATGACATCGGTGTTCTCCAACTGGTGCTTTTTAATAAGAGGATGATGACTCAACATAAAAGTAAATAGATAGGCCCTTCGCAAAGGGAATCAAGGATTTGTAGAGGTGCCACAGCTCGAGTTTTGAAACAGAGGTAAATAATATTTTGAGTGGTATACTTTCATTATCAACTTTACAACCAAGGGATCTCGATATCTTCCATGCTACCCATATTATAGGCGGTTCCCAAACAGAATGGTAAAGTTTATACTCCCCCACCACCAACAAGCGCACTCCACTGCTTGCCCGAAACAACGGGTACCGTCCATACCAACAACAGTCCTGGGGGAGTTTTGTTTAATTATTTTGATTTGATTTGAGCATGGGACTGGGCATCCCGGTTACCGGCCATTTACTCATGAATGATGAGCGGAGTCCACTCATCATGAGAATAACCCACATAGCATGGAAGATATAGAGAGCCCTAGTTGATACCTGAGCTATTCGAGCATACAAAACAGAATGTCATTTGAAGGTTTAGAGTTTGGCACATACAAATGTACTCGGAACGGCAGGTAAATACCACATATGGTAAGGTATGGTGGACTCATATGGAAAAACTTTGGGGTTTATGGAAGTGGATGCACAAGCAATATTCCCGCTTAGTACAAGTGAAGGCTAGAAAGAGACTTGGAAGCGACCAGCTAGAGAGAGACAACAATCATGAACATGCATTAAGATTAATCAACAATGAGTGCAAGCATGAGTAGGATATAAATCACCATGAACATAAATATCGTGGAAGCTATGTTGATTTTGTTTCAACTACATGCGTGAACATGTGCCAAGTCAAACCACTTGAATCGTTCAAAGGAGGATACCACCCTATCATACCACATCACAACCATTTTAATAGCATGTTGGCACGCAAGGTAAACCATTATAAGCTCCTAGATAATTAAGCATCGCATGAGCAACTATAATCTCTAATTGTCATTGCAAACATGTTTCATCCATAATAGACTGAATCAGGAATGATGAACTAATTATATTTACAAAAACAAGATAGGTCGAGTTCATACCAGCTTCTCTCATCTCAACCAGTCCATCATATATCGTCATTATTGCCTTTCACTCGCACGACCGAACGGTGTGGATAATAATAATAATGCACGTGCATTGGACTAATTAAGCTGGAATCTGTAAGCATTTAATACAAGGGAGAAGACAATGTAATATGACTCTTGGTTAAATCAACAATAATGCATATGCGAGCCAGTCAACATTTTCATCTTGGTCTTCTCCTCTCGACCCCAAGGAAAAGAAATAAAACTATTTACACGGGAAAGCTCCCAACAAGCAAAAGAAGAACGAGAAATCTTTTTCGGTTTTCTTTTAATTACTACTACTACATGAATGGAAAGTAAGCTAGCTAAAAGCTACAACTAATTTTGTTGTTTTTTTAAGGTTTTTCTGACACACAAGAAAAAGACTTAGAAAAGAAAATAAACTAGCATGGATAATACAATGGAAAGGTATGAGCACTGACAACTAAAATGAGTGTGTGAACATGAATGTAATGTCGGTGAGAACTACATACTCCCCCAAGCTTAGGCTTTTGGCCTAAGTTGGTCTATGGTCACGGCTGGCCTCACGGATATCCGAAGTCGTAGTTGGGGTTGTACTGGGATGCAGTGTCTATTGCTTGATGAGCTGCAGCTTGGAGATGAGCCGCTTCCATCGTCTCCTTATACTCGTTCGGCTCCTCCTTGGTTATAACATGTCTCATTTTTGCCTGAAAGTTAAAGAAAGTAGGAGCAGGAAGGGCAACATGGACGGTGTGCTGTCTGTCAAAGATTAGTCGGTACTGGAGGAATTCTTCGTTCCTTTCAACAAACTGATAGCGAACCATAGCATTATAATCTACATAAGCAGGAGGCAACTTCAAATCATTTTCATGTATGGGTACACGAAGATAATTAGCCACACGAGTTGGATAAATTCCACCGAACAAATCTCCACTTAAACCGTTAAGATGTAAGCTTCGTGCAACAACGGCACCCAAATTATATTGTTTATCTCCTAAAACCGCACTGTTGAGGACGCTAAGATCTAGAACGCACATGTGGTAAGCCTCATCTTTACCATTAATGCACCTACAAATGAAGAGGGCAAAATAATGTACGGAAGGGAAATGAATGCTCCCTAAGGTAGCTTGTGTGATTTCTCTAGATTCCCCCACAGTGATACTAGCTAAAAAGTCCTTCTATTCAGATTTGTGAGGTTCACTAACATTACCCCACCGCGGGAGTTTACAAGCATCATTAAAATCTTCTAGGTCCATGGTATAAGATTTATCATAGAGATCAAATAAAACAATGTGAAAATTACGCGAGGATATAAATTTAAATCTTCTCACAAAGGAATCAGTTAGGTAGTGGTACTGTGGGCACTTATCTGACACGAAGTCCTCAAGATCAGCATTACGCACATACGTGTCAAATTCATCCTTAATACTCGCCTGGACCATAAACTCCTCCGACGGCCATTCACAAGACTGCACTTGAGCTTCCCTCGGTGGTTCATCGTCCGGCTCACGTATCGCGAGCCTTGGTACTTGCTTCCTTGAGGAACCACCTTGGTAAATTTTCCTATGCATTTTTTTCTTCTGAAAAATTTCTGAAATTTTAGTGACTCAAAACAAAAGTGAACGAAACTCAACAAGATTGATAGCAACTACTCCCACAAGTGCCTAGAGATTATATCATGCATTGAAACTACTTTTGACCACATGAATTGGACATGCAAGCTCAAGAACAGGGTCACCTAAGCAGCAAAAATTGGCAACAAATAAAGCACTAGAACAAAAACTAATTGGACCATTAGAGGAGTCACATACCGAAGAACAATCTCCCCGAATAGTTTTGTGAATGGAGCTTTGAGACAGGAGATCGAAAATGGCAGCAAGATGAGCTAGAACACGGGTTTGAGCTAAGGGAGGAATTTTTTTCTGGAGGAAGACGAATTGTGTGGGTGCACGAATAAGTGGAGGGGGTCCACGTATATGGCCCACGAGGCAGGGGGCGCATCCTAGAACCTCGTGGCCAGGTGGTGTGGCCCTCTGGTGTGTTCTCAGTGCAAATAATTCTTAAATATTCTACAAAAAATCATATTTCATTTTCGGGACATTTGGGGAACTTTTATTTTCGGGGTATTTTTTATTGCAAGGATCATTCAGAAAACAGGCAGAAAATACTATTTTTTCTTCATTTAATCTAAATAACAGAAAGTAAAAAAAGGGTACAGAGAGTTGTGCTTGCTAACTTCATCCATCTCATGCTCAATAAAAGGAATCCATTAACAAGGTTGATCAAGTCTTGTTAATAAACTCTTTCCGAATAACATGAAAGCGGAGATTTTTTCGAATAACACTAGGTTACCTCAACGGGGAATATCATATTTCTTCTTGGCAGTAAGAAGAGGAAATTCAAAACCTCCAATAATAATCATTGAAATTTTTCCAATAGAATTGATACTGTGGACTTGAGGTTGTTTCCTCGGAAAGTGTACCGTATGCTCATTACCATTAACATGAAAAGTGAAATTGCCTTTGTTGCAATCAATAACAACCCCCGCAGTATTCAAAAAGGGTCTACCAAGGATAATCGACATACTATCGTCCTCGGGAATGTCAAGAATAACAAAGTCTGTTAAAATAGTAACGTTTTCAACCACAACAGGCACATCCTCACAAATACCGATAGGTATAGCAGTTGATTTATCGGCCATTTGCAAAGATATTTTAGTAGGTGTCAAGTTATTCAAATCAAGTCTACGATAAAAAGAGAGAGGCATAACACTAACACCGGCTCCGAGATCACATAAAGCACTTTTAACATAGTTTCTTTTAATTGAGCATGGTATAGTTGGTACTCATGGATCTCCTAGTTTCTTTGGTATTCCACCTTTAAAAGTATAATTGGCAAGCAGGGTGGAAATTTCAACTTCCGGTATTTTCTTTTATTTGTAACAATATGTTTCATATACTTAGCATAAGGATTTGTTTTAAGCATATCAGTCAAACGCATACGCAAAAAGATAGGTCTAATCATTTCAGCAAAGCGTTCAAAATCCTCATCATCCTTTTTCTTGGATGGTTTGCGAGGAAAAGTCATGGGTTTCTGAACCGATGGTTCTCTTTCTTTACCATGCTTCCTAGCAACAAAGTCTCTTTTATCATAACGTTGATTCTTTGATATTTGGTTATCAAGATCAATAGCAGGTTCAATCTCTACATCATCGTTGTTCCTAGGTTGTGCATCAACATGAATATCATGATTATCATTTTCACCAGGTTCATGTTCATTACCAGATTGTGTTTCAGCATCAGAAATAGAAATATCATTGGGATTCTCAGGTGTGTCAACAACATGTTCGCTAGAAGCATGCAAAGTCCTATCATTTTTCTTTTTCTTCTTCTTAAAGGGACTAGGTGCATCAATATTAGTTCTCTGAGAATCTTGCTCAGCTCTCTTAGGGTGGCCCTCAGGATACAAAGGTTCCTGAGTCATTCTACCCCCTCTAGTCATAACTCTAACAACATCATCATTTTTCTTACTATTTAATTCATTGAGAAAATCATTTTGTGCTTTAAGCACTTGTTCTACCTGAGTGGTAACCGTAGAAGCATGTTTACTAATGAGTTTAAGTTCACCTTTAACTCTAGACATATAATCAATCAAGTGTTCAATCATATAAGCATTACGTTTCAATTGTCTACCAACATAACCATTGAAGTTCTCTTGTTTGACAATAAAATTATCAAACTCATCTAAGCGTTGGCTAGCAGACTTATTACGAGGAATATCACCTGCATCAAATCTATAGAGAGAATTTACCTTTACTACATGTGTCGGGCTATCAAGACCATGTATTTCTTCAATAGGTGGTAAATTCTTAACATCTGTAGTTTTAATACCTTTTTCTTTCATAAATTTCTTTTCCTCTTGCATATCTTCAGGACTGAGAAATAGAATACCCCTTTTCTTCGGAGTTGGCTAGGAGTTGGTTCAAGAAGTGTCCAATTGTTTTCATTACTCAACATATTATTTAATAGCAATTCAGCTTGATCAACAGTTCTTTCCCTGAAAACACAACCAGCACAACTATCCGGGTGGTCTCTGGAAGCATCGGTTAGTCCATTATAAACGATATCAAGTATTTCATTTTTCTTAAGAGGATGATCAGGCAAAGCATTAAGTAATCGGAGAAGCCTCCCCCAAGCTTGTGGGAGACTCTCTTCTTCAATTTGCACAAAATTATATATTTCCCTTAGGGCAGCTTTTTTCTTATGAGCGGGAAAATATTCAGCTGGGAAGTAATAAATCATATCCTGGAAACTACACACACAACCAGGATCAAGAGAATTAAACCATGTTTTAGCATCACCCTTTAAGGAGAACGGAAATAACTTAAGGATATAGTAATAACGAATTTTTTCCTCATTGGTGAATAGGGTGGCTATATCATTCAGTTTAGTAAGAAGTGCCACAACAGTTTGAGATTCATAGCCATGGAAAGGATCAGATTCAACCAAAGTAATTAACTCTCGATCGACAGAGAAATCATAATCCTTATCAGAAATACAGATAGGTGAAGTAGCAAAAGCAGGGTCATATTTCGTTCTAGCATTCAAAGACATTTCTTTCAGCTTAGCTAGCAGTTTCTTAAGATCATACCTATCATTGCAAGCTAAAAGATCTCTAACAATTTCTTCATCCATAACAAAACCCTCAGGCACAACAGGCAATTCATATCTAGGGGGTGAATCTTCATCATCACTTTCATCAATATTATCAGCTTCAATAATTTCATTCTCTCTAGCCCTAGCAAGTTGTTCATCAAGAAATTCACCTAGTGGCACAGTATTATCAAGCATAGAAGTACTTTCATCATAAGTATCATGCATAGCAGAAGTAGCATCATCAAGAACATGCGACATATCAGATTCAATAGCAGGTGTAGGTGTCGCAAATTTAATCATAGTAGAGGGTGAATCAAGTGCAGAGCTATATGGCAGTTCCTTACCTCTCCTAGTAGTTGAAGGAAAGATCTTGGTTTTTTCATCTCTCATGTTCTTCATAGTGATCAACAGATATAAATCCCAAGTGACTCAAAGAATATAGCTATGCTCCCCGACAACGGCGCCAGAAAATAGTCTTGATAACCCACAAGTATAGGGGATCGCAACAGTTTTTGAGGGTAGAGTATTCAACCCAAATTTATTGATTCGACACAAAGGGAGCCAAGGAATATTCTCAAGTATTAGCAATTGAGTTGTCAATTCAACCACACATAAAAGACTTAATATCTGCAGCAAAGTATTTAGTAGCAAAGTAGTATGGAAGTAACGGTAACAGTGGCAAAAGTAACAGTAGCAGTTTTGTAGCAATCGTAATAGTGGCAACGGAAAAGTAACTAAGCGAAGATCAATATGTGAAAAGCTCGTAGGCATTGGATCAGTGATGGATAATTATGTCGGATGTGATTCCTCATGCAACAGTTATAACATAGGGTGACACAGAACTAGCTCCAGTTCATCAATGTAATGTAGGCATATGTTCTGAATATAGTCATACGTGCTTATGGAAAAGAACTTGCATGACATCTTTTGTCCTACCCTCCCGTGGCATCGGGGTCCTATTGGAAACTAAGGGATATTAAGGTCTCCTTTTAATAGAGTACCGGACCAAAGCATTAACACTTAGTGAATAAATGAACTCCTCAAACTACGGTCATCACCGGGAGTGGTCCCGAATATTGTCACTTCGGGGTTGCCGGATCATAACACATAGTAGGTGACTATTGACTTGCAAGATAGGATCAAGAGCTCACATATATTCATGAAAACATAATAGGTTCAGATCTAAAATCATGGCACTCGGGCCCTAGTGACAAGCATTAAGCATAGCAAAGTCATAACAATATCAATCTTAGAACATAATGGATACTAGCACTAGTAGAGAACGGGCCATGTGCCCCGGTTGGTAAGGGCCTTTTGCCCCGGTTCTTGAACCGGGACTAAAGGGTCGGTACTAATGCCCTATCCCTTTAGTCCCGGTTCAATCTAGAACCGGGGCAGATGGGTCTCCACGTGGCCTGTGCGCGGAGCCCAGGCAGGAGGGCCTTTGGTCCCGGTTGGTGGCACCAACCGGGACCAAAAGACATCCACGCGTCAGCATTTCTATGGATGTGGTTTTTGTTTTTTAAGGGGGGGGGGGTTGAAGGTTTTGGGGGGTTAATTTAGGTGTTTTATATATTGTGTTAGTTAGCTAATTAATAGAGAGAAGTGTCCTCTCTTATGTCCGTGCTTGGTAGACGCTACGTACTACACATACGTATAGAGAGGACTAGACATGCTAGCTAGCTAGCTAGTAAGCAAACGGAGGAAACAGAAGATCGTAATCAACATATATATGCATACAGATAGAAGTGATATCGACCACCTCTCCTTCTCCGAGAGATTGGTTTTACAACAAGTTCTCGTATATCTATCCGACACTATCGGGTACATATATACAATAATTATCTCTTACAAATATAATCTCCTATCATATGGACGCATGGTCCACATAGTATTCTCCATCTGGCGCAATCACGTGGTCAAGGAAGAATGCCGCCAATTCCTCTTGAATTGCTCGCAGACGATCTGGTGCTAGGAGTTCATTCCGCATCCGAACTGCATTGTAATACTGCATTAGAAAGCTATACGCACCGCACCATAGAGACCAGCGAACTTCATGTTTGAAAAAACTGTACGTGTTGTTTTTTCGGTACCTTTTTTGCTCTAGTTTTTAACCGTTTATCGGAATTATGCGTGTAATATACCGTTGAAAAGCTATGGAGTAGACGCAACTTCGCCATGTTGAACACTTTTGAAAATTCATCATAGTTTAAGAGCAGTCTCGAAAATCGTGCGGCTCACAATGAATGGCAGCGAGCGTTTTTTGGCGTTTTTTTTCTAAACCGCTCATCGGAATAAAACATATGATACACCGTTGGAAAGATATCGTCGACGCGCATCTTTTTCATATCTATTATCTTTTCTAATTCGCTACGGTTTAAGAGCTGTTTTGAATTTACTAAATCGCGGAATTGTTTTTTTCGAATTTTTTCAAATTTTCGGTACTATTTTCACTCCAGTTTTCTAACCGTTTGTCAAAACAAGGCGTGTAATATACCGTTGGAAAGCTACGAACGAGGCGCAACTTTCATATGTTGAAATGTTTTTGAGATTCCTTACGGTTTTTAGTTAAATTTGAAAATCGTGCGGCTGACTACGAACGGCAGCGGCCGTTTTTTTGTGAATTTTTTTACAAAACGTTGGTCGGAATGATCCAAATGATACGCCGTTGGAAAGATATCATCGAGACTCTACTTTTTCATTTAGAGCACGCCCTCTAATTCATTACGGTTTAAGAGCAGTTTTGAAATTACAAAAACGCGGAAACTTTGTTTTTCGCGACAAGAAAATCGACGCGTGCACTGCATCGGACAGAAAAGCGCACTGCTTCAAACTGAAGAACGCACTGCATCAGACAGTCAATCGAACCTCATGATTTATTTTGTTGGACGTAGATTTTTCTCAGAGGAGTTTTGTTGTCTTTTTTCCAACTTTTTTCGAAGGAAAGTGGACCGCAATACTCCCGAAAGTGAAGCGGAACACTACCAAAAGTGAACCTCATGATTTGCTGTTGTCTTTTTTTGTACTAATTGATTTTTTACGCGCGTTTGAGAAGTGTTGAGAAGTGAGCTGCTTTTTCCGATGTGTTTTTGTTTTTAGATCACCAAGTGAACCGCAATGGTTTTTTTATGGCCAACTTCGTGAGAGAAACAAAGTGAGCTTCAAAGAGTCCTTTGCAATGGACTTTTTTTAGACGAAAGTGCACTGCATTTTTATATGTATTTAAATGCATTTTTTTGAAATGAACTATACTGAGGAGTCCTTCGTAGCAGACTTCTTTTTTACCCAAGTGCACTGCACGTTCACTTACCTAACAAACTACCACAAAATGAACCAGACACCTTTCATAGACACCACAAAATGTATTTTTACTTTGGGTCTGTTCTCTTCTTTTACATCGAATAAAATAGAACCAGACACCTTACATTTTTTTTCTCGAAGTACATACCATGAAAAATAAACCACAAACTGCTAGTTGTTTATCTGTTCTCTTCTTTTACATCAAATAAAATAGGACAAGCCGCCATGCACAAACAAATGGACCCCTGCACAACGTACAAGAGAACCACCCGACGCTGAACGGGAAGTGGATGCTCCCCGGCACCACTTAATTCTTTTTTCCAGCAAAATAAGAAAATGAACCTAAGAGAAAATCATAGTGCACTTCATTTACAATTTGATTTTTCTTTAGAAAAAACACCAAATAGTGAGGCGAGCAACTCGGCGGCCGTTAGAGTTTTGTTGAATCGGCGACTGCAACCCGGCTAAGCTGCATCGCTGATCGAGGTGAACTGAGACACAACCCATGATTTTGAAATGGGGGAATTCCACCTGTGAGCACAAACTTTCACCGGCAAGCACAAACTTTCACTGGCAACCATGGGAGGAGGCGGGCAGACTGCATCACCTATCATTTTCTGCAAAAAAGAGAGTAAAATGAACCTTAAGAGCAAAGAACAATGGACTGCATCGGTACTCTTATTTCTCTTCAGAAGAACAAAAAGAAAAAATCTCATCGTCGTCGGGGGCGTGACGGAGGAGGTCGCTTGGGCAGGGGGGTGGAGGTGCATGGTGCTGAGTGGTGCTAGCCACCAACCACCAATCGAATCCGGCGCGGGATCCAGGGATGCGTGGTCGGGGGTCACCAGATCGAGCAGTGTGGGTCGGGGCGGAGCGCCGTCGGGGCACGGTGGTGCGGCCCCCGTAGTGGTCGCGCGAAGGAGCTCCGGTAGTGGTCGTTGGCGGGCGGTGGCCTCCGGATCCGGTGGAGGAGGCCTCGCCGGGGGCCAGTGGCGGCCGGATCCCGCCATTGCCGAGGGGGTGCGCCGGCAATTGGCGGCGCGCCTGGAAGGGTGGAGTGGTGGAGCACCGCAGGGCTGGGAGGTGGTGGCGCGCCGAAGGGCTGAGAGGTGGTGGCGCGCGCGGAGGCGGGGCAGCGGTCTGGGGTGGGGATCCGACAGCGGCTCCGGTAGAAGGCGGGGTGGGGAGGGGGTCGTGGTGTACGGGCGCCTCCGCGCTAGAAGGCTGGGTGGGGAGGGGTGGGGAGGGGTGTGGGGGGTGTTATGAGAATAAGGTTAGGTGTTATGAGAATAAGGTCTTAAGGGGTGTTATGAGAATAGACCCACCCTATATATATATAACACAAATGATGGTAATGAAACAAAATTGTGAATATTATTAATTGCTTACGCACTTCAAATTGTGCGTCAGAGTAGCCCCGCTCACAGGTCGTGTGGCGGATGGACTCGCAAATGTAGTATCCACAGAAATCATTCCCTTGTTCCTGCCACAACCACTTTACAAGAAATAGAGGTCAATCAAACTGATAAGCAAGAATGCCAAATGGTTTTGATGAAACTAGCGCTTGAATCAATAGGAGATGCGCGGAACATGCTACTATATAGTACTTACTTTCGGGTGTCTAAATTGCAGCTTCTTCGGCAGTCCCGGAGCTTTTTTGGTGAATTTTTTCCAAACCTGCCAGACAAAGAAAACAATTACTTGATATCAGAAATGAACAAAGTTGCTGATATGCATGGTGGATAATGATCGATTTAACTTACTTCTCGAGCATTTGAGTCATGTCCGCATACTCCTTGGGATCTTTTCGTTTAGAGTCCAAGATAGTTACTACTCCCTGCTCAAGCTTAATATCTAGGAGAATATAGTGGAACCTGCGCACGCATGCATGAACTCATCAATTACATTACTATAACCTTGACTAATATATAAGGGAAACCAAATATGAACAAGACAGTAACACTCACTTGAAGTTGTAAGGAAAGAGTATCATATCTTTGTTTTCATTTACCACCAACGATCGTAGCAAGTTGGCCTCGGTATCTGCGGCACGCAATTCAACCTCAGTTGCATCTACGAGATATGTGTTAATGAACCCTATATCACCGAATTGTCTTTTCTTCATTTCAACGATCTTCAATCTGCATAATATAGTGATGATAATTATAAATACATGCAATGAAATAGCTGAGCTATATAGAGAGACTTAATGAAAGAAGTAATACTACTTACAGACAGTAGCAGGTGACCGTTGCTTTATCGAGGGCCAATTGATTGAAAAACTGATAAAACTCCTCAAATGGAATAGGCAACAGTTCAATTCCAACGAGGTCTTGCTCCGGTTTAACTCTCACATACAAACTATCCCTCCCCTAGACTCTCTGCAGATTTTCAAGTACCAATCATGCAATCTTCGCATCATCGTTCATAGAGATCTTTCATCTTTGACGAGAGGCTTCCCGTACTCGTATCTTTGTATCTGCACCTCCAAGAAATCATAATGTACATCGTCGGGCAGGTAATCTCCAAGATTGCTATAACCGGGCACCATCCTCGGATCATTAGCGACGATGTCGCTAGACACCTTGAGCGGGGGGCACGATTGGTCCGCCTGTTCGCCGAGCTGGGCAATTTGTTTCCCAGCTCGTCCTTCTGCTAACCTTTGATCACTTTTAGTACTTCCCGACCGCTTCGCTTCGTGAAATGACTTTTCAATAATGCAGTCATAGTTGTCTTTCGGCTAACTTTTCGCTGGTTTCTTCAGGGCAGCAAGAGTGCGCTTTGCTTTCACCGGATCTATCTTCTCCTCCGGAGGTGGATGTCTCTGTGCTTTCAACCCTTCAAGCCAGTCCTTCACTTCGCCTTTAGTGATCTTCGTGTTTTCCTCGTCGGACCGCTCGTATGGTAACTTCTCTAGAGGCGTGAGAGAAGGACCAAATTTGTATTGCCTCCCGCCTCTAGCTGTACTGCTAGACGCCGGCAGACCAGACAAAGCGGCTGTCTTCTTTCCTTGATTACGCGTCGGAGCAGCCGGAGCGGCGGTAGGTCTCTTCCGCCCTTGCTGACTAGGCGGAGAAGGAGGAGGCCGGCTGCTTGGGCGCGCCGGCGCAGGCGGAGAAGGAGGCGGAGTGCCGCCACGCGCCGGAGAAGGAGCCGAAGTGCCCTGATCGTCACTCGCCGGAGGAGGAAGCGGTGGAGGAGGCGGAGTGCCCTGACTCGTCGGAGGAGGAGGAGGAGGCGGAGGCGTCCAATTGAGAATGTTGATGAGGTCCTTCCGCCATAGGCATGGAGTCTTCAGTGAAGAACCCAGCCGAGTCTCCCCTTCACCGGTAGGGTGGTCAAGCTGAAGGTCCTCAAATCCCTCCGTTATTTCATCCACCATCACCCTAGCATATCCTTCTGGAATCGGCCGGCAGTGAAAAGTTGCACCGGGTCCAGTAGGATAAACTGAGCCAGCAGCCGCCTTGACCTTCATATTTAGCCATTGTGTCATAAGGTGGCAATTTTGAGACTCCGTGATAGCATCCACGGGATAGCTGGCAGGAGCCGTCAAGACATGCTCCGGCTGAAGCAGCTCGGTGGAAGCCACGCTGCTTCTCCGCTGAGATGGCGGGGTAGCTTCAGGGGAAGCTTCGGCAGTTCTTTTGTCCCGATGTGCTTCTCGTTCCTCTATCGCTTGTATTCTGGCATGCAGCGCCTGCAGGTCGGTCTGCTGCACTTTCTTCCTCCTCTCGTGGCATTTGTAACTGCCTGCGTCCGGAAACCCAGCACTCCACGGAACGGAGCCTGGCGTGCCTCGTGTCCGTCCAGGGTGCTCAGGATTCTCGAGGGCCATTGTGAGCTCGTCGTTCTCTCTGTCGGGAAAGAACGTCCCTTGCTGCGCTGCTTTGATATAGTGCCGCATCTTCTTGAGTGGTATTTCCAATTGCTTGTCCGTCCAAATGCACCTCCCTGATACATGGTCCATGGTTCTGCCAGCCCCGAAGAACCAAGTCCGGGAACGGTCTGGCCAGTTCATTGTCTCTGGTTCGATCCCTTTCTGAAGCAGATCATTCTCAGCCTTGTCCCGCTTAGGCCGGGCTCTGAGGTAGCCACCTGACCCCGTGCGATGGTGATGCATCTTCTTCGTAGCATTTTTCTGGTTTGTCGCCGACATCTTCTTACTCTTTTCCGATGTCTTATAGGCCACAAATGCGAGCCAGTCATCTCTGATCTTCTCATATATGACCTGGCATTCTGGAGTCTCTTTTTTGCGGACAAACTTATTCAGGTGTTTCTTCCACCCCCTGAATAGTTCTGCCATCTTTGTAAGAGCAAAAGACTTGATTAATTCCTCTATAACTGGCTTCGCCGGATCAGCCTCTGGTGGTAGGGTGAAATTTGACTTCAGCTCAGTCCAAATATCTTCTTTCTGCATATCAGAGACATAAGACACTTGAGCGTCTTCTGCAGCCGGCTTTAACCATTGATGGATGCTGATCGGGATCTTGTCCCTAACCAGAACCCCGCACTGATTAACAAATGTGTTCTTTGTCCGGATGGGTTTAATCGGTTGGCCGGTGCACGCAATTTCTATGATAGCCTGCTTCTTCCTCCTCTCTTTCCAGCAGCTCATCGGTGTCGTTGAGAAACGACAAGACGACATCACGTCCGTTTGCGATTATGTCCAGCAACATCGCTTCTTGTGCTTCGTCTCGGGGGTTGTCGTCCATAGTTTCTACAAATATTTACAACATGCCAATTATTATTCAAACATGACAGATGGATATATTAATGGCAAACATAGAACTAGCTAGCTAATCACAGTAAGGAATCATATATATTAATTTTTGGCCTCGACGCTGCTTCTCTAGGGTTTCGGGTGGCCTCGACAACGCTTCAAGGATTAGGGGTGGCCTCGAGAACGCTTCAAGGAGGGGGTAATATCGAAGATTTCAAGAAAATCATGACTTCATCATTAGCCGGAAATGACAGGCGCATAATGGTACGAGAAGCCCTTAAAAGTTGTTTTGGATGGAGTTCCCGATAGAATAATTTTCCTTTTAGTACAAAGTTCAGCATGAGCCTTATGAATATCGCTATTTGGAAGGCCTTTGCTGAAATTCATATGAAAAAGCGATTATTCTATCAGTAACTCCGTTCCAAAACAAATTTGAAGAGCTTCGCACCATTATGCGCATGTTACTTCTAGTTAATGATGAAGCCATGGATTTCTTCAATACTTTGGCAGACAACGTGACATATAGAAGAATATATAAATATAGATGAGATCAGAACAAAATTGGATCAACTTGTGCACATCCATATTGGGGGCATTCTTGATAAATCAGGACCCTCGACCCCTGGACGACCCTCGACCCTCGACTGCTCGGCGATCCACAACCCTAGACCCCCTCATGTCACATTTTGTCTAGTGTCAAAGGATTCAACAAAAACATGTCTTCATCATTAGGTTAAAGTAACAGGCGCATGATGGTACGAAGCTCTCCAAATTTATTTTGGAACGGAGTCCCAGATAGGATAATTCGCTTTTTGGTACAAAGTTCAGCAAGAGCCTTCCAAATATCGCTATTTGGAAGGCTTTGCTGAAATTCGTAACAAAAGACGGATTATCCTATCCGGAACTCCGTTCCAAAATAACTTTCCAGAACTTCGTACCAACATGCCCCGGTTACTTCTGGCAAATGATGAAGGCATGGATTTCTTCAATACTTTGACACTAGGCAACCTCTCGACCCCTCGACGATCCTCGACCCTTGACGACCCTCGGTCCCTCGACGACCCTCGACCCCCCCCTCATGTCGAAGTTATCGGGGAGGGGGTATATCGTCAACGACATACCCGATAAAAAATAAGAAGAGGAAGAAGAAGAAAAAAAGAGGAGAAAAAGAAATGAATAGAGGGGAAGAAGAAAAAATAGAATATATTATTCTATTTTATCTTCTTCTCCTCTATTCCTTCTTCTTCTCCTCTATTCCGTCTTCTTCTCCTTGTTTTTTTTTCTTCTTCCCCCTCTTCTTCTCTTCTTCTTCTCCTTCTTTCTCTTCTTATTTTTTTCCTCCTGTTCTTCCTCGGCGACTCTCGACCCCTCGTCGATCCTCGACACTCAACCCCTCAACGACCCTCGACCCCCTCATGTCATGTCTGACATCACGCCTCATGTCATGTCCGATGTCCCCCCTCATGTCGATGTTATCGGGGAGGGGGTAGATGACAATGACGCTCAGTCCCTCATCACATGTCCGACGTCCCCCCTCATGTCATGTCCAACGTCGCCCCTCATTTTAACAAGAAAACTACCTAGAAAAAAGACTTGGCCGCGGGTGCTCGGTGCGATGTGGACTCGGTGGAAAAACTTTATGAAAATGCGGTGGATTCGGTACAAAAGAGCACATATACATCTCATACATGAACATATACACATGAAAATTTATCTATCTATTTATCTCATCTCATACATGAACATATACACACATATACATGAACATATACACATATACATGAAAAAAAACATATACTTATATACATTAAAAAAAGCACGCGTGGTGCTGTCGGCCGGTGACCATGGAGCAGCAGCGACGAGGACTAGGGGACATGGGAAGGGGGCTCACTGTGGGGGCGCACGACGATGGCGACGAGGACGGCGGGTTCGGGGCGGGGGGG
>LR738715.1:813352331-813363561 GCA_902687465.1 Secale cereale | reverse complement strand
GTCTCTTTTTAGCAGCCAAAAGGGCGGGAAGGAGAGACCTTTGGTCCCGGTTGGTGGCACCAACCGGGACTAAAGGGGGGCATTGGTCCCGGTTGGTGTTACGAACCGGGACCAATGCCCTCCTTTAGCCCCGGTTGGTGCCACCAACCGGGACTAAAGGCCATGTGCTGCCCCGCGGCCAAAATCTTTAGTCCCACCTCGCTAGTTGACAGGGGCTCGGAGTTGTTTATAAGCCCCACTGCGGGCGCTGTATTGAACTCCTCTCTATTGCAGGCTTCTGGGCCTAACTCTGCGCGCTGCCCTGTGAGTCTGCTGGGCCTTATAGTCCAGCTGCATCCTAGGCCGTAGGCCTTGCAGGCTCACTAGGCAGCGCCCATTTTTTAATGTATTTTTTTCCTTTTCTGCTTTATTTATTTCTAAGTTGTTTTTTGCTGTATTTAGAGTTTCTTTGTGAATATTATTACTTTAGGTAAAACCAATTACAAACTTTCTGTTAGTGCCAGTAGTATTCAAATTTACTTCTACTTACAACAAAATACTTATTGTTGCTATTTTTATTTTTATTTTAGTTTTTTTGTGTTTTCTGCATTATTTATTTTCTTTTGTCTTTTGCTATGTTTTTTAATTCTTTTTGCTTTTAGGTCAACAAAATTATAAACTTTTTGTTAGTGCCATTAGTTTTAGAAAAATTACCCATTTTTAATGTATTTTTTTCCTTTTCTGCTTTATTTATTTCTAAGTTGTTTTTTGCTGTATTTATAGTTTCTTTGTGAATATTATTGCTTTAGGTAAAACCAATTACAAACTTTCTGTTAGTGCCAGTAGTATTCAAATTTGAATAGTTTAATTTTGAAATTATTTGTTTTCTTTGTTGCTTTATTTATTTTATTTTGTTTCTACTTACAACAAAATACTTATTGTTGCTATTTTTATTTTTTTGCTAGTTTTTTGTTTTGTTTTCTGCATTATTTATTTTCTTTTGTTTTTTGCTTTATTTTTTAATTCTTTTTGCTTTTAGGTTAGCAAAATTAGAAACTTTCTGTTAGTGCCATTAGTTTTAGAAAAATTATAAACTTTCTGTTAGTGGCATTAGTTTTCAAATTTGAATAATTAAAATTTGAATTCTTTGAAATTTGTGTGAATCACAAGTTAGTGGTTAACTTTACTAAAAAATGAACATAGATGCACCTATAGAGAAAATTTGACCTAAATTCATAGTTTTCAAATGAACTCTGAAAAAGTTGGCATAGAATGTGTATGTACAAAACGGACAATGGTATCATACTCGTCTGTTACAAAGTTGGCATGGTATCATCATAATAGTTGCGGAAAAAAGTCTTCACTTTTTCTTCGATTGTGTTATTTGCTTATTGCGCCGTAACCATGGATAATCTTCATCGTTTATCAGGATGCTTAGGTCAGCCTTGACTTCGAAGGGAGGAATTTCATGAAACTTTTCATAATCTTCAGATATGTCTGTCTTGCCCTCCACTCCCAGGATGTCCCTTTTTCCTGAAAGAACTATGTGGCGCTTTGGCTCATCGTATGATGTATTCGCTTCCTTATCTTATCTTTTTCTCGGTCTGGTAGACATGTCCTTCACATAGATAACCTGTGCCACATCATTGGCTAGGACTAACGGTTCGTCAGTGTACCCAAGATTTTTCAGATCCACTGTTGTCATTCCGTATTGTGGGTCTACATGTACCCCGCCTCCTGACAGATTGACCCATTTGCACTTAAACAAAGGGACCTTAAAATCATGTCCGTAGTCAAGTTCCCATATGTCCACTATGTAACCATAATATGTGTCCTTTCCCCTCTCGGTTGTTGCATCAAAGCGGACACCGCTGTTTTGGTTGGTGCTCTTTTGATCTTGGACAATCGTGTAAAATGTATTCCCATTTATCTCGTATCCTTTGTAAATCAATACAGTCAAAGATGGTCCCCTGGACAACAAGTACAACTCATCACAAACAGTGTTGTCACCTCTGAGACATGTTTCCAACCAACTGCTGAAAGTCCTGATGTGTTCACATGTAATCCAGTCGTCGCACTGCTCCGGGTGTTTGGAGCGCACACTGTTCTTGTGTTCATCAATATACGGGGTCACCAAGGTAGAGTTCTGTAGAACTGTGTAGTGTACTTGAGACCAAGAATATCCGTCCCTGCATATTATTGAGTCCCTTCCAAGCGTGCCTTTTCCAGTCAGTCTCCCCTCATACCGTGATTTAGGGAGACCTATCTTATTAAGGCCAGGAATGAAATCAACACAAAACCCGATGACATCCTCTGTTTGATGGCCCATGGAGATGCTTCCTTCTGGCCTAGCGCGGTTACGGACATATTTATTTAGGACTACCATGAACCTCTCAAAGGGGAACATATTGTGTAGAAATACGGGCCCCAGAATGACAATCTCGTCGACTAGATGAACTAGGACGTGTGTCATGATATTGAAGAAGGATGGTGGGAACACCAGCTCGAAACTGACAAGACATTGCGCCACATCACTCCTTAGCCTTGGTACGATTTCTGGATTGATCACCTTCTGAGAGATTGCATTGAGGAATACACATAGCCTCACAATGGCTAATCGGACGTTTTCCGGTAGAAGCCCCCTCAATGCAACCGGAAGCAGTTGCGTCATAATCATGTGGCAGTCATGAGACTTTAGGTTCTGGAACTTTTTTTGTGGCATATTTATTATTCCCTTTATATTCGACGAGAAGCCAGTCGGGACCTTCATACTGAGCAGGAATTCAAAGAATATTTCTTTCTCTTCTTTCGTAAGAGCATAGCTAGCAGGACCTTCATACTGCTTCGGAGGCATGCTGTCTTTTTCGTGCAAACGTTGCAGGTCCTCCCATGCCTCAGCTGTATCTTTTATCTTTCCATACACGCCCAAGAAGCCTAGCAGGTTCGCACAAAGGTTCTTCGTCACGTGCATCACGTCGATTGAAGAGCGGACCTCTAGGTCTTTCCAGTAGGGTAGGTCCCAAAATATAGATTTCTTCTTCCACATGGGTGCGTGTCCCTCAACGTCATTCGGAGCAGCTAGTGCGCCGGGGCCCTTTCCAAAGATTACGTGTAAATCATTGACCATAGCAAGTATGTGATTACCGGTACGCATGGCGGGCTTCTTTCGATGATCTGCCTCGCCTTTGAAATGCTTGCCTTTCTTTCGACATTGATGGTTGGTCGGAAGAAATCAATGATGGCCCAGGTACACATTCTTCCTGCATTTGTCCAGGTATATACTTTCAGTGTCATCTTGCGTGGTATCCTTTGTTTGTCTGTCCTGAAAGGTTACTGAGAGCGGGCCAATCGTTGATGGTCACGAACAGCAACGCCTTTAGGTCAAATTCCTCTTGTCTGTGCTCATCCCACGCACGTACACCATTTCCATTCCATAGCTGTAAAAGTTCTTCAACTAATAGCCTTAGGTACACATGAATGTCGTTGCCGGGTTGCTTAGGGCCTTGGATGAGAACTGGCATCATAATGAACTTCCGCTTCATGCACATCCAAGGAGGAAGGTTATACATACATAGAGTCATGGGCCAGTTGCTGTGATTGCTGCTCTGCTCCCCGAAAGGATTAATGCCATCCGCGCTTAAAGAAAACCATACGTTCCTTGGGTCCTTTGCAAACTCCTCCCAGTACTTTCTCTCGATTTTTCTCCACTGCGACCCGTCAGCGGGTGCTTTCAACTTCTCGTCTTTCTTACGGTCCTCACTGTGCCATCGCATCAACTTGGCATGCTCTTCGTTTCTGAACAAACGTTTCAATCGTGGTATTATAGGATCATACCACATCACCTTCGCAAGAACCCTCTTCCTGGCGGGCTCGCCGTCAACATCACCAGGGTCATCTCGTCTCATCTTATACCACAATGCACCGCATACCGGTATGCGTCCAGATCCTTGTATGCACCGCGGTAGAGAATGCAGTCATTAGGGCATGCATGTATCTCGTGCACCTCCAATCCTAGAGGGCATACGACCTTCTTTGCTGCGTATGTACTGTCGGGCAATTCGCTATCATTCGGAAGCTTCTTCTTCAATATTTTCAGTAGCTTCTCAAATCCTTTGTCAGCCACAACATTCTCTGCCTTCCACTGCAGCAATTCCAGTACGGTACCGAGCTTTGTGTTGTCATCTTCGCAATTGGGGTACAACCCTTTTTTGTGATCCTCTAACATGCGATCGAACTTCAGCTTCTCCTTTTGACTTTCGCATTGCGTCCTTGCATCGACAATGACCCGGCGGAGATCATCATCTGGTTCCTCTTGATCTTCAGCAGCTTCACCCGTTGCAGCATCATTGGGCACATCGTCTGGTTCCTCTTGATCTTCACCAGCTCCCCCCATTGCAGCATCACCGTATTCAGGGGGCACATAGTTGTCATCGTACTCTTCTTCTTCGCTGTCTTCCACCATAACCCCTATTTCTCCGTGCTTCGTCCAAACATTATAGTGTGGCATGAAACCCTTGTAAAGCAGGTGGGAGTGAAGGATTTTCCGGTTAGAGTAAGACATCGTATTCCCACATTTAGTGCATGGACAACACATAGAACCATTCTGCTTGTTTGCCTCAGCCGCATTTAGAAACTCATGCACGCCCTTAATGTACTCGGAGGTGTGTCTGTCACCGTACATCCATTGCCGGTTCATCTGCGTGCATTATATATAATTAAGTGTGTCAAAAACCATTACAGAACATCATAAATAGATAATTAAGTGACCAAATTAATAGAAGTTCATCATCACATTAAAACCAAAGTACATACATAGCTCTCATCTAACAACATATAGCTCTCCAGAGCATCTAATTAATTTTCACCATACACATCGAAACTATGTAAAACATTTCAATGCGAAAACAAATGTGATCATAATCGCAAACAAGGTAATAATTGATCCAACGGCATAATGATACCAAGCCTCGGTATGAATGGCATATTTTCTAATCTTTCTAATCTTCAACCACATTGCATCAATCCTGATCTTGTGATCATCGACGACATCCGCAACATGCAACTCCAGTATCATCTTCTCGTCCTCAATTTTGTTTATTTTTTCCTTCAAGAAATTGTTTTCTTCTTCAACTAAATTTAACCTCTCGACAATAGGGTCCATCTTGATCTTGTGATCATCGACGACTTCAGCAACATGCAACTCCAATTCCATCTTCTCCTCCTCCATTTTTTCCATTTTTTTCTTCAAGGAAATGTTTTCCTCTTCAACTAAATTTAACCTCTCCACAAGAGGGTCGGTTGGAATTTCCGGTTCAATTACCTCCTAGACATATAAAAACATCTATGCATGTCAGGTTGGTCGGCATAATTTTCATAAACACTAAAACAAATAGTTATAAATTAAAGATAATATACCACAACCGAATCGTAGACAGGACGAGGGCCCACGTGGGCGGATATCAAAACCATCGCACTATATAATAACAAGCAATAATAAACGTAAGAAAATTAGACAAATATCTATCTAAAGCAATAATAACAAGCAATAATAAAAGTATGAAAAGCATGGACATAACAAGAGGCTCACCACGGTGGTGCCGGTGACGAGATCGGCGGGGGCGATCGATGGCGGCGAAGACGGGGACGGGACGTGACGGACCGCTAAACCTAGACAAATCTCGGAGAAAATAGAGCTTCGAGAGGAGAAAAGATTAACTAGTGTGGCTCGGGCATTCCATCGAACACGTTGTGTGCATAGGAGGTGAGCTAGAGCACCACCAAGCCCTCTCCCCCTCGGCCAGAAAAAACAGAGCAGTGTGCTCTGCTCTTGCACGAGGGGGTATATATAGGAACATCATTGGTCCCGGTTGGTGACATGAACCGGGACTAAAGGGGAGCCTTTGGTCCTGGTTCAAGTCACCAACCGGGACCAATGGTTGTGGGCCAGGAGCAAGACCCATTGGTCCCGGTTCGGGGCACCAACCGGGACCAAAAGGTCCAGACGAACCGGGACCAATGGCCCACGTGGCCCGGCCGGCCCCCTGGGCTCACGAACCGGGTCCAATGCCCCCATTGGTCCCGGTTCTTGATTGAACCGGGACTAATGGGCTGGACCATTGCCCCGTTTTCTACTAGTGTAGGGATCAAACCCTAACAAAACTTACTCAATTACATGGTAAATCTCATCCAACCCATCACCGTCCAGCAAGCCTACGATGGAATTACTCACGCATGGCGGTGAGCAACATGAAATTGGTGATGGAGGAAGGTTGATGATGACGACGGCGATGGATTGCCCTCTCCGGAGCCCCAAATGGACTCCAGATCAACCCTTCCGAGAGAGATTAGGGCTTGGCGGTAGCTCGATATTGTAAAACGCGATGAATCCTTCTCTCTGGTTTTTTTCTCCCCGAAGGTGAATATATGGAGTTGGAGTCGAGGTCGGTGGAGCCTCAGGGGGCCCACGAGGCAGGGGGCACGCCCCCTACCTTCGTGGACAGGGTGTGGGCCCCTGGTCTTGATTCTTTTGCCAGTATTTTTTATAAATCAAAAAATATTCTCTGTGGATTTTCAGGTCATTCTGAGAACTTTTATTTCTGCACAAAAATAACACCATGGCAATTCTGTTGAAAACAACGTCAGTCCGGGTTAGTTCCATTCAAATCATGCAAGTTAGAGTCCAAAACAAGGGCAAAAGTGTTTGAAAAGTAGATACGTTGGAGACGTATCATAGCCTTGCCTTCAAAGTGAGTTTTCCTCAAGTTATACCGATACTGTCGTAGAGTAGACTTGAAAAAATGGGTGCAATCTTGTCTGGTTGCATCATCTTGGCTATCCAACTTGAACCTCATCTGTTAAAAATTGTGGGAGTCTCATTATCAGCAACCTAGAAAGTATGGGACAGAGCAAGACGATATTACTAGTTTCCATACATAACCATACTTACAGATAAATGGTCAAGGAAGGTGTTCACCTGGGTTTCGTCTTTGTCATTCCTGTATTGAATCCATATTGGGAGGATACATGCATGAAACCTAACGGCAACCGCTGCCTCTGATACTAACTTGGCTGACTCTGTAGCATCAGGTGGCCTTTTTAAACCTGCCTCAAAACGGATCTTCATTCTTCCTCCTCTAGATTTAGTTATCCTATCGAGCATTATCCCTGATGTTTGTTTCCTCTTGCGCCTAGGTGATAGTCCAACAACGAGCATAGGAAGTGTTAGTGTACATCAAACTATGAGACTACATATAAAGAAGCATGCAAATGTAACTTGACTCCAGTAACTACCTTCTTGTTGTTGAAGCTCACAAGGTTCATCTGATCTTGTCAACTCGTCTTGTGTCAAGAGTGCTTCAGAAGTACTGTCAGGTGGCAAGGGAGCTTGGTAACTTGGCGTTAGCAGAGTTACCGAACGAGTAACTCATAGATCTGGTGGTACTATGGAAGGTGTTGCAACAACTAGGGTTGTCTCTGCTTGTTTGCTGGCAGCTATTACTTTCTGTTTGCCTTGTTTTGCAGCTTGTGTAGCACGGGATACCACCTTCATACAATTTTGTGCTGGACTTTGACCTTCTATCGCACCATCAGTACCAGTAGAATCCGCATAATTGTTCCACACCCGTTTCCGTGTGTCCTTAGTACTAACACCATCCCTTGTCTTATGGGGTTCCTTCCTCTTTCTCCGTGCCATGTTAAGGCAAGCCGACAAGAAAAAGGAATAAAAATTTAGTTCTTTAGAACAAATTGATGTGTGATATAGACGAACTGAACTTTGATGTTAGACAACCACACGATAGGTGGATGCAATATGTGGGAAAATAGGACGGCATGAGATAATTAGAACTATGATGTGTAATATCCACTGCTTTGCTAATTTCCTTCTGCTTTATTGATTTTGTATTTTCAAGTAAAACCGAGTAGAAAAAGCAATAAAATTCACTCTTCAGAACTCATTCATGCATGATACTGACAATCACTACCTTGATGTAAGGCAAACACATGATACGAGGATGGAATATGTACGAAAAAAGGACGGCATGGCATATTCACAACTATTTTTGTAAACTAAGCAGAAGTAATTTAATCAAATTACAATCAATACATGTGAGACACCGTATGGAACATGCAAGACAATATCACACTACCAAGCTAGAAAAAGCACCTTGGATGCCGGTTTCGTCCGAAGACCGCCATCAGTCCCTACCTTATTTTTTTCTTTTCTATTTCTTAATTGTATTGCCTTGTCAAGTCAAACCCACAAGAAAAATTAATCAAAATTAGCTTTTCAGTACTCATTGATGCAGGATGGTGATGATCACTACTTTAATGTAAGGCAACTTGCATGATAGTACAATTGAATGTGTAAGAAAAAGGACAGCATTGAATATTCACAGCTATGATGTGTAAACTAAGCTGAAGGCATTTCAATGAATTAGAAGTTATGAAAGCTAGACACCATATGAAAGATGCAACGAATATCACTCTACCAAGTTAAAATTGTCTCGTCATAAGTGTCATTTTAACAAATTAGAAGTAGTACAAGCTAGAAAAGAATGCGATATGTAACCTATATCACACTCCCAAGTCAATCGTGTCTTGTGATAAGTGATTGTTGCAGGTTACATAACAGTAGTACTTTGATGTAAGAACATGGTGTGATAGACAGATATTGTATGTTCTAGAAATAGGAACACGTGTCTTATTCACAAGTATAATGTCTAAAGTAAGCAGATGGAATTCAACAAAATTAGAAGCAATACAAGCTAGACATCATACATAACATGCAACCACATATAACAGTGGCAAGTTAGAGGGAGCACCTGTGATGGTGCACTCGGGGAGACATGCTCATCATTAACACAACTACGTTGAGTGTCTATGCATGTGTTGTGTTGCAAATCTTCTTGGGGGGGGGTGGCAGAGTAGAATCTGTAGAGGCCCTCTTTTTGGAAGGAGCACCTTTCTCCACTGCCTTGCTAATTTCCTTCCACTTTATTGGTTTTGAATTGTCAAGTAAAACCGATAAGAAAAAACAATAAAATTCAATCTTCGGAGTTCATTCGTGCATGATACTGACAATCACTACTTTGATGTAAGGAAAACACATGATACCAGGGTGGAATATGTACGGAAAACAGGATGGCATGGCATATTCACAACTATTTGTGTAAACTAAGTAGAAGCCATTTCAACAAATAAGAAGCAATGCAAGCTAGACACCACATGAAAGATGCAACCAATATGACTCTGCCAAGCTAAAAGCGTCCCATCATAAATGACGTTTCAACAAATTAGAAGTAGCGCATGCTATAAATCATATGAAAGATGCAACCAATATCACTCTGCATATACTAAAGGTGTCCCGTCATAATTGATTGACGCGGGATACAAAAAAACTGTAGTTTTATGTAAGGAGATGCTTAATAGAAAGATGTACTATGTACCAAAAATAGGAAGGCATGTCACATTCACATGTATAATGTATAAACTAAGAAGAATAGCACATGCAATTTAACCAGATTGGAAGAATTATAATCTAGACACTATATCCAACATGCAACCACATATCACGCTGCCAAGTTACAACAAGCACCTGTGATGGTGGTGTAGGGGAAATGCGGACATCAACTACAGATGTACGTTGACTATCTTCATCTAGCATTGTTGTTTCTTGAGAATCATGTGGGGAGGCTGACACTGCATTCTTTAAAAGAGGATGTTTTCTTACAGTAGTCCACAAGCCTGACTGTCTCATCATAAGTGATTGATGAGGGATACACAAGAACATTAGTTTGATGTAAGAACATTGTTAATAGACAAATATACTAGTATGTAGCAAAAATAGGAAGGCATGTAATATTCAAAGGTATAATGTGTAAGCTAATAAGATGCAATTTAACCAAATAGGAAGCAATACAAGCTAGACGTCCGTCTGGAGTGGTGAGCATGATCATCGAGGACCTAAGAGCCTGGTGGGAGGCCGACTGCTTCGCCACCATCGTGGCTTTTTAGTTGGCTTCCAGGTGATGCCTGACCGTGCTGGGCTTGTCACTGGCTCGGCCAGTGCCCTGACTAGGTATTTGTCTTCTGGTGCTCCCGGGATGGTGGTTCAAGTAAACATTATCTTTCCTTATCTTAATAAAGACCGACTTCGGCCTTTCGAATTCAAGCTAGTCACCATATGCAACATGCAACCACACATGACACCACAAAGTTAAAGCAAGCACCTGGGATGGTGGTTCATGGCGAGCGAGTTCATCAACTCCAGAGCTATGTTTACCGTCTCCATCTGCTAACACTGCACCCTTTATAACAATGTGACGTGTCTTGCCTGCCCGTGAAGAAAACAGGAATGCTCTCTCTCTCTTTTATGTCGTGCTTCTATCCAGGCAGAGTCTGCAATACCCATGCATAAAAACACAATAGTGAGAGCATGGCTAAAGTGTGTGCAGAACTAGTGCACTGTAAAGTAGCAGATAGCAGGTGCTGAAATATAGATGACAGGAAACATATGATTTTTTTTTTGAACAATCAATGACAGTAGGAGAGCATCCTACTGACTTTGCATATATCAACAAAGTTACATGGCACCTCAGGGTCTCATGCAAGACAACATGAGGGTCTCAAACCAGCCAACAAGGCATGATCAAACACCCATCATTTTTATCAAGCACCCCAATTCTTTTGAAACAAGTTGTCTTACTGTTACACAAGTGCTCTCAAGAAGTCACTAATAAACTGTTCTAGGGAGGGCTTAGCCCTATGCGTAAGCAAGCCAAAGTCTATCTTGAATCTCTCCTGCCAAGAAGTTTCCGAAGGGGGGACTGCCCTAAACACTTTGTTGTTGCGTTCTTTCCATATGCTCCAGGCCGCCGTCAGGAAGACCTCCATAAACATGGGCCTTGCCCAGCGTTGCCGCCCGGATTGCGTGATTTGCAAGCGATCCCCACCGTACGTCCATTCCATCCCCAACCTCCTCCAGCAAGCTCTGCTGAAAGTGCATCAGAAGAAAAGGTGTTCAACAGTTTCCTCCTCCCGTCCCGAACACAGCTCACACTCAACCCCACCCGAGACATTGTAATGTCTCCTTTTGAGCATGTTTTTAGTGTTCACACGATCAGCCAGCATCAGCCACGCGAACACCTTAATTTTCATTGTACATCTACTCTTCCAGATCCATCCGAAAGCCGCATCCGCCACCACTTCTTTGAAGTAGTTTCCATAGTATTTCCGGTAGGAGTATCGTCCC
>LR738715.1:813330416-813352230 GCA_902687465.1 Secale cereale | reverse complement strand
CCCCCACAAGCACACCCATGAGTCCATTGGATCATCTTCGGGGCTGATTCCTCTCGTAAGGTCTTTTATCGCCAGCACCTCATCTCGAGCCTGTTGAGAGAGGGGTAGATAAAACCCCTGTTGCATGCTTGTGATGGACAGGAAATTTCTGACAGACGCGTCCTCCATCGCAGTGAAGGAGAAAGCCCTCGGGTGCGAGGACTCAAGGGTTTCATCCAGCCACAAGTCCTTCCAGAACAGTGTCGACGAGCCATCGCCCACCACAACCTTGGTAACCCCTCTGTACTTGTCATTCAGTTTCATCACATCTCTCCACCAGAAGGATCCGCAGACATCTGCTGCGGGCGGGACCTGGTGTTCATAGTACGCGTCCCAGATCAAAGCGCACCAGGGAGTGTCTCTCTTATTGTAAAAGCAGTGTAGAAATTTGAGGAGCAATCCTTCATTTTGAACCTTGATGTCTAAAACCCCTAGCCCTCCATGTTTCTTAGGTCTACACACCAGATCCCAGGAGGCCAGAGGATTGCACGTTTCCCCTTGCTCCGTTTTTTTGCGCCTGAGACACCTGCGACGGATCTTGTCCAAGTGCTCTATTAGTTTGAGCGGGAACTTAAGCGTACACATTGGGTAGATCAAGAGGGAGGTGATCAATGAGTTAAGCAACGTCAGCTTACTCCCATGATTCAGCAAACACAGCGAGGAGGAGAGCTTGCGTTCCGTTCTTTCCACAATCGGCATGAGCTCGCTCACCGTGGGCTTGGTTGTCCCCATGGGCAGTCCCAGGTACGTGAACGAAATTGCCCCAACAGAGCATTGCCAAAATCTGTGCCAATTCCGCAACCAGAGATTCATCCATATTAAGTGGCACCAGTATAGATTTACTAAAGTTTATCTTGAGTCCAATCGAGTCCGCATAATCAATTAGGATATGTTTCATGGTCTGCGCCTGGGCCGGACTCGCCGGCATGACCAGGATAGTATCATCGGCGTATCGCACTACCGGATAGTCCATCCCTGTATGCGATGGGATCGGTAGCTCGATCAACCTACGCTGGTATGCGTCATTGATGGCAGCCTGCAGCAGATCGGCCGCAAGCACAAAGATGAGGGGGCGGAGCGGGTCTCCTTGCCGTACTCCACAGTTGCAGTCAACCTATCGACCCGGGACCCCGTTCAGAAGCACCGAGGATTAGCCTGAGCCGGAGATATTTTTGATCCATCCAAGCCATCGATCATCAAAGCCCATGTGTTTCATGATCTCGAGCATAGCAGAGTGATTGATAGTGTCAAAAGCTTTTGCGAAGTCAAGCTTGAGCAGAACTATGCGTTTCTTTGATCGTTGGCATTGATAGATGTACTCGAAGGCCCATGCTAGACAATCTTGGATAGTGCGGGTTCTCAGAAAACCATATTGGTTTTTATGTATGATTTTGAGGACCATTTTCTGCAACCTGCTCGCGAGCACTTTGGTGTGATCTTCAGACAGAAGTTGAGCAGAGTAATCCGGCGGAAATCATTAGCCGATTCAGGCGAATTGGTTTTCGGAATTAGGGTGATGAACCCCACATTTATGCTGGTGATGTCGAGGTTGCCATGGTACAAATCTTCACACAGTTTATAGAAGTCATGTTTGACAATGTTCCAGCATGTCTTGATGAAGTGCCCGTTGAAACCATCTGGGCCAGGGGCTCGGTCTGCTGGCATGGATTTAACCACTCCATCAATTTCAGCGTTTGTAAAGGGGGCCGACAAGGCTTCAAGGCCATCCACCTTTTTGATAATCGAAGCTAGGTTAAATTTCATGGCCGGGGTAGAAGAATCACCAAGCCTTTCTTTGTAAGTATCGAACAGTATCACCTCCTTTGACTTATGATCCGTGACCACTGAGCCATCCTGTAGTTTTAAGGAGGAGATAAAGTTTTTCCTATAGCGTTCAATTGCCAGAGAGTGGAATAGCTTTGTATTTTCTTCAACAAACTTGATATACCTGATCGTACATCGCTCCCTCCAGTACTGATTTTGGTATCGTAGCAGTTTGAGTAGATGGGCTTTAACAATAATCCTGAAGTTTTTTTCTGGCACCTTGAGGGGTCTCCGGTCCTCCAGCCCATCTAGTTCCTCGAGAGCCCAATTATAGTTTTGAATGAGGATCGAGAGGCGGGAAATCCCTTTGCTCCATTTTTTGAGGTCATATCTCAGCCGTTTCATCTTTTTGCACACAAGGGCAGAGATGTTTTTGGCATAGCAACTCTTATCCCAAGATGCATGTACCACTTCAAGAAAACCCAGGTTGTTAGTCCAATAATTTTCAAAACGAAATATTTTGCTCTTGGGTATTGCATTCTTAATGTTAACCACACACGGGGTGTGATCGGATACAGGTTTACCGAGTGGAGTAGCAACTGTATTCGGATATGATTGAGTCCAATGACACGATGAAAGGAACCAATCCAGCTGTTCAAGCAAGGGATCGTCTTGCATATTGCTCCAAGTGTAGGATCGCCCTTTTAGAGGGATCTCAATCAGGGTTTGAGCACGTATAATATCATTGAAGATAAATATGTCATTGGCATTCCCCCTGGTTTGTTTCTATTGCTGGACGATCGAATATAATTGTAGTCTCCTACAAGGAGCCAGTCTACTGTATCTGGTATCACCAGCTCATACAGCCAGTTAGTAAACAAAATTTGATCATCCCCTCTGCAAGGCCCATAGATGTTAAATAGCGTCCAGACATGGCCAGATGCCTTTGAGGTAAAGTTGACGCCTAACGCGAAGAAATCCGAGAAAACCATGCTACCATCAAAGACAGAACCATTCCAGGCAGTAAGTAAGCCTCCAGAGGCACCTCGCGAAGGAATAAAAGCAAATATGTCGAGACGACGCGGACAGAACGTCTTAACGAAAGCAAGATCAAAAGAGCTACGCTTAGTCTCCTGAAGACAAACGATATTACAACCCAAAGCTGCGATCGAATTCTTAACTGCTAGAGTTTTATCGTCCAAATTTAATCCACGAATATTCCACACCAACACATTCCAATGTACCTGGCGGGCCATGCGATCTAGGTGGTGGAGGTAGTGGCAGTGGGTTGCTCGTCCTCCTGTGGTGCCATGAGCTTGGCCGGAGAGAGCTCATCTGCTGGGATGCCGCAACGCACCGTGCCGATCTGCTGAAGCAGCGAAATAGGTGTTGGGGGCGGAACAGTGTCAGACGCAGTGTTTGTTGAGGCCGTTGTAAGCCTGGGAGGAGCAACTGGGGCTTGACAGGGCTTGACCTTGCTTTTGTACGGATGAGCTTCAGCCATGGAGGGGGCCCTGAATCCATCGTAGCGGTTATTCCTGGTGCTGCGCCTGAGGGTCAGTGGTGCAGACTCACCTGCGCTCTTCTTCTTCTTGTCAGTGTGTTTCAGAGCTAGAGATTCTTCGTTAGGTTCAATGGGCACAACATCAGAGCCCTATAACTTGTCCTGTGGTGTCACACGTGCTTCCACACCAACCGAAAACATCTGGCTGATTAGTGGGTCAAAGGCTTCCCCCCAACTGCGTTTATCCAGCTTCACCATCAGAATCTCTGTCTTGTTGGCAATTGGGGTATACCAAGTCTTGATAGCATGGGCAACAAACAAGTATTGAAGCGATTGGCAGAAAAGAACTATCTTCTCCGGTGTGTCAGCTGCCGGGAGGAGCATGGGAAGCATGGGTTTGTATATATGCTTCCTTAAGAATGAGATCAGTTGGGCAAAAGGCAGTACACGGAGATTTGCCTCTTCTGCTGCTCCTCTGACAAACGTGAGAGTGTTGTGATGTGCTCCCAGGACAATATCATCCGCTGCCAGTTCCACCTGAGCAACATGTGCATTCCAAGCATCGAGCCCGTCATCCTGGACATTGTCTTCAGGTGTCACTCCATCCATCATGGATGGACCAGTATATCCA
Source organism: Secale cereale (assembly GCA_902687465.1). Classification (NCBI taxonomy): domain Eukaryota; kingdom Viridiplantae; phylum Streptophyta; class Magnoliopsida; order Poales; family Poaceae; genus Secale; species Secale cereale. The sequence goes on along the minus strand of LR738715.1, from coordinate 813,348,292 downwards.
GTTATCTGACGCCAGCTCTCACCCTGATATTGAGGTGGGATTTCCGGCCAGGGCTGCCATCCGTTGGCCATCTGCTGATGTGCAGGCGATTGAAGATCCTGCCCCCAAGCCGCATTTGCCTGTTGCTGCTGTGCAACCATGGCTTCAAACGAAACTTGCTGTGAAGCCGTCAGGTACGGAGCTCCCTCGGATGTGGCGAGGCATTCATTGGCAGTGGCGGCTCTTCTGTGCCCGCATTAGGTGGATTGGTTGGCCAGTTTGTCAGGACAGGGATCGTCCAAGATCGACCAAGGCCTCCAAACACATTGGCTCTCTTAATGATCAGGCTATGCGGCACATTTGAAAACTGATTGATAAGAACACGGACAAGAACTCGGGTCTTCACTTGTCCTGGGTTGTGCCAGATCTCAAAGTTACCAAAACAACTGACAGCTTTGTTCACATAGTACTCATTCTGATAGTCAAGAGGAAAACCAAGAAACACTACCCAAGCTACTGCTTCAAAGATTGGTATGCGCATGTTGGGTCCTTCATCATGGCGAGCAAAGTAGAAGGTTCTATCCTCATCTATCGGATGCGGCCCAGTTGTGATTAAGAAATCTCTAACAGCTGCTGATCTAAAACCGATCATCCCAACTCCTAGATGAAAGTCATCAGAGTAGATCACCTCAGCATTGAAGTCCTCGGCCAGGATTTGAAGGATTTCCGCAAGCACCATTGGTCGTTGCAGATCAGGCGTCGGAGGGTTGGTGAGGACGAGCGCGAAGCTCTCATGGTGCAGTGGTGGAGCGCCGACGACCATCATGTTCCGCTGAAGCCTGTCAGCTGGGCCATTGAAAATGGCTAGAGGGCCAGGGATGAACTGATAGGGCATTACAGGGAAGTTCGCCATGGGGGTAGGAGCGGAGGTGCTAGCAGGCGGATGAGCCGATGGGGGTGTTGGGGGTTTCTGGCGATTTGGTAGTGGGAGTGGCAGGTTGAGCAGGCTAGAGTTGATCGATGTAGTAGGGCGTAGGGTAGGAGGAGGCGGACCGTCACCCCCAATAGGCAGGGTACGTGTGTCCTAGCACTGTGTATCGCCTGATTTGATTTGCCATTCCTTTTTTTGCTTTGTGTTTCTACCACTGCCCAAACGTTTCCTTGCGGGAGGTGATACTATACTATTTTTTGGCCTCCATACCCAAGTATGAACTTTAGGATATTGCTTTCGTTGAGATACCCTAGGCCGTTGGTATGTTTGGATATGAGTAATTTTGGGGTTATCAGCAGCAGGGAAAGAAAGGGTTTTAGGTTTCCAAAGAAAATGAGGAGAAGCTCCATCTAGGCAATATTTCGCGACGTGACCTAGATAGCCACATGAGGAACACAAAAGCCGTGCCGGGCATTCAAAAAATAAATGATGAGGCGAACCACAAGACGTGCAGCTAGTTCGGCCCGGCCCAGCATGAGCTTGAGAGGGGGTCAAATGCGGGTGGCTACGTCCCTCAGTGCATTTTCCTGAAAGATGGCCCAATTGACGGCAATCAGCACACAAATTTAAACGTCGAAAGATTACCTCCGACGGCGGGATGGATTTCAATTTCCAGATTGAAGCAATTTTCTCATCAGAATATCCAAACACCCGTTGATCCAATATATGGAATAACATGAAATCCGGGATGTGTTCCCATTTCCTCTGCTCGAAATGAATACCTTGAAAAGCCTTATTCCCGGGAGACGGGGGAACATTAAATGTTGTTTGAAAACTGCCCAGAATAATGCAATCCTTGCCTGGAGGCCGAGGACACGTATCACTCGAATGATCCGGATCAAAAGTAAGATGTTGTGCAATTGAGGTCTCTCCATGTTCATGCAAATGATCTACCAGATGTTCATCCTCAAATTTAAACCCAAATTTTAAAAGTTCCCCATTAGCTGAATAATCCTTACTAGCACTTTTCCTGAGGAATTCAAGATTAGGCTTGATGGCAATGGGGGTGCGAGTAACCATCTCACAAAGCTCATCATCTAGATGCCAACCATTGTCCAAACTAGTATAATTCACCGAGGGTTTGAACAAATGAAAATGACAGACAAAGTCCGGCCAGATCCGATCTTTCAACTTGTAAATATAATGTCCCACTCGGTTAGAAGAGACCGAGAAACGAAAAGATCTTTTGCCCAATTGAATAACATTAAACCCCAATGAGGAACCGACAATGCAACATTGAAGCACTAGGCCAACCGATTCTGTCGTGAGAGGGAAGGACGCCGAGGAGAAAGATGCAACCAAAAAGAACTCTTTGGTATGTGAAGAAGGAGAGAAATGCACCGTTGAACCAAACTTTGAGCGCACCTATTTGGCCACAGAGATCCCAGGGTTGAGATCCCAATGCAGGAGACTAGCCATGCATAGGCTAGCCTAGAGATCGCCATGGATGGTTGCCGGCCGGCGGTGGTGGTTGTGGTGGGAGGGGTGGGAGGGGAGGAGGGGGGTGAGAGAGAGCCATACGTTATTAATACAGGAAACATATTGTAGCTCTACAACATTGGATGGCACACAAAATTAGATTCTAGTCCGTATATGAGCACAGGAATGGCTGGGAAACGCAGGTACTCCTCTAGCACACCACCACATGTGGTCCTATCAAAATAACAGCCAACCAAAAATTAAAAGGTCAGTCAATTTTTTTATGAACCGTCCGATCTATAAGCAACGGGCAGATGGCCTTCGTATACCTCCCACTAGTCACTATTAACAATCTTTCTCGAACCGCCAGTGACCACCGGCCCAGACCCCTCCCTCCTTCGCCCTGCCCTCCACTCCCACTGCCATGCTTGGCAGCACCCCCTGCCATTCCTTTAATCCCGGCAGACCTCCAGATCGGGCGCCAGCAGCTCCTAAGCCCCACACACCCCTAAGATAAACACTAAGGCAGTGCGTCCTCGGTGTAATAGGCAGACTAGCGCCTGTTATGCCAGGGAATTCTTCCTTTAATTGGGAATCAACTGACCAGGAATTGAAATCCAGGGGGGCGACGGACCTCTAGCTAAGGTGAAATAGTATATGAGAAGAAACCTTGTGCATCGCGAGTTACTAGGAACATCTAGTATCAGGAAGAAGCGGTCAACTGGTGTATTCTGTGCGATGAATACCATCCAAGCAGACACATAAGATTTGCACGAATAAGGGAAGAGGAGTACCATTTTCGATTGCCAGTGATGTGTCCTCCAGATGGTGCGGCGATCCTCTTCTTGTTTTTACCGGGGGAACCGATGTTTTAGAGGAGGGTGGAGCCTTGGACGAACCCATGGACAAATTGTTGACAGTGTTGCAGTGGCCGTCTGTCGACGAAGGGGAAGCAGATCCAAGGTGGCGAAGGACGGCGTAGCGGGAAAAGCTCCGGTGCGATGAACTGTGGCGAAGTTGGAGCGACAGCGATGAGGCGCATGACGGCATGGTTGAACTGGGTCGGGTACGGCGCACGTTGTCGGTGTCAAAACCAGCAGATCTCGGGTAGGGGGCCCAAGCCATGTGATACGTCTCCAGCTTATCTATAATTTTTTATTGTTCCATGCAATTATTTATGATGTCTTGGATGTTTAATGGGCTTTGTCATACACTTTTATATCATTTTTGGGACAAACCTACTAGCCCAAAGGCCCAGTCCAGATTGCTGTTTTTTGCCTGTTTCAGGGTTTTGCAGAAAAGGAAAATGAAACGGAGTCTAAACGGAATGAAACCTTCAGGAGAGATATTTTTGGAGAAAATCACGCACGGGAGACTTGAGAACCACGGAGTAGGGGCCACGAGGGTGGGGGGCGCGCCCCCCTTCCCAGGGCGCGCCCCCTGCCTCGTGGGCCCCTCGAGAGTCCCTCGGTGTCCTCCTTCCTCCTATATAAGCCTATGTACCCCAAAACCATCAACAATAGAGAGAAAACCCTAATTCCACCACCGTAACCTTCTGTTCCCGTGAGATCCCATCTTCGAGCCTATTCCGGAGCTCGGCCGGAGGGGCGATCCATCACGGAGTGCTTCTACATCATCATCATCGCCCTCACCATGAGTTGTGAGTGGTTTACCACAGACCTTCGGGTCCATAGCTAGTATCTAGATGCGCTTCTTCTCTCTCTCTGGATCTCAATACAAAGTTCTCCTCGGTCTTCGAGGAGATCTATTCGATGTAATCTCTTTTTGCAGTGTGTTTGTCGAGATCCGATGAATTGTGAGTTTATGATCAAGATTATCTATGAGAAATATTTGGTTCTTTTCTGAAATCTTCATGTGTGCTCATAATATCTTTGCAAGTCTCTTTGAATTATTGGTTTGGTGTGGCCTACTAGATCTATAGTTCTTGCAATGGGAGAAGTGCTTGGCTTTGGGTTCAATCTTGCGATGTCCTTTCCCAATGACAGTAGGGGCAGCAAGGAACATATTGTATTGTTGCCATCAAGGATAAAAAGATGGGGTTTATATCATATTGCTTGAGTATATCCCTCTACATCATGTCATCTTGCTTAAGGCTTTACTCTGTTCTTATGAACTCAATACACTAGATGCATGCTGGATAGCGGTCGATCTGTGGAGTTAGTAGTAGATGCATGCAGGAGTCGGTTTACTTGTCTCGGACGTGATGCCTATACACAATGATCATGCCTAGATAGTCTCATAATTATTCGCTTTTCTATCAATTGCTCGACAGTAATTTGTTTAGCCGCCGTAGAATATCGCTATCATGAGAGAAGCCACTAGAGAACACTATGCCCCCCGGGTCTATTCTCAACATATCAATCTACATCTAATTTACTTTTCCGCTTTAATTTATGTTCTTATAAACAAAAATACCAAAAATATAAATTATCATCTCTATCAGATATCACTTTTGTAAGTGACCGTAAAGGGATTGACAACCCCTTATCACGTTGGCTGCAAAGTTCTTATTTGTTTGTGCAGGTGCGAGGGACTCGCGCGTGGTCTCCTACTGGATTGATACCTTGGTTCTCAAAAACTGAGGGAAATACTTACGCTACTGTGCTGCATATCCCTTTCCTCTTCGAGGGAATACAACGCAAGCTCGAGAAGTAGCACTATGCGTCTAGAGGATCGATGGTAACAGGAGGCTGGGGACACGATGTTTACCCAGGTTCAGGCCCTCTCGATCGAGGTAAAACCCTACTTCCTGCTATATTAGTATGGATGAATTTGTGTACAAGAGTTGATCTACCTCAAGATCGTAATGGCTAAACCCTAGGTCTAGCCTATGAGGATATTGGAAGATGATCCCCTCTACAGACTAAACCCCTCGGCTTATATACACACCAGAGGGGACCTAGGGTTAGAAGGGTGACTTGGGGAGGAATAAATTGATACATCCAGACTCTACACCTGCCTTTCTACGTACATAGGAGTAATGGGAGGGCCTCCAGCTTCTTCTTCATGCGGCCCATCAATGCTGCCCGGTTTCAACGACCCGGATGACTGAGGACCCCTGAATACAGGACTCCCTGAGTAGCCCCCGGACTTGCCTTCAAGTACGAGATTGTATCCGGCTTCATGTCTTCGGTCTTGCAAGGCGAGTCCTCCTGGATGATAGTTCGGCTTCTTATTACAATCTGCCGATTCCTCACTGCCGTCGTCTCGTCTTCCATGTGTCCAATGAATGTGAATCGTCTGGGCGCCTTTTACAAATACCCCCTTGACTGTTCAAGGGAAGCGCCTATATAAGAGAATAGATCCGACTGCCTTTCCATCTCATTCCACGCGGAAGAAACCCTAGTGCCTGCAAAAAAATCTTCAAACATGGCTAGTGCCTCGAGCTCCACCTCGCGCCATCATGGCCCTCGTGCAGGAGATTAGAAAAGTTGCTCTGTGTCTCACATCTGCGGGCACTGCAAGCACAGGGGTATCTCCCTCGAGAGGATCTAGTCCCCGTCCAGGCCGGACTAACGTCCGTCGACAAACAAGCCCTGGCAGAGAGCTTTCCCGACCCCTTCGATGGAGAGCCGGTATGTCTCGTCCCTCACCTTTTAAGAGGCATGGGGTTCCCTGTCCATCCCTTTCTTAGGGGACTCCTGGAGTTCTACAACCTCCAACTGCACAATCTTACTCCAGGTTCAATCCTGCACATTGCGGGTTTTGTCACTCTATGCGAACTTTTCTTGGGCTGCGAGCCCCACTTTGAGCTGTGGAGAAGGTATTTCTGCCTGGTCCCTCGATCGGAAGAGGGATCCATATTTGAAGTTGGGATCGCTGAAGTATGGCGCATAGCCTGGACAGGCTATGTTTCTGGTACTCCAAAGAAGGCATCCGAAGAGTGGCCCTCGGAGTGTGTTTTACATTGAAGATGTCGCATTGCCACATCCAGTTCGGCGCGGACTCCCCCCGTATTCCAGTGCTCCGCCAAAGAAGCTTTTCAACTGGCGTCCCCGCGGTCCTTTGGAAGAAGAGAAAGCGGAGGTTAGCCGACTGGCCGGCAAGATTAAATTGCTTGCCAGTTCAGGATTAACTATAATCGAAGTGATGGCCATTTCACTGAAGCGGTGTGTGCAGCCGCTCCAAGCCAGAGGACTTCCGATGTATCATTATGATGGTCAGAATGATGCCTCGCGCCGCCTACGTCTGGATCTGGATGACCCTGCTATTCTAGGCGCTGTCCTGGAAGGCCTCTACAAAGGAGAGAAGCAGGACTTCATCCGCTTCAGGTGCCGGGAAGGCCTTTCTATCTACAATCTTCCTGACTGGGCGAGTCCTTCTATTTGACCACTCTATTTTTCTTTGTTATGATGTATTGACCGAACTGTATTCGGTTTCCCCAAAAGGAGTGGAGGAAGGTGGTCAAGGGGATTAATAATTCTGCCCGCAGCCAGTGGACCCGTTCAAAAAAACGGGCCCCGGATATTAAGAGGACCCGGATATAGGCGTAGAGTTAGAAGAGGGAATCTTCTATTAGGCCTGTCGTGAGGGCACCTTGGTGGCTATAGTAGCTGATTACCCAGGCCTCATTCCTTCTTCCCGTGTAACTAATTTAGGGGATATCTCACTAACGAGAAGATTCTCAGTGCGGATTTACCCACCGTATTCTATCATACTTAAACAGGGACAACGCTCCTCACGCCGAACTGCGCATAGACTGCCAACCCAGAGGGCGGCGCCCGCGTCGGGCGAGGCTTTGAAGCGGAAAAGGACCACCAATACCAGCGGACCTTCAAAGAGGTATGTTTGTTTTACCATACGCTGGGCGGTGAAATTGTTATTATAACTTTCTGCATTGTTTCTTCCTTTTAGGAGGAATTTAAGCCGGGTTGTCCCCGGAGGCGACGCAGGCCAAGCTCCAGCCAATCTGGCGTCGGGCCCATTAAGGATGAATGCTAATTCGGTGCCGGGTTGTCCTCTCCAGGAGGATTCGGATGAGGTGTCAGCTACCAATTCCGAAGTGGAGGTCGTGATGATTCATCGGCGGCGAAAAGCGGTCATGCGTGACCCTGCTTTTTCTGAGGAGGCGTTTAACACCCTCAATTCTGCAGATGCCTATATCCGAGCCGCTCAAGACGGACTCGCCGGAGCCACTCATCAGCTTTCAAAAGATATGAGAGTAAGTTTTTAATTTGAATGTTCCCATGCCAGTAGCCCCCGAGACTTAAAGCAGTTGGTACAACTGATTTAAAGATCGTTGTATTTTTATAGGTCATTCGAGAGAATAATAACTCTTTATCCAAGGAACTAGAAGAGTGCCGGACTGAGCTCGCCGAAATGAAAAATTCGAAGGAATCCGGAAAGGATGTTGTTGGTAAGAAAAATTGTGTCCGGAAGCTATGACAGTTCTGCTGATTATATGATATATATACTAATGTGTAATACAGCAACAAGATTGACCGAGCAACTGGAGAGGGAGCTAAGAGCGGCCCTAGCGGACAAAAAAATTGCCGAACAGGAAAAAGCCGCTGGCGAGCATGCACTAATGCAAGCTATGGAAAAAAGGAACCAAGCGCAGGATGAAAATATTAGGCTCGGTCAGGAGCTAAAGGGCGTAAAGGCCCAACTCTCCAGCGCCTTGGAAGAGAACCGGAGGTTAAAGAGCGGCATGTTCAGTATGTCTCTTATACCTTGGTCTCCTTATAGTCTCTTAGTTTGAAAGTTTCTTATAAAAACTTTTCCTGCAGGTTTATTGACTGGTCAACCTGAAGGCGGAGTATCCGATTATGAGGGCGATGTGCTGCAAGTGCTTTCCAGGGTGCATGAACGGGCTAAGAAGCCCATGAAGAGTATGGCCAGAGCTCTATGGCCAGGCGACTCCCCTCCAGAGTCTATGGAGGATTTGGCGGACCTGTTCAAAGGGGCTCGGCGCCGCTTCGAAATATGGAAAGCGTCAGCATGCCGTATGGGAGCTCGAGAAGCATGGGCTATGGTGAAGATGCGCTACACTCGTCTTGATCCAAATGACATGGCCCGTGTGGGACCTCGAGGGTCCGATGGATAGGAAATTCCTCCGTGTTTGGTCTATAACCAAGTAGAAATAGCTGCCAAGCTTTCCCAACAGGACTGTAAGCTAGACAGCCTGATAGAGAGAATAGAAAATGAATAGTCGTTTGATTCTATGTATTAATGTACTTTTACCATCAAACTTATCTCCGGCCGAATTTATATAAAGTTTGTCTTGGCCGACCAACTGCTTCGACCTCCATAAACCCAAAGGCTAGAGTGTTTCCGAATACTATATCTGTGGTAAAGCACGTGATACATCCGGAAACCAGGCATTCCGGTCATAATTGCTTGAACAGACGAACTTAGTTCGGGGAGTTAGGTTATATTACTTTTTAACATAAGAAACATCTTCTAGAGAGAATAGTTCCGTTAGGGGTTCCTTTCCTTGGGTCGGCGTGCATGAAGATGTGGGCCTAGGCTTTTTGATCCTTTGAGAAGGATAGTAGGAAGCCATCTCCTGTGATAGTTAAGATATGCTTTAGAATGCGATATGTCGTGTATCTGCCGATAAATTATTCCCCTAAGAGCGCTAGCTTTCGGCTTCACCCAGTCTGAGGTACATATCTGGATTACCCGGTTGTAACAATCGCAGAGGTGCTCCCTTTACGCCCTAGCCAAACAATCGGAAACGTAGGGGTAAGCATAGAAGCCAGGCAACCCAGCTTGGCCAGAACTTAAGTCATATCGGTGCATATAATGGCAAGGATGAAATGTAAAAATAGGCGACATTTTTAAGGAAGAAGCTTTATTGATGATGGGCTTCGTTAAAGAAGCCCCCAGGTATATGTGAGGACATACTCGTCATGTGGCAGTTCGGGTAATACGAATACTTGCCAAGTAAATGTAAAGAGAAAAAAGGGAGAGAAACAAGAAAGTAGAAAAACAAGACTTAACTTATAAAGAGGAAGAAATTGCTATCGAACTATCCATAAAATCGTCGGAGCCTGGCAGCGTTCCAAGGGTTCGGCTCAAGGCGGTTGTCCTGTGCATTGCGAAGGCGATAAGCTCCACCAGTGAGTACTTCGTCAATAATGAAGGGGCCCTCCCATTTTGGTGTAAGCTTGTCCTTTTTCTTCTCCGGGAGGCGTAAAATGAGTTCGCCGATGTTGTATGTCTTGGCCCGCACTTCTCTGCTCTGGTATCGCCTAGCCTGTTGTTGGTAAAATGCGGAACGTGCTAGCGCTATATCACGCTCCTCTTCAAGTACATCTAGGTCGTCCTGCCGATCTAACTCGGCCTCCCTTTCATCATACATGCGCACTCTAGGTGAGTCTTGAATAATGTCGCAGGGCAGAACAACCTGTGTGCGGTACACCATGAAAAATGGTGCATATCCGGTCGTACGATTGGGAGTGGTCCGCAACACCAAAAGTACGGAGTCATGCTCTTCGACCCAGTGTTTATCAGATTCCCGAAGGGAGCGCACGAGTCAGGGTTTAATGCCGCTCATAATCAGACCATTGGCCATTTCGACCTGACCATTTGTTTTAGGGTGGTATACGGAAGCGTAATCGATTTTTATACCCAACTTTGCGCACCAATTTTTTACCTCGTCAGCTGTGAAATTAGAGCCATTATCTTTGATAATACTATGCGGGACATTATAACGGTGTACTATGCTGGATATAAAATCTATCACAGGCCCTGCTTCGGCTGATTTTGCTGGCTTGGCTTCGATCCACTTAGTGAACTTATCTACCATCACTAGTAAGTATTTTCTTTTATGACTTCCCCCTTTAAGGGGTCCAATCATATCAAGCCCCCAGACCGCAAAAGGCCAAGTAATGGGGATTGTTCTCAGTGCGGTGGGAGGCATGTGACTTTGATTTGCAAAGAGCTGGCAGCCAACGCAATGTTGGACTAAGGTTTGGGCATTTGCTCGGGCAGTAGGCCAGTAAAAGCTAGCACGAAAAGCTTTGCCTATGAGCGCCCTTGCTGCGGCATGGTGACCGCCCATTCCAGCGTGTATTTTAGTGAGAATTCGCCTTCCCTCCTCTTAGGAGATGCACCTTTGGAGAATATCAGTTGTGCTTTTCTTGTATAGTTCATGTTTGTGAATTTTGTAGGCTTTAGAGCGCCGGACTATGCGGCGGGCCTCATTTTGATCATCGGGGAGTTCCTGCCTATTAAGGTAGGCTAGGAAAGGCTCTGTCCAAGGGCCTATGACAGCCATGATTTCGTGAGCTGGAGGAGTTCTCTCCATGCTTGGATCTCCAAAGTCATCGTGATTGAGTTCGGCTGGGGGTGTGTTTGGATCCGTATTTGTGTCGTCGCTCGCGTCCTGCCATGTTACTAATGGCTTAAACAACCGTTCCGCAAATGTGTTCGGTAGGACGGGGCCGCGCTTAGCTCCCATGCGTGCGAGTACGTCAGCTGCCTGGTTATTATCCCGGGCTACGTGATGGAATTCCAACCCGTCAAATCGAGCCGACATTTTTAATATGGCATTGTGATAAGCTGCCATTTTTGAATCCTTCGCATCAAAATCCACGTTGATTTGGGAGATGGCGAGGTTTGAGTCTCCGCGTACCTCGAGGCATTGTATTTCCATGGATACGGCTAGTCGGAGACCATGCAATAGGGCCTCATATTCGGCCGTATTGTTCGAGTCTGTATACATAATCTGTAAATCGTACCGAACCGTATCCCCTGTTGGAGATGTCAGTATTACACAAACCCCAGTCCTGATAGCATTTTGGAACCGTCGTAGTACATTGTCCAGTGGGGGTATGAGCCATACTCTTTAGGGAGTTTGGCTTCAGTCCATTCTGCGACGAAGTAGGCCAACACCTGGGATTTAATAGTCCGACGCAGCTTGTAGGATATTTCGAACGGTAAGAGCTCAGTGGCCCATTTGGCATGCGTCTCGTGCCGTCTTCATTATTGATAATATCATTGAGTGGTACCTCGGATGCCACTGTGATCGAATACTCTTGAAAGTAGTGCCGGAGTTTCCAAGATGACATGAAGACTACATAGGCATTTTTTTGATAGTGGGGGTACCGTGATTTACACGGTGTGAGAACCTCGGATACATAGTATATGGGCTTTTGAATGGGGAATTTATGTCCCTCTTCGGCTCATTCGACGACGAGCACGGCACTCACCACCTGGTGAGTAGCTGATATGTACAACAACATTGGTTCGCCAACACCGGGGGAGGCTAGGATTGGGTTGCTTGCTAGTAGAGCTTTTATTTCTTCCAATCCGCTTGTGGCCGCATTTGTCCATTCGAAATTGTCAGTGCACCGTAGCAATCTGTAAAGTGGCAATGTTTTTTCTCCTAACCTAGAGATGAAGGGGCTTTAAGCCGCTACGCAGCCTGCTAGTTCTTGCACTTACTTGCGATCGGTTGGTATTTTGAGTTCTGACAAGGCCCGGATTTTGGCTGGGTTAGCTTCGATTCCTCTATGGGATACGATGAACCCTAGTAGCTTTCCGACTGGAACGCCGAAGACATGTTTTTCCGGATTGAGCCTTATGTCATATTCTCGGAGGTTGGCAAACGTAAGGCGGAGATCATCCACCAAGGTCTCGACGTGTTTGGTCTTTACGACTACGTCGTCAACATATGCCTCCAGTGTTTTGCCAGTTTGTTTTTCCAAGCATGTTTGGATCATGCGTTGATATGTGGTGCCAGCGTTTTTGAGTCCGAACGGCATAATGTTGAAACAAAAAGGGCCGTACGGGGTGATAAATGCCGTTGTGGCCTGATCGGATTCCTTCATATTTATCTGATGGTATCCGAAATAAGCATCTAGGAAGCACAGTGAGTCGTGTCCGGCTGTTGCATCGATAATTTGGTCAATGCGGGGCAAAGGAAAGGGATCCTTTGGGCAAGCCTTATTCAAGTCTGTGAAATCGACACAGAGACGCCAGGATTTATCCTTCTTCGGTACCATGACTAGGTTGGTTAGCTAATCCGGATGTTCAATTTCTCTGATGAATCCGGCTTCCAATAGTTTGGCTAACTCTTCTCCCATTGCTTGTCTTTTGGGTTCGGAAAATCGTCGCAGTGACTGCTTGACTGGTTTGAACCCTTTGATAATATTGAGGCTGTTTCGGCCAGCCTACGTGGGATTCCAGGCATATCTGAAGGGTGCCAGGCGAATATATCCCAATTTTTCCGAAGGAAGGCGCGTAACGCGTCGTCTACCGCCGGATCCAGCTGTGCCCCGATGGATGCCATTTTGTTAGGGTCTGTTGGGTGCACTTGGAATTTAATGATTTCGTCAGCGGGGTTGAAGGAGGTAGACTTCGATCTTTTAGCGAGGATGACATCGTCGGCATCTACCTTTGATCGGATGGTGGTTAGCTCTTCAGCCGCGAGAGCTTCAGATAATGCCTCTAAGGCTAAGGATGCTGTTTTGTTTTCGGCGCTAAGTGCTCTATCCGGATCACTTATTATTGTGATCACCCCATTGGGCCCTGGCCTTTTAAGCTTCATGTACCCGTAATGGAGTATAGCTTGAAAGCGCGAGAAAGCGTCCCGTCCTAGAAGGGCGTGGTATCCGCTGTGAAAGGGCACAATGTGAAACAGTAGTTCATCCGATCTGTAGTTTTCGGGTGAGCCGAACACTACATCGAGCTTAATGCTTCCCGAACACTTGGCCTCGCGGCTTGGCATAATTCCCTTAAAGGTTGTGTTGGAGTGCTCAATGCGGGATTTCTCGACCTGCATTTTTGCAAGCGTTTCCTCATATATGAGGTTGAGTCCACTTCCTTTGTCCATAAGTACTTTAGTGAGGCGGAAGCCGTCCACTATTTGGTCTAGCACAAGAGCTGCTGATGCTCGGATCGGCCGGACTCGGGGTGCGTCTTTGTCGGAAAAACTTATTGCCGTGTCGCTCCATGGGCTTGCAAAGCTAATTTGGTAAACCTCAGCAAGTTCGCGATTTGATTTCTTGCGACGATTATTTGAGGGGAATGTCTCGAAGACAGTGAAGACATCGATGTCTTTCTCCCTTGGTGCGGTGGTGGCAAGAATTGCCGTACCGCTCTTTGCTACCTGCCGGAGTACCCCACATGCTCTAAGGCGATGGTTTAGGACAATGTCAGGGGTTGCGTGTATTTGGCAAGGTGTATGAGTAGTTCGTTCAGTACAGACCTGTGCCTTAAAAGAGGCTTGTTCTTCTTGCCAATAGGAATGCTATCGGTTGACCAACTAGGGTAAGTTTAGCTTTGGTGACGTACTGTCCGGATATGGACTGTTCTAGAGGTATATTCTGGGCTTTCCAAGTATTTTCCATTGCGCCGTACTTCCGTACTAACTGCAATAATTCTGTGAAACTCAGAACACGACGTCGGTTGAGGGCGTTCAAGACTCCCTCGTCCATGCAATTGCGGTGAAATAGAGAAACCGCTTTGTCGTCGCAGCGGTCCCTAACCTTGTTTTTAACAAGTAGGAATCTGGCCTAGAAGTGGTTGATCGTTTCCTCGGGCTGTTGTTGTATGTTCGCGAGGTCAGCTATGTCCGGGATTCCGGATTTACTTGAAAAGGTTTTCCCAGGGTGGGTGGGTGTTGGAAATTTTGAATCCCGACCCAGAGTGGTATTCGGGATTTTAACAACCCCCGATGGTGACAATCCGGTTTCGATGGGATCTAATTGCCCTTCGGGTCCGGCGTCGGTCCCAGAGCTCAAAGAACATAGTGCGCCTCCTGACGGGGAGGTGTTCGGCTCGATGGGTTCGGAGATCCGGACTGTTGCGGTCTCCGTCTCTAGAGGAGGAGTCTCTATGGCTCCTGTAACATCCCAAATTTTCAATTTCGAATGTTATACATTACATCATTATGCATATCATATTTTCTTGCTTTTGGTGATCCAATAAAAATCCTAAGCAACTCAAGGACCCTCGGAGAGAGTTGGGGATTTCAATATTTTCATATTTCAGGTTTCTCAAATTTTGAAAATAGGAACATTTGATTTTATTTATTATATCTTCAAGTATTTCTATCATAAAATATGAGAGATGGAGTAAAATTACTCTCCCAAAAATAAGAAATACGGAGGATTTAATAGAAAAATCAAACAAGTTTTATTTGGAGTTTTTATTTGAATTTGGAAAAAAATTGCATGTTTTTAAAATTGCATTTTAGTGCCAAGAAAATGTTCACCATGTTCTAAATATTCCTTTTAGGCGGTGAAAATTTGTTTTGGCAATTTTAGATTTTTATTTTATTTTCTAGATCTCTTTTTCGTAGCGCCGGCGTTAAAAAAAGAGAGAGGGGGACCCGACCCGACTGGACCGAAGCCCAGCCGAGCCAGGCCCAAGAGCGCCGCCGCCTTCCCCGCCAGCGCCTGCAGTGGCCGAGCCGGACTGTTGCCGCCGCCGCCGCCCCTTTTGCCCCTTCCCCAAGTTTCTAGCCCCCCTCCCCCCTATATAAATCACTACTAGGAAAAGGCCTATTAATGGCGCACCTAATTTGACCATTAATGGCGCATTAGTGGTGCGCCATTACTAGCACGCCATTAGTATATTTTACTAATGGCACACCTCTGCTGCGCCATTAGTATCTTGTATACTAATGGCGCACCGCAGATGCGCCATTAGTATGCACAGAAGTGTGCCATTAGTATGCCTCCCAGGGGCCATGTGTAGCCAGGTGCTTTGGCATACTAATGGCGCACTCCAGCAGGATGCGCCATTAGTAATGTCCGCATAGTAATGGCGCACTGGCTGGTAATGCGCCATTAGTATCCTTTGGCATACTAATGGCGCACTCTGCTGTGATGCGCCATTAGTATGAATATTAGGTTTTTTTTATTTTTTTATTTTCTTTTTTTTGCACAGGTTATGCATATATATAAATATAATTTTTCGTGGAGCCAACATATATGGTACGCACATCGAAACTATTAGAATCTACTCCCTCCGTTCCGATTTACTCGTCGTGGTTTTAGTTCAAATTTGAACTAAAACCACGACGAGTAAATCGGAACGGAGGGAGTATATAATAGCTCATAGAACAACTTAGCATCATGCATCATCGATCATAATAATAATAAAAACTCAACATTGGTATTAAATAATAAGTCTTACACATCATTATCGACCATACAACTTCTACTACGTAGCAATTTTCTAAGGTAAAATGGCATAAAACAAGGTGGCGTTTGGCTCTAAATCAATTAGATTTAAAGGGCCATTATGGAGAACGCAGATTATCTTGTCTTCATTTCTTGCCCTTCTCACTCTATTGCTTCCAAGTACCTCCTTACGAGTTTTCGTTATTTTTCGCCATTCTTTGATTCTCATTCCTTCATTTGTAGAAGAAATCCGATATGGACACGTGTGATTTGTAGGTTCACCTGGCAGAATGTTTAAAACTTGTAGTTGACCAGATTGAAACATGACAGGAGGCACACAGTCACTAGGGAGAATCTGTTGCAAAACATAGTAAGACTTCGTAGTTAGCATTGTAGTTCAGTTCGAGAAGAACTAATGCAAAACATGCATGAATGTCGTAATAGTAAAAAAATCTTACCATGGTATCTCCATTGATATTAACGTAGTTCAAGACGTGCACTAGTGGGACGTATTGACCATAATGTGGATCTATATTACGATATTGAATGTAATCCACAAGAAAGGAATAAAAGAAGATGATCTGCTCTTTGTCCTTATAAGTACATTCTGAGCCAGGGGTGTAGTAGGTTCTGTCTAGCATCATCCTCACGTTATTTGAATAATCAAAATAACCTATCAATGGAAATAAGTTGTCAACTATTTTGAAATAAACAATATAAATTACTAAATAACTATGTTTGATAAACTCACTTCTCGGTAGAATTGGAATCATATCGTCAACAAGGACCCAAATGTCCAAATCGTCTTCGGCGGTGGAATCCGGATTACCAAGATCCATGGTGAGAAGCATACCCTCATAAAAACCATATATCTTGCAAAATGATTTCCAATTCTTGCAACCAAAAGTGGTTACGTTATCTGAATTGTACAAATCCACTTCTAAATCAACATTATGCATGGTCCTTAGTTGAATTTGCTTTGTCTCCGTAGTTTCATGATCTTCAAATCCCATCCTCTCCAAGACATAGCGTCTTGCATGACACGGGATAAAGTAGTTGCATGTAAAAGAATAAAATTAATTACTTACACGTTGAAGTAGCTAGAAATCGTGCTTAATTAATTACGAAACAAGACTTGTCGTTGCGTACCGTTTCGACATCGAAGGTCTCGTCGAGCTTAATACTGAAGTAACGACCGTCTACCAGGTGAGGCCTGTCGCACAGACCCCGGTCGTCACCGCACCAGGAGCACACCGGGATCCTATCATCGTCGGAAGACGACATTTCCTATGTTTCAAAGAGATTAAACTTTATAAATTAAAAATATGTACTACAATATCTAAAATAGATAATTATTATTCATCACGGCCGGTTAACTATATATCGGTCTGCCATGTCTTTTCTTGAAAACTCTCTGCTCGGGATTATTCTTCTCTCATATATGGTGGATACACTCCCTCACTGATTAGCGCCTTTCAGTTACAAAATAACGGGATTTCCTGAACCCTAGAACTAGCAGTGAAAAATCATGTGATGTACAGCTTAAAGAGCAATTCCCCATGGTTCATACAAGCAAGTTGAAATTTTAAGAGCAGTGTTCATATTTGTGAGGTGTTTCACATTTCCTTTTCACAGAGAAACTAAGGCCTTTTTTCCAAAGCTATGGCCTAAATCAGAAACATGGAGGTAGGGGAAGGAGGGAGGGAGGGAGGGGGAGGAAGGAAGGGGGGAGGAGGCGGAGTGGTTACCTGGCGGGGGCGGCGGCGTCGGGGGCGTGGGGGCGGCGACGTCGGGGAGAGGGGGGCGAGGGCGTCGGCGGTGAGGGAGAGAGAAGCGTCGGGGAGACAGGGGGGAGCTCTGGCGAGAGGGAGAGAGAGGAGGGTGCGGCCGTATGTATGTGGGATTACAAATGGCGCACTTCTGCTATGTGCGCCATAAGAATGTGGACTCTAATGGCGCACCGCCCCCAGGTGCGCCATTAGTATTGTGAGAAAGCTATATCTTTCACCTAATCCACTACCTAACAGAACCCCCACACTAGCTCGACTGGTCAGCACTCTGCATACCCACTAGGAGGTCCTGGGTTCGATTCCCAGCCTCCCCAAATTTTTTTTTTCTTTAAAAAAATGTTGTTTGACACTTATTTGTGTTTAAATATGTTCAAACTTGTTTAAATCATAACAGTAATATTTTTTTTATAAAAAAGTAATAATTTTTTTAAAAATATCATCAAATTTGTTATTTGAAAATATTTATGAATATGAAAAAATATCATCAAATTTATTATTTTGAATATATCATGGGTCGGCGGCGGGGGTTGAGTAGGGGAATCGAGGGTGCAGGGGGTCGGCGGCGGCGGCCGGTGGACCGGGGGGTGCTCGGCGGCG
>LR738715.1:813318434-813330406 GCA_902687465.1 Secale cereale | reverse complement strand
GGTGGCGGCCGGTGGACCGGGGGGTGCTCGGCGGCGAGGGGGACCGGAATCTGGCGAGGTGGGATAGCGATCGAGATGGAGGGGGGGTCGAGATCGAGTGTCCATAAAATTTAAAAATAACATACTAATGGCGCACTGACGCACAGTGCGCCATTACTAGTTTAAACTAGTAATGGCGCACTCTGGGACAGTGCGCCATTAGTAGTTTTGTAAAAAAAAGAATAAAAAATATCATAAAAAAGAGCATTAATGGCGCACTTTACTGCTGGTGCGCCATTACTAGTTACAACTAGTAATGGCGCACTTTGTGTGGATGCGCCATTAGTATGTTTGGACAGGCGCGCTAGTTCAAAAAAAAACTTCTTGATACTAATGGCGCACTTTGGACCTCGTGCGCCATTAGTAGTTCGAACTCTAATGGCGTATCTGTTGCTGGTGCGCCATTACTATATACTAATGGCGCACTGCTTGTCCGGTGCGCCATTAGTATCAATTCCATCTATAGCCCTTTTCCTAGTAGTGAATGCAGCACCCCTCCCTCTGCCGCACACCGCCCCGCCGCCGCAACGCCGCAAGCCGCCGCCGCCGCACGCCGCCCCGCCGCTGCTGCTGCCCGCCGTCGCTGCTGCTGCTGCCCACCGCCGCCACCACCGCCGCCGCAGCCGCCCCGCCGCCTTGCCGCCGCCCGCCGGTCGTCGACGAGGTAGCCGCCCGGTTTTCTTTTAGAAGACCGTCGGTTTTTTTAAGAACCCTAGTCGATTTTTCTTTAGATCTGTTTTATTATATCAGTTTTCTTTTTTTCTCGGTTTAGTTAGTTAGTAAACGTTCACCCGTTCGTTTGTTCTAACGAACGAGTTCGTCATTTAGTCTCAGCTAACGAACGTCCGTTCGTTAAGCTGTATTAGTTTTCTTTTTCTAGTTTATTTTTTGATCGCGATCTCTGATCCGATCTTTGTTTTAGTTTATCTTTTCGCTCGTTTAGCGGAATCAGGTGATTAAAGCGCCTGGAGTTTCATCTCGAAATTCTCTTTCCATTTAACCTAGTCACTAAAGTGTTTGCCTCTGCTAAATTTGGACTTTGGTCCAGATTGGTATGATAGTTGTTTTTCTTTCGCCGTTTGTCTTTCGTTGCTTTTCTTTTGTCGTTTCTTTTGCAAACCGGAGTTCTTAAGTTGAACTTTCTGGTTAGATCTCTTATTCGAGTTTTACCCGTGCCTTATTTAAGTACTTATTGTGTGTTTGTTTATTTGCGATAGAGTACTTGGAGTGCGCCGCTTGCTACTTTGAAACTCTAGGTTTTGCGGATCATCGGCAAGGCAAGTAACACTTTGATCATAGTTTCCAATACCCAGTTTTCATTGCATTAGTCAAACCCTCACACATTGCATGAGTAGGATCAATTAATTTGTGGGACTGGGAAGTAGATTTAGGTAGTACCTATTACCTGCATTACTTTCAAACCTTTGGGAGTTACTTCTACGTTTGCTGTTAGGCCGTGCTATGCTCGTAGACGTGGATTGGGTGAGTGTATCCATGACAGATGTGAGTTTGTTAATTAATGTTTCAACTTAAGGTGGCAACTTTAACACACATCTGGGTGGATTGAGGCACCTGTGTATTCCAGTGATTGCCTATTTTTCTTTTGGACCGCCACCCAGGCTCAAAGGGATCATGAGATTATTCATACTAGAAACTACCGTGTGCAGCCACAATGCTATTATGGGCTCTAGCATAGTTGACTAAGATGTGCGAACTCTTACAGTGGTGGACTAGCAGATGTAGGGGATGTAGGTTGGTACGGTCCACCCATTTGTAAGGTGCTAGTACTTCTGAACGACTGTGTCTCGGTCATCCGTTTCTCAAACACCATGCAGTGCGAGAAACCAAACGGAGGCGATCGAGTCTTGTGGGGAAAAGTGCACAAACCTCTGCAGAGTGTACAAACTGATGATGATTAGCCGTGTCCGCGGTTATGGACGTCTTGAGTATCTAGTACTTGGATATCATGTGAATCTCATCATGTTACTCTAATTAATATTGTTGGGTTTAATGATGATTTTAATTGGGGTTGAGAGGATGTCTATCTTCTCAACGATGTTTCAACTACCATGATAGTTAACTAAAATCTATTCCTTTGCAGTAGGGAAAAATTGGCTTTACGCAAAAACTGAAACCATAGAGCTTTCCACCAGCCATATTGCATATAGTATAGCTTTACTTTTGTTACTCTCTATGTGTTACGTTGCCATCATATTCCATGTCCTGACCCGTTTTCGGGCTGCAACGTTCATGTTGCAGACTTTTCAGACGACGAGTAAGGTGCCTTATAGGTCGTGGTTCTATACTCAGTGATGCCGTTAGAGTTGATGGACTCACTTATCTTCCAAGCCTTCCGCTGTTATCGTGTTAGACGGCCTTAAGCCATTTTTATTGTAATAAGTTCATCATTGGAACTATCAATGTAATAAGTGTGTGATTGCTACTCTGTTATAAATCCTTCAAGTACTGCGCATGTCAGCATTCGTGATCCAGGGATGACACTGATGCACAGAGATCGGACTGTTTGAGGTCTGGTCGTTACAAGATGGTATCAGAGCACACGCTGACTGTAGGACACGACCACTAAGTTAAAGCCCTATAGCACTATTCACTCTTCTCTTTTCTGACTCCTCATCTTTTCTACTCTTTTAGGATGGTGGATGCAAAGAACAAGTTCACGCAACCGGATGAAGATACATCATTTGGACGACACCTGAAGGAAGTCACCAGATATCTAAACATTGGACTACCAAGCTTCACCGGAACCTACAACGCCACTCTACCTGAGGAGGAGCGTTGGTTGATTCAAGCTCAAGTTCCAGGAAGGATGTTCAAGCCCGTCACCGCACTCATAGCATTTTCTTTTAATGCGCCTACATGGAGCCTAGGCAGGAGCATGGCAGCCCACATCGCTATGTGAAGGATTGGAGAAGTCTATAAGCAGGAGCTAAAGGACACCATCTACCAGATTTGTGGACGTCGAGATGAGAATTGGGATATGATCAGCACCCGGAAGGATAGATCCATTGCAGCCTTCATCAAGGAGTTGAACCATCACATTCGTCGCCAGGAGCACCAGTTGTGTGCGGGGATGATAGATTTGAAGAAGGCCTTAAATAGGAATTTGGAGCTAGAGGAAGAACTCAAGTCTACGCGCGACGGATACGAAGAGGAGTTGCTAATACTTGTGGAGAAGAATGATGACTTAACACGGAAGTTAGGGATACTCATGGGAGAAGAAGAAGAGGAAGAAGAATCCAAGGAGATTCCACCGGAAGACTACATCATCATTGACGACACGGATTCGGAACCCGATGATAGCAAAGACGAAGACTACGAAGATGAAGCTGGAGCGGATATCATGGAAACCTCTGTCGATCAAAATTTCTAGAAGACCTTCCTATGACTAGTAGTTTTTCCCATTTAGTAGACTTAGAGCACTTTTGTAACGATTAGATCCGTGTAAGCCCTTGTTTGAATTGATTTTGGTGTGATAATTTGTGTGTTTCCCTCATGTGCATATGGGTAGTGATTTTCCCTTAGACCTCAATTCTGTTCTAATCTCTTCCCTCTACACCCCTTAGATGCCTCCAAGACATGAGCCCAGATTTGAGTTTCCCCCTGAGCTCACCCAGTTGATCCAGTAACATAACACCCTGATGCAACTACTTGTCCAGAATACTCAGAACAACCACAACAACAACAACCCACCACCACCACCCGTGGACAACCTGACACGTTTCTTAAGGTTGCAACCACCAGTGTTTGCTAGCAGCATTGAACCAATAGTCGCTGACGACTAGCTGCGCAAAATTGGAAGGGATTTGACCACTGCTAACTGCTCAGATGCTGAGAAGGTGCATTTTGCCGCACACCAGTTGTCTGGACCAGCCGCAGCATGGTGGGAGAATTACGCCGCCACTTTTCCCATAGCCAATGTGACTTGGGATCAGTTTCAGCAAGCTTTTCGTACCGCCCATGTCTCAACTGGAGCTATGAGTATGAAGAAGCAGGAGTTTCGCAATTTGTGCCAAGGCAATCGTACTGTGGCTCAGTACGTTATGCCCCAGATGATGTGGCCACAGATGCCGGTAAGCAGGAGAGATTCATGGAAGGGCTGAATGATGAGATGAGTGTACAGTTGATGGTGGCAACTTTCAACTACCAGGAGCTGGTTGACCGTGCCCTAATGATTGAAAGGAAGCATCAACAGATTGAAAGTCGCAAGAGGAAGTATGGACAAGGAATGTACAATTCTGGAGCTCAGTAGAAGCCTCATTTTACCCCTAAAACGGTAGGACAATTCCAACATACCCATGGAGGAGGTAGCTCGCACAATCATAATGGCCCTAAGAATGTAAATGGGAATGGAGCAAGTAGTAACCAGAGCCGCCCTACCCCGTCCATACCCACCAAGAAGGATTTCAGCCATGTCACCTGTTACAAGTGTGGGAAGAATGGACATTATGCCAATGACTGCCCAGAAACTAAGAATGGGAACGGCAATGGAAGCGCCACGAAGAAGCCCAACCCCTTCAACAAAGGACAAGTGAATCACGTTAGCGTGGAGGAGGTTGAAGCTCAGCCAGATGCAGTAATAGATAAGTTTTTAGTTAAGTCCTTTACTGCACTCGTTCTTTTCGATACTGGTGCAACGCATTCATACATTTCAAGGGGACTTGTGGATAAGTATAAGCTGCCAACCCAAGCCCTTAGGTCGCCCATGTTAGTAACCTCACCAGGAGCTGAGTATACTGCTAACTTATGGTGTGATCAGTTGCCATTAAGGATTGGTAACTACATTTTCCCTTCGGACCTAATAGTATTGGAATCTCAAGGATTGGATGTGATATTAGGCATGGATTGGTTATCTAAGTATGAAGGGAATATTGAATGCGCCAGTAAGTCCATTTTGCTTACTACGCCAGAAGGAAGAAGGATCAAGTATGTATCCCGGCATGAGCCGAAAAGGTCAGATTACATTCCTTATCAGGAGTTGTTCAGGAGGAAGTACCAGTGGTGAAAGATTTCCCTGACGTGTTTCCAAAAGAAATGCCAGGAATGCCACCTGATAAAGATATAGAGTTTTTTATTAAGCTTTTGCCAGACACAGGACCAATTTCGAAGAGACCATATAGGATGCCCGCAAAGGATTTGGAGGAAATTAAGAAACAGATTAAGGACACTACAAGGAAACCCCCTATAAAGCAACAAATATTGTACAACGTTTTGACTGTATGTTGCAAAATTCACAATAGATATGGATTGTAAGCATTGTAGCATATGCGTTGTAATTTGCAACCGGCCACAACTCCAAGTAAAGAGCCCAATGCACTAACCCAGCCTCTTGTCTGGCCCAGCCCAAGTTGGCTTTGACGACTAATCTAGGTCATTCATTATCTTTCCCCACCCTCCCCATTCCTCTCGATCCTATAGCTAGGTTCCCACGCCGGCCGCCGCCCCTCAACCTACTTGCATCCCGGAGCGCCGCCCCACACCACTCCCTTGTGATCCTCCGTCCCAGAAGGCTACCCCTCACCACTCGCCCCTACAATCTTCCATCCCGGCGCGCCGTCCCTAGTCAACAAATCCCCTGCGACCCGGCTTCCCGGTGCGCCGCTCCTCGTTACCGCTCCCTTACGACGAACTGCGTCTACTACCTCTGCATGAGGGCCTGCTGCTACGGGCAGAGTTACCGCTACAA
Organism: Secale cereale; assembly: GCA_902687465.1. Lineage (NCBI taxonomy): Eukaryota > Viridiplantae > Streptophyta > Magnoliopsida > Poales > Poaceae > Secale > Secale cereale. Next base: position 813,324,663 of record LR738715.1, on the reverse strand, counting down.
CCACCCTCGACATCGCGCTACCGTGGTGGGCCGGACCGCTTCTCTTCTCCAAATTTTATTTTCCCCATCTTGCTCTGCTTCACTTCTGTCTAGTTGGGAATTGCTACGTATGACATGCCAGTCCCTGACAATGACCGACAGGTTGAATTAAGACTGGTGTGGAGGGGAGCTTCTAGCTGGAGCCTCTTGCGGTGATTGAATTGATTCTAGTGATGGATTAGGAGCTTGTGACGAGCACATGAAAGTGAAACCTTATTGTGCAGTCATTGGTTGTTGTCGTTTATTATGTGATTATAAATGATTGTACAATAAGGCTTGTTGTCATAGTCTAGTGGTTGATGTTGAGGATTCAAAGTTCCACTTTCTGCTTATGGTGCCACTTGCTTATGTTGTAGGCCTGATTAGTCACTCCGTCCTTTGGTCATATTCCTATTGAGAAAATCCTTCTCTTTACCTTATTGCAGCTCAAGTAGGTAGCAGCGTTCACATTTTCCTGTGAGTTGTTGTAGAAGTGAGAACTTTACTCAGAGTATTGTAGCTATTTATTATTGTAGCTACATTGAGTTGAAGAGATTGAATTGAAGGTCTAAACATGTTATGCGCTCTATTTTTTAGTTTTTGGAGGCATGAGAACCACACGCACAGTGGAGTATCCAGAACGCCCTTGTCAGCCACCATGTGAGGTAAGGATCCGATGTCCATGTGAACATTGTGTTCACACTTTTATACTATCAGGGGATGATGTCCGTGGCCATTTTGTGTGGACTGGAATGCTTCACAGCTATGAAAAATTGGTTTTCCACAGTGAGTCTTCATCCAAACACAATGATGATCGGCAACCACAACCTCAACCTGAAGGAAATGCTAATATCCGTGAAATGATTAAAATTAGGCACTTTGCATATATGCTATTCTAAATACATTTTTTCCAGCTGTATACCACACATTCCCTTCATTTTGTATGTACTCTCTCACCGAGATTCTTTTTGTATAATGTCTCTTGCTATAGATCTTTGATTCGGTAAGTGATTTTCGCTTAGTCGAATTCATGTTTTTATCTTGCATCAGATTTTTTAAACATCATTATTAATTAATTGTGTAAGTACCTCTCAAATGAATATGATTGAAACTCCACACGTTAGTATTTTTCACTTTTTAAACGATCATAGATATTTGACCTTAAATGGTTTCAACTGGTTAGGTTATCCAGGTGTAATTGAATATGTGGGTATATGTTTCTGTTTTGTAACACATGAGTAGTTTCTCGGACAATGCAAATATACTCAACTCAAGTAATGTTTATAACATGTACGTATATGGGATCAAATACATACATACTAGTTACGGTGTCTGCTAATTATGAAAAACACCACTTTATGTGAACAATGCGCTATGGACATCCACGTACGACCGTAAGAATTTTATTCTTGTCATTGAATATGCATGTACTACAGAAGTTCAAAATTGGTGGAATAAATCACTGTTGTAGTTGTTCAATATCATAAATTAGCGACCTGCAAATTCGTTAAGAAAATTTAAAAGTATAAAATAGGAATTCATTTGACAGCAGATCTTTGATGAAAGCTCAAACTAAAGTTTGGTTGGCTGCATATGTACTACTAAAGCAGTACTACTAAAGTCTCGTCATTCATGCACACCTCCCCTGCTTGTCGTTGCACTGCTTTGCGCTGCTAGTTGCCGTCTAGTACCTTGCTAGTAATTGTCTGGTGCTCAACTTTGTAAGTTACCATTGTTTTATTACTGAGATAGCCAAATATGTTCTGCTGCACGGCAACTAGAAAGTTACATTGGCAATGACTCGAGTCTGATCTCACCTTTTGCGATTACATATACAGTAACTTGACGTGTATCATTTTATCCCAGAACAAATAAATTATGGTTCATAATAGTCGCAGTGTATCAACTAGAAAAAATTTCTGCACAAAAGGTATCTTCCTAGTCTCATATACAAAATTATGCTCAAATTACATATTTATGTGTTTACTTGTTAAATTAGAATGTTGTCCAGAATCAGTGCTAGCATGTTTGTTTGTTCTATCATGCCTCGATCATTACTTGCATCTTGTCAATTCATTGTGTGTTAACAATTCATTTTGCTTTTTTGTTTGTAGATTCAAAAGATAAATGGATGATTATATGGCTACATGGCAAGCTGCAATGATGATGATGATGGATGCTTTCACTTTTAGTTAAGTTTTAGGGGTGATGTTCCAGTTGGTCGATGTTCCTCGCTTATGTTTTAGTTAAGTTGTGGGGATGTTGATGGATGCTTTCAAATTAAGTTTTGGTGTCAAGAAAATATTTAGATCATGCATCACATTTGGATGGCGTTACTCATGTAATATCTACTATTGTAATCTAACCATTTTTATATAATATATGATTTATCTCTCCCGTGAGTATATTCTCTTGTTTTGTGTTCACTTGAAATACAAAATTTTCACCATTATGGGGAGCATTAGTTTAATTGCTGACAATATATGTAAAAAACATTATTCACATTATATATGTGCCGACACTTTCAAGCGTTGTAGATTCTTTGTTCCTAAGCAATGGGATTTTGATTCCAGTACATGAAGCACCAACGGATAGAAGTGTTGCACAAGTCTTTTCTATGTGTAGCATTCTTGCAACGGTCCCTTTTACCAACGACAATATAAGCGTTGTAATATGCTCTAGCAACACTGGATAAGGCAATGCATCCCAAACCGTTGGTATTGTCACTAACAACGCATATATTAATTTTTAGATACGGAAAGATGCGTTGCTGTAGGGGGGTTCTTGTTGTAGTGGGAGTTAGTGGATAAAGGATTCATACGCCCAAGTTCTTCGCCTTGGGGTTCACCAGTACTTCTAGTGGAAAAGAAGGATGGATCGTTAAGAATGGTTGTTGATTACCGAGGACTGAATGAAGTGACGATCAAGAACAAGTACCCACTGCCGATGATCAATGATCTGTTCGATAGATTGCAAGGAGCTAAGGTATTTTCTAAGATCGAACTGCGATCAGGGTACCACCAATTGAAGATTCGAGAGCATGATATACCTAAGACGGCCTTTACCACTAGGTATGGGTTGTACGAGTATACCGTTATGTCTTCTGGTCTGACTAACGCCCCAGCATATTTTATGAACTTGATGAACAAAGTATTTATGGAGTATTTGGATAAGTTTGTCATAGTGTTCATAGATGATATATTGATCTTCTCAAAGGATGAAGAGGAGCATGCAGAGCATTTGCGTTTGGTATTGGAGAAGCTCAGAGAACATCAGTTGTATGCCAAGTTTAGCAAATGCGAGTTTTGGTTGAAGGAAGTTGGATTCCTCGGACACGTTATATCCGGAGAAGGAATAGCAGTAGATCCCGCCAAGGTGGACGCTGTGACAAATTGGGAAGCACCGATGACAGTTGGAGAGATACGGAGTTTTCTTGGACTAGCAGGATACTACCGGAGATTTATTGAGAATTTCTCGAGGATTGCAAAGCCAATGACGGAGTTGCTAAAGAAGGATACCAAGTTCAGTTGGACAGAAGAATATGAGGCCAGTTTCCAGGAACTAAAGAAACGTTTGGTCTCATCACCTATGTTGATTCTGCCAGATCAACATAAGGATTACGAGGTGTACTGCGACGCTTCATGTCGAGGACTTGGAGCAGTTCTTATGCAAGAAGGAAGAGTTATTTTGTATGCTTCACGACAACTAAAACCTCATGAGTTGAACTATGCCACTCATGATTTGGAGTTAGCAGCCGTAGTGCATGCATTGAAGACGTGGAGACATTTTCTCATCGGAAACCATTGTGAAGTATATACGGATCACAAGAGTTTGAAGTATATATTCACTCAGAAGGAGCTGAATCTCACGCAAAGGAGATGGCTGGAACTCATTAAGGACTATGACATGAGATTGCATTATCATCCCAGAAAGGCTAACGTAGTAGCCGATGCGCTAAGCCGTAAGAGCCATGTCAATACCCTAATGATGGAAGAATTTCCAAAGGAGTTAGCCGAGGACTTACGAGAACTACGTTTGGAGATAGTTCCGAGAGGCTACATAGCAACACTAGAAATCCAGTCTACCCTGATGGATAAAATCAGAGAAGCTCAGAAAACTGACGAGGAGGTTGCCTCTATAAAGGAGAGGATGAGCGAAGGAAAAGCTAAAGGATTTCGTGAGGATGAACACGACACCTTATGGTTTGAGGACCGCATTTATGTGCCTAACGACCCGGGAATCAGAAAGTTGATTCTACAGGAGGCCCATGATTCACCATACTCGATTCACCCAGGAAATACTAAGATGTATTTGGATTTGAAGGACATTTTCTGGTGGACCGGTATGAAGAAAGATATTGCAGAGTATGTAGCAGTTTGTGATGTATGTCAGAGAGTGAAGGCAGAACATCAAAAGCCGGCAGGATTGTTACAACCATTACCAATACCGGAATGTAAGTGGGATAAGCTAGGTATGGATTTTATTACGGGATTACCCAGAACTCGTTCTGGCTATGACTCGATTTGGGTTGTAGTCGACCATTTAACAAAGGTAGCTCATTTCATCCCCGTAAAGACTACTTATACCAGTGCAAAGTTGGCAAAGATATACATGAACCGAATTGTATGTCTGCATGGAGTTCCGAGGAGCATCGTATCAGATAGAGGAACCCAGTTTACCTCAAAGTTCTGAAATCAGTTACCTGAAACTTTAGGGACCAGACTAGAGTTTAGCACAGCTTTTCACCCGCAGACAGATGGACAGACTGAAAAAGTCAATCAGATTTTGGAGGATATGCTGAGAGCCTGTGCACTAGATTATGGATCTAGCTGGGACGACAAATTGCCGTATGCCGAATTTTCTTACAACAACAGTTATCAATCCAGTTTGAAGATGGCCCCTTTCGAAGCGTTATACGGAAGGAGATGTAGGACTCCGTTGTCTTGGGACGAAGTTGGAGACCGCAAGCTGTTCGGGCCAGATTTGATTAAGGAATCGGAGCAGAAGGTAAAGTTGATTCGCGATAGGCTCAAGATAGCCCAGTCCAGGCAGAAGAGCTACGCGGATTCAAAACGTAAGGAGACCGTTTACGAGGTCGGAGATAGAGTTTATCTTTGAGTATCTCCACTTCGAGGAGTTAAGCGCTTTGGAGTTAAGGGAAAGCTAGCGCCCCGTTTTGTAGGACCCTATAAGATTATGGAACGTATGGGGGAAGTAGCCTACAAGTTGGAACTGCCCGAAGGATTGTCAGGAGTTCATGACGTATTCCATGTTTCCCAGTTAAAGAAATGCCACGCAGAGATGACAGACATACCGCTGAGGGATACTGTGCCATTGGAAGCTATTCAGTTGGACAGCGATTTGACCTATGAGGAGAAACCAGTCAAGATTCTTGAGTATGCCAGCCGAGTCACCCGCAGCAAGGTTATCAAGTTTTGCAAAGTTCAGTGGAGTCACCACACCGAGGACGAAGCCACCTGGGAAAGAGAGGAAGACCTGCAGAAGGACCACCCTCACCTATTTTCTAGCCAACCCGAATCTCGAGGGCGAGATTCATCTTAAGGGGGGTAGGTTTATAACATCCCAAATTTTCAATTTGGAATGTTATACATTAGATCATTATGCATATCATATTTTCTTGCTTTTGGTGATCCAAGAAAAATCCTAAGCAACTCAAGGACCCTCGGAGAGAGTTGGGGATTTCAATATTTTCATATTTGATGTTTCTCAAATTTTGAAAATAGGATCATTTGATTTGATTTATTTTATCTTCAAGTATTTCTATAATAAAATATGAGAGAGGGAGTAAAATGACTCTCCCAAAAATAAGAAATACGGAGGATTTAATAGAAAAATCAAACAAGTTTTATTTGGAGTTTTTATTTGAATTAGGAAAAAAATTGCATGTTTTCAAAATTGCATTTTAGTGCCAAGAAAATGTTTACCCTGTTCTAAATATTCCATTTAGGCGGTGAAAATTTGTTTTGGCAATTTTAGATTTTTATTTTATTTTCTAGATCTCTTTTTCGTAGCGTCGGCGTAAAAAAAGAGAGAGAGGGGGACCCGACCCGACTAGGCCGAAGCCCAGCCGAGCCAGGCCCAAGAGCGCCGCCGCCTTCCCCGCTAGCGCCGGCCGTGGCCGAGCCGGACTGTTGCCACCGCCGCCGCCCCTTTTGCCCCTTCCCCAAGTTTCTAGCCCCCCTCCCCCCTA
>LR738715.1:813266941-813317207 GCA_902687465.1 Secale cereale | reverse complement strand
CTCGCAAGCCGCCACCCCGCCATCGCGACGCCGCAAGCCGCCGCCGCCGCACGCCGCCCCGCCGCCGCTGCTGCTGCTGCCCACCGCCGCCACTACCGCCGCCGCAGCCACCCCGCCGCCTTGCCGCCGCCCGTTGCAGCCCCGCTGCCCACCGGTCGTCGACGAGGTAGCCGCCCAGTTTTCTTTTAGAAGACCGTTGGTTTTTTTAACAACCCTAGTCGGTTTTTCTTTAGATCGGTTTTCTTTTTTTCCGGTTTAGTTAGTTAGTAAACGTTCACTCGTTCGTTCATCCTAGTTGTTTAGTCTCAGCTGACGAACGTCCATTCATTAAGCTGTATTAGTTTTCTTTTTCTAGTTTATTTTCTGATCGCGATCTCTGATCCGATCTTTGTTTTAGTTTATCTTTTTGCTCGTTTAGCAGAATCAGGTGATTCAAGCGCCTGGAGTTCCATCTCGAAATTCTCTTTCCGTTTAACCTAGTCACTCAAGTGTTTGCTTCTGCTAAATTTGGACTTTGGTCCATATTGGTGCGGTAGTTGTTTTTCTTTCGTTGCTTTTCTTTTGCCGTTTCTTTTGCAAACCGGAGTTCTTAAGTTGAACTTTCTGGTTAGATCTCTTATTCGAGTTTTACCCGTGCCTTAGTTAAGTATTTATTGTGTGCTTGTTTGTTTGCGATAGAGTACCCGGAGTGCGCCGCTTGCTACTTTGAATCTCTAGGTTTTGCGGATCATCAGCAAGGCAAGTAACACTTTGATCATACTTTCCAATACCCAGTTTTCATTGCATTAGTCAAACCCTCACACATTGCATGAGTAGGATCAATTAATTTGTGGTACTGGGAAGTAGATTGAGGTAGTACCTATTACCTACATTACTTTCAAACCTTTGGGAGATACTTCTACGTTTGCTGTTAGGCCATGCTATGCTCGTAGACGTGGATTGGGTGAGTGTATCCATGACAGATGTGAGTTTGTTAATTAATGGTTCAACTTAAGGTGGCAACTTTAACACACATCTGGGTGGATTGAGGCACCTGGGTATTCCAGCGATTGCCTGTTTTTCTTTTGGACCGCCACCCAGGCTCAAAGGGATCATGAGATTATTCATACTAGAAACTTCCGTGTGTAGCCACAATCCTATTATGGGCTCTAGCGTAGTTGACTAAGTTGTGCGAACTATTACAGTGGTGGACTAGCAGATGTAGGGGATGTAGGTTGGTACGGTCCACCCGTTTGTAAGGTGCTAGTACTTCTGAAAGACTGTGTCTCGGTCATCCGTTTCTCAAACACCATGCAGTGCGAGAAACCAAACGGAGGCTATCGAGTCTTGTGGGGAAAAGTGCACAAACCTTTGCAGAGTGTACAAACTGGTCATGATTAGCCGTGTCCCCGGTTATGGACGTCTAGAGTATCTAGTACTTGGATATCATGTGAATCTCATCATGTTACTCTAATTAATATTGTTGGGTTTAATGATGATTTTAATTGGGGTTGAGAGGATGTCTATCTTCTCAACGATGTTTCAACTACCATGATAGTTAATTAAAATCTATTCCTTTGCAGTAGGGAAAAATGGCTTTACGCAAAAACTGTAACCATAGAGCTTTCCACCAGCCATATTGCATATAGTATAGCTTTACTTTTGTTACTCTCTATGTGTTACTTTGCCAGCATATTCCATGTGCTGACCCGTTTTCGGGCTGCAACGTTCATGTTACAGACTTTTCAGACGACGAGTAAGGTGCCTTATAGGTCGTGGTTCTATACTCAGTGATGCCATTGGAGTTGATGGACTCACTTATCTTCCAAGCCTTCCGCTGTTATCGTGTTAGATGGCCTTAAGCCATTTTTATTGTAGTAAGTTCATCGTTGGAACTATCGATGTAATAAGTGTGTGATTGCTACTCTGTTATAAATCCTTCAAGTACTGTGCGTGTCAGCATTACTGATCCAGGGATGACATTGATGCACAGAGATCGGACTATTTGAGGTCTGGTCGCTACAGCTCCGTCCTCCAATGCTGCTACCAGGTGAGTGATCGGAGAAGGATCGATCTCGTCATGGCCGAATTTAAGTCTGATTTGATCTCCGGGCGATGAAAGCCCCAGGGCGGCAACGCGATCTAGTAGCTCATTTATGGGCAAGATTTCTGCCAAAAGTCTCATCATCGGAGTAGCCGGAATCGGCATAAAGATGATGCTCGACGGCCGCAGGGAGTGCGGCCGGCCCAGAGGCCATGCGGGCGCATACAGTGAACCCGCCGAGCTGGAGGACCTGGACGATAGCCAGGTTATTTCCGAGGGTGATCCCGTCGTTAATGACGAGACGCGCCATCGATCGCTCATGGCGAGCGCACATCGGAGCTCTCAATGAAAGCACCATTGTCGGTGTCAAAACCGGCAGATCTCGGGTAGGGGGCCCAAGCTATGCGTCTAGAGGATCGATGTTAACAGGAGGTTGGGGACACGATGTTTACCCAGGTTCAGGCCCTCTCGATCGAGGTAAAACCCTACTTCCTGCTATATTAGTATAGATGAATTTGTGTAGAAGAATTGATCTACCTCGAGATCGTAAGGGCTAAACCCTAGGTCTAGCCTATGAGGATATTGTAAGATGACCCCCTCTACAGACTAAACCCCTCGGCTTATGTACACACCGGAGGGTACCTCGGGGTTACAAGGGTGACTTGGGGAGGAATTATTTGATACATCCCGACTCTACACCTGCCTTTCTACGTGCATAGGAGTCCTGGGAGGGCCTTCTGCTTCTTCTTCATGCGGCCCATCAATGCGGCCCAGCTTCAACAACCCAGATGACTGAGGACCCCTGAATACAAGGCTCCCTCACACGTCGGCGTCCTGGAGGTAGCTCGGCCTCGGCTTCAACTACTACCCCTGGAGGGCGTTGCGGTTGCAGTGGACGACGACGTCGGGGTATCGACTCCGGCGTGATGGAGGAGGGCAACGGTTGATGGGTGGGATGGGGTGGCGGACCGAGGACGTCGGGGTTTCGCGGCTGGTGGAGAGGTAGTTTTGGCGCCCACGGAGTATGAATGGGAAATCGGACCGGGGGCAGGGGAGCTAAGGGGGAACCATGTTTCGGTGTGGGACACACTTGTCTTTTTTTTAACAGATGGGACGCGCTTGTTTGAAATTTGGGGAAAGGACAAACTTTGCCCCCCTCTTAAATTTCGGACGTACTGCGGGTCGGGGGTACGACGGTAATCCCAGGTGTCCCAAATAGTGGGCGGGAGAAATTTTGATCGAGCGCATGTGTGTTTAGGCGGCCACGGTGTATGAATGTTTTTCAAAGGCGGTTGTGTGGCGTCTAGATGAAGTTACAAACCTACCCCGGTTTAGACCTTTGGACGTCGGACCGGTAGGTTTCATGGGTAGGAGTTAGAAAAGTAATTTCATTCAACCATACATTGGTCTCATGCGGTTTCGGGCGAGTAGAGGCTCTTTTGGCACTTCGTTCGAAATTTTGAAACAGAAGCATTCACGTTTAGAGTACTCTTGAACTTTGAACATTGAACTAAATAGACAACGTTAAATTTGACCTTGTATGTTTGAAAAGCTCATTAAATTAAGCGCTTCTTTTTAAAACTTTGACATTTAAAAAATCCTATAACTATAATTATTTTGGAATGGAGGAGGTAAATTTGAATCTATTTGGTACACGACTATATATGGTATTATGTACAAAAGCAGAGCAAAGATTGGTGCCCCTATATTTTAGGTATGATTTAACAAATGCCATGATCTCGAATTCAAATAATTGAATGGACTTCATGTTGAATTCAATTTTTTTAAAACCACCTTAAGTTGAATTCAAATGTATGTTAGTTCCTAGCTAGCTATTTGTAATCTTTATTGTGTAACTTTTGTATGTATAATGCGCTTTACACACACAACATGAACAATACTCACGTTTATATTCGAATTGCTAAAGCGATGCATTGTCTGGAGTTCAAAATATTGACTATATGAATCAATTATGTTGAATAATAACATAGACATGCTCAAATTCGATAGAATATAGATGTCCAATGGATGAATGACCGTTCCTTATGCGAATTGCAAATATCATGATCCCATCCTAATATTTGGATACAATTTATATTTTTAATCAATGTGTACATCCGTCTTTTACTTGTAGTTTCACTCTCCATAGGCCCCTCCTCAAACACGCAATAACTTTCTCTCGCACACATACGCGCACACGGTGTATATCCATCGGTGGTCTCTCGCATATGCTCACACACTCTTTCCCGAGGCATCTTTCTCGCACACATGCTCTCGATATCACCCTCCCTCCCTCTCGCAACCATTTACGACTGTTTTCATTAACCTTTATCAGAAGCACTCTTCCTCTCACACGCATACGCACACGCAATCCCCATTGACCCTTTCTCTATACATAGACCTGCCTACGTGTATCATGCATGCACATTATCTTTAGGCACGTCACGCATGCATTGTCTCCAGCTTTCTTCCTAATTGACAAATATGATTCCAGCAGAGCATTCTATAGGATGCCCCTTAAAGTTAGGTTGGATGAATGCTAATATCAGAAACAAGGGGTTACCATAGTCCAAGGACCTAGGGTTACAAATCCTAGCCAGCTTTGTTAGTGGACACATAGTCCTTCACGACTCTAGTATCTTTGTCTTGTACGATGAGTCCTCCATGGGTATCCCTGAATGCGTCACGGGCTGACCAATGTGGCGCGGGACGGAACCGACCCAAGAGCCTCACCTCGGCCCACCGGACCTCACGCGGTGACACAACATCTGCCCCTAGGTCTATTTATCTTCACACACACACATACCAACATAGACACAACAACAACAACAAAAATCTCCTCATGCTTCTATATATCCCCTCCCCCTTACATGTACACAATCAAGGGCATCTCTCACCGTGACATTCTAAACGTCTCCCTCTAGATCTCTCTCATTTCTCGTGCTATCTCTCCCACGTCGCCCCCCCTTCGGCCACTCTATCCATGCCTTTCTCGAATACATACACATACCCTCACTAGACCCTGCCAAATACGTCACCTACACATTCACACATGTTACATCTTTACACGTACCCCATTGATCTAAAAATCCCTCTCTTCACGTTTACTTCGCATAGAGCATTCCTTTTGAATAAAATCACACAAAGTGTGGCCAAAAATTTATTTTATAATCTGTACATATATACAACATTAGAAAGTTATATGGAGTATGAAAATTAGTTTGCATTGCATGGTGCATCCAATGATATTTATTCCACAATGTGAATTTGTATATCTTTATACTATATATAAAGTTAGTCATAATAAAGAGAAACGAAGAGAAAAAAGCGCTGCTAGTACTTACCAGGAAAAGCGCTGCTAGAATACTCAATAATAGTGATTCTGCATTGAAATTTTGCATGCAGAATGAAGTATGCCAAAAAATCAGAATTTTTTGAATTTTTCTTGATTTTTTTGTATTACTGCTCACATCAGGAAAAAAAAGCTCCTGGGTGTAGAAACTCCACGTCCGCCGATAACTCTCTTCAGCTACTGTAGCTCAAGTGTTCACACATGCACCCCTTTTAAGACTACTTCTTGCCGAAAAAGGGTTTCCCCCCGCATTGTATTACAAAGCAACCAACCGATACAAGCAGTGAAGGTGCTGGGGCGGAAGCAGCACAGACACGCCCAAAAGAACCGAAAGAGAAGTACAAAAGAAACAAATGCAAAAGAAACAAATGCAGACAACGGCGGATCGACAAAAAAACGAAGAAGCCTTACGACCACTACGCCCATCGGAAATCTCCCACCGAGCTCCTAGACTCCGAACCATCGGTACCAATCAACACCTCCAAGAAGGGACGCGACGATGACGATGCTGCTGCCAAGGGTTTCCCCCGGTATGCGGCAAGAAGAGAGGAAGGGTAGCCCACGAAGCCCTCCTGGAAGGTCCGGCGGCACACTCAGGCGCCACCAAGTCGGTGTCGGTCAAGACGACCTTGATTTCTCCCGATCCCAAACTACACCTCGGGCGCTCCGGAGTGCGCCACCAAACTGACCACCACCCTACGCCAACATGGTCTTGAAGCTTTCACGCCGTCTCACCACGGCAACACGAAGTGAGGTCTGCAAGCCGAAGATGAGGAGCCGGGACTAGAGGCAGCAGCACCGTCAGCACATGGGGTGATTCAACCTCCACCGTCAACGACGGTAGCCGACCGGACGCAATAGCAGGAGCATACCAGGACTATGGGTCCACATGCCCGGCCGGGCCCTCATAGGCCCGTAAAGCTCCCGCCTTCACGCTGCAACAGGCACGCCGTCGGCGTCGCCGCCCTCGGTCCGAGCTGCTCCACCTCCCCACCACGCAGAAAACAACGAAGCCGCGCCAGGGGATGGCCCACTAGAACCCAGATGGGGCCCGCGGGGGAGCAGACTGAGCTGGGGGCGCGCCGCCGACCACCCCGCGCCACCAAGCTGCGCCGCCGCCAAGGAGACGCGCCACCACCTCGCCCGCCGCTGGGTCGCCGGATCGCAGCCATACCGAGGAACACCGCCGCCGTCCCCTGCCCCGGGAAGGGGAAACGGGCGTGCGGGGACAGGAAGTCCCGCCGCGGCCAACGCCACCAGGACCAGTGCCGGGGGCGGCCGCCCGCGGCGGCAGGGGTGGAAAGGGGTGGAGGGCCGCCGAGAAAGAAGGAGGCGTGCCGCCCTGGGCACCTCCCAGGGAGGCGGCGCAAGGGCGGATCCGGGAGAGAGAGGGCTGGGCCCGGGCGTCCGGCAGTCCGCAGCGTCGCGGGAGCGATAGGATGGCTGGCGGCGGCGGGAGGTGGGGAGGAGGAACCGTAGCGAGAGCCTAGGTCGGGAGCGGGACGGGTCGGGAGTGTCTCCTACAAACTGGATCAACTCTGAGGACTACTTATTTCACTCCTCCCTCTATATTACTAAGTGCCATAGCTACTTTTCTGACACCTCAGAGATTATATATACGCAATATTGTGCATAAGCGTGCATGCAGTCTAGTCCAATACAATACTATATTTGATTTAGGCAGTTGATTATCGATATATCACCGTGATGAGAAGGATATTAATTCTTTTGTTGCTTTGTCCATACGTCTGTACTTGTAGTTCGACAGTTCGGCATGAGAGGTAGGAGGATGCAAACACGCACAGTATGTAAGGGAGCAGCACATGTGGTGCTCTTCTTCTTGTTACACAAATGCAGGGCTAATACATGATTAGTCGCTATGCTACACGGTATATACACATACTGTTGAAGCATAGGAACGAGAATATACTCGCCGACATTACTGACGTCTTGTTTTCGGCCTTGGTACAACATTTATCCTCGTTTCATGATTTTTCGTGAGAGCCGAAAGTACCAGATGTGCAAGGTAGTTTGAAAGGCCTGGGCACCCCAAATGTAAAATTCCTTGCGTGGTTGGCAATTCAAAATAGGGTATGGACGGCTGACCGTTTAGCCACAAGGGGGTGGCCAAACTGTGGCCCTTGCCCCCTCTATAGGAGGGAGCAGGAGACCGTTGAACATCTTTTCTTCAACTGTCGTTACACGCTGAGATTGTGGGGTTTGGTGAAGGACTGATTGCAACTTGTCAGCTTCGACTTTTCACTTTGGGCGAACTACAGGAACATCAAAGATTGATGGTTCGACATGGATTACATCCAAAGAATCCATGGAAGGGCGATGCCTTCGCTCACTATGCTAGCATGCAACACAATTTGGGATGAAAGGAACACAAGAGCTTTCCAAAGCAAATATGTGCCCCCAATCATCCTTCTTCACACCATTCAGAGGATGGCGAAACTTTGGGCGACCGCGGGTGTGAAACATTTGAGGCATATTCTGCCAGGGGAATAGCGATTGTGTGTTGTGCACCCCCCCTGGTGGGGGGCTTACTTTCTTTTTTGCATGTAACCTTGTCAGACTTCTTTCTCTCTTAATTAATGAAAAGGGGCAAATCTTTTGCCCCACGTTTCAAAAAAAAATGTCCCAGACTCTACCTTCGCTCTAAACAATAATTTTAGGAATATTTCCCAGTGAATGCTTTTAATAAGAAAGTTGTCATCTATGGACCTTAAAGATCCCAAGATGCAGGCGAACTGCGATTTTACAATGTGTCAATCAGGTCTCGTGGATCACTCGGAGCCAAAATACTATGCAACGGATGTCCTGTAAAGGGTCTCATTTCAAATGGAACCCTCGAACGAGATAGCGCCGTATCAATTGTGAAGAAGTGATAGGAAATGGAAAAGGACACGAGCTGTATACACGAACATCGAACTCAACGAAGGAGCAGTGTCTTGAAGGGCGGCATGGCCAAAGGAGCCGTGTGTTCTTTCGGCTCCTCGTCGACTAGACCCATGCTCCCGCCGAGGCGCCGACGCACCACCGGCATTCCAACCCAACCCGTAGTGGGCCCCCACCATCATCCCACTCCGTCGGCATCCTGAACGGCAGCTTCGGCGACCTCTCTCCCTCTCCGGCTGCAGGATCTACAATCAGTGGCGAATCTAGGAAGAAAATGAAGGGTAGGCTCAAGTGAACGGCGAGAAAACTAAGCTCTCTGTTGGAGAAAAAAAATTAACCATCATGTCCTAATCTTGTTGTCAAAATAAGCTCCGAATTTCCCAAATTACTATTTTTTGGGCATTAACTATATGTTTTCGAGTTTTTTTTTAAATATATATGAAATTTTGAACCAAAATTTGAATGTATCTTGCAGAATAACCATTATCTCCCCATCTTGTTGTACATATAAGTTGGAGGGATTACAATCACAATAGCAAAGGGAAGGGTATCTGGGTTCATATTAGTTGCGATAGGTTCAGGTTCAGCGTGGGGGGTACATACATGCATACTCATTTTTTGTACTCTTCTTTTTTGCTTGCATTGGACACTAAATTTGTTAACAGTACATGAACTAGCTAAAAAATTTAAATAATATAATTTTTCTATTAATTTTCATAAATATTACGCTGACTAAAAAAATTTCAAAAATAATACACCGTCGGCCCGCTGCAGGCCGATTGGATTCCAGTCGATCTACAGCTGGCCGACTGGCCCCTGTCGGCCCACTGTGGGCTGATTGGGTCCTGTCGGCCCACTGTGGGCCGACTGGAGCTAATTGTTTTTGCAAAAAAAGTAGGCATAAAAATATATGTTTAAAAAATGTTAATCATGTAATTAAAAAAAATTAAACGTGTATAAAAAATGTTCCTGATGTATAAAAAAATGTACAATATATATGCAAAAAATTTGACTAAAAATATGTTTAATCATGTATTTAAAAATTGTTAAATGTGTGTATAAAAAATGTTCCTTATCTATACAAAAAATATAGAATGTGTATGAAAAAAGTTGACACCAAAAATATATGTTTGAAAAAATGTTAATCATGTATTTAAAAAAAATGTTAATCATGTATTTGAAAAAATGTTCCTTATCTATACAAAAAATATAGAATGTGTATGAAAAAAAGTTGACACCAAAAAAATATGTTTGAAAAAATTGTTAATCATGTATTTGAAAAAATGTTGAACGAGTACACAAAAATGTTTCATGTATTGGAATGAAAGGTTAAACGTGTATAACAAAATGTTCCAGCTCCGGATCCGGTATGGGAGCATCACGGACCTAAGTATGATTGGTTGCTCTTTTTGTATGGAACTGGAATATTTGTTTCAAACATATTTTTTTGGTGTCAATTTTTTTTCATACAAATTCTATATTTTTTGTATAGATAACGAAAAAAAATTATAGACACATTTAACAATTTTTAATCATGTATTTGAAAAAATGTCAACTTTTCAAACATATTTCTTTGGTGTCAACTTTTTTTCATACACATTCTATATTTTATGTATATATAATAAGGAACCCTTTTATACACGCATTTAACAATTTTTAAATACATGCTTAACATTTTTTTAAACATATTTTTAGTCAACTTTTTTGCATATATATTATAAATTTTTTGTATACATCAGGAACATTTTTTTATACACGTTTCACATTTTTAATTACATGATTAACATTTTTTAAAATATATATATTTTTTATGCCTACTTTTTTTTGCAAAAACAATTAGCCGAGCCAATTAGCTCCAGTCAGCCCACAGTGGGCCGACAAGACCCAATCAGCCCACAGTGGGCCGACAGGGGGCAGTCGGCCAGCTGTAGGCCGACTGGAGTCCAATCGGCCTGCTGTGGGCCGACTAGGCCCAGTCGGCCTGCAGCGGGCCGACGGTGTATTATTTTTGAAAATTTTTTATCCGGCGTAATATATATGTACTATTGAGCTGGGATGAAAGTAGCAGTAGTACTAGTAAAAAAAGATTGTTTTTTGGAGGGCAGGCTTGAGCCTGTTTAAGCCTGTCTAGTAGACTCGCCGCTGTCTACAATAATGAACTACCCAAACTGCCCCTGCCTCCTGAATATACTACAAGGATTTCGTGGTAGTATTGTCATATCTGTTGTTGGATCCCAGAAACAAACGGTCAAAAATTACATGATGTACCATAAAAGGTCTCATCTATTCATATGGGGCATATGGTTACCTGATGGGCCGCTCCACATGACTGAAGGCGCCGGGCGTTCGGGGTAACTTGTCCTGGTTAGCTCGTGCTTCACAAGTTGAGAAGTGATCGCGAACGGAATAGTACTTAGGGCATGTACAATGGTTGATAAGATAGTTTTATCTTAAATCTTGCATGTAATTTAGCGATGACAAAAAAGAACGTCTACAATGGGTTATCTCTTAGCCTTATCTTCAATAATTAGTAATTTCTAAAAACATGGTGAGACATATTGTGCACTACGTGGGGATATAGATTTGAAGCTACTTAAACTCTGGCCCTGACTGCACGAGCAAACTTACACTAAAAATATATAAGAGTTTGATGGACTCGTCATGTTGGTAAAAGACACATGTCTTGCTATCTTACTACTTGTGCTGTGCCAAGTTATTTCTAGTTAAGATGACCTCTTTGTTTAGAATCTGGATGAATATCTTCACTTATCTTAGGAGAATTTTGAGCTTCCATAATTTCTTATTATCAAACGGAACATCAATGTGAACCATTGCATCATACAAGGATTTGACTGAAAACTACCATTCAAATGCAAATTCCACAAGAACTTGTCTGGTTCGACTGACAGCTGAATGGCCTCCAGACGGACGAGTAATTCATTCCATGCTACCAGGTGAGGCCCAAAAAGGTCCCTGTAGAAAGAAATATCAGGGGTTTCTTGTCCCAATACATGTTTGATCATGACGAATTTATGTCTGACGATCCTATACAAGCTAGGGTATTGCACCATAAGTGAAGTGGCCCCAGCCAGGTGTCTTCCCGGAATCGAACCTAAGAACCACCCCTAACCGAGAAAATAGCGAATTGGAAAAAGAATTCCTTGGCCTTCATCACGCCACTCCAAAAATGTGAATCACGGGGTTTTCAAAGAACTTGGGAAATCACGTACTTGTTAAGAATGATTTCCTGCCACACTCCATTCTTAGTGAGTAGTTTGAATACACATTTACTCAGGAGAGTGATGTTTTTAATCTCAAGATCCTGAACTCCAAGGCCCCCTTAACTTTTAGGTCGGCATATTTCTTTTAGTCCGGTTGTATGTAAACCCCCCTTCACCCCCATCCCCTAAAGTGGTAAAGAAGGAGGCTCTTTTGTGGGGACCCCGACTCATAAGTCGTGATCACCGAATGCACGTGTACAGTGATCCCAGAGATCAATGCTCACTGAACACACAGAAGCTGAATAACAAGAGTCTTACATCCATACATACCGTATTACACAAATAGGATCACTATGATCAAGTCTTGAGTATATCATTGCAGCGGAAATCTTCAATAACAACTTGGACCCATGCCATCTGTCTTAACCCTACAGCCATTCTGACTGGGAAGCGTCCTAGCTCGCAAGTCCGTCACCAAAAAAAATTCCAGATATCATGTTCTTTCATGACTGGCCAATAAAATAACCAGTGGCAAGCCAATGAGTACTTTAAATGTACTCGCAAGCAAACCAAGTGTGATGACAGAATAATTATGCAAGGCTCTACTGCTAAATTGGCAGTTTTGCGGAAAGCTAGTTTTTCATATGCAAGTATGATCAACATATAACAAGGGCATGCATGCGTCTGCAACAAGTATCAGGAGGTTACAGACATCAACATCGTGAAAGAGTCATGAACAACTCCTGCTCACGCTCATCGTGACTTTCTCACAATAGCATCAACAGATTTACCCAAACCGTGTTGTTTTCCAGAAACTTATGGACATAGTCTAAGCAGCACCACCCAACTGTCCTTGACCGTGGACACGGCTATTCGAAAAGTTTGACACTCTGCAGAGGTTGCACACTTTACCCACAAGACCCGGGGAACTTCCGTGTCATCCACGACCCGCGGTACCTCAAGTACCCGGGGTAAGCACCCGATCACTATCTTTCCCTAGACGACACTAACACAGAGTCCACTCGATTGGTACTAACCCCCGTGCCCAACATTTCACATCTTAAAAATTGTGGAGACTCGCTCCCATATTCATCACATACCACTGACACGGGGTACCAACGGTGTGTTCGGTGCCCTGTGAAAACAGTCATGGCCGCCTATCCAAGCACGACTCCGTCCCGAGAGTGACCTCATGTCACCCCCGTCACTAGTAATGCGGGCACCATGCTAGTATCGACCTAGGTAATCAATAATGCCCTTTCCCATATAAGGGTAGAGTGCTTGCGCATGTTTGGTTGGGACGGTAATCACACATAAATCTAATCCATCTCTGTAAACAACACTTTCATCAAGCCTCGGTGCACTACTTCTCCACCAAGTAGTGCCCTAGTTCCTCATCATCTCCTAGGGACATTAGTCGCACCCACTGGGTTATTTGCAAGTATGTCAAACCACACTTGTTTCTCTGAATGCATAACCCTGACCCATTTTGCGTAGCCAACTACTATAGCATACATCTATCTACTCCCACCGGCATAACCCTCATAAGAAGGTAGGGTCATGCTTGATGCAAGTTTCAATGGTAAAGTAACAAAGGTACCAACCCAAGTGGTCACCACCTCAACATGATTCCGCTGCATTGATAATAAGGTGCTATGAGAAATGCATAAAAAGGTTTCTCAAACATAGTCAAAGGACTGCTTGCCTTGTCCTTCCGAGTCTTCAAACCATCTCGTCCATCTCCAAGTACTCCATTTATTTTGTCAACTAACGACGGAAACAATCATAATAAGCAACACAACAAGGCAAAAATAGAAGTGCTCTAAAAATAGGAGTTGGACTTTTCTAGGATACCTCTGGTCATATGAAAAATGACCAAGGTGGTTTCATTTCAACATGGCAATGGGTACCCGTTACCCGCTAACCCGACGGGTAAAAACCCTATTAGGGTAAGGGTATGGGAAAATAAAATACCCATGGGTATTTAAATGGGAAAAATCTATACCCATCGGGTAAGCCGGGTATGGGTACGGGAATACAATACCCATACCCGTCTACTCGCCTACCCGCATCTTAATACGTCTTACAGATAGGCCCCCTATGTCATTCACTAGAAAAAGAAAAAACTTAAGCACCCAGCAGCCGCAACCCTAGCCCCCGCAGGCCCGCACCGCACAAAACCCCCTGGCCCTGCGCCCCTCGACTCAACCCTCACCCCCACCCCATCGTGCCGTCAGACAAATCTTATCTCCACCCGAGCCACAACCCTAGGTGGCCGCCACCGCCACCGGCCGCCGCCGCCGGCCGCTGCGGCTGCCTGGGCAGGGCACCAAGCCATCTCCCTCCGTCCCTCGTCTCCACATCTCCTCCCTCCATAGAGCCTCATCCCCTCATCTCTCTTGCCGCAGCTCATCCATCTCAACCGCCGGACAACCGGAGGCAGCACCTCCAGACCTCCAGGCCTCAACTTCAGCGCGGATGGAGAGCGGTCCAGAGGACGTCGAGGAGGCCCACTACTTCGGCGCGGATGAGAACCTTGTCCGCTCAACCTCAACACTCGTGGCTGAGGACGATCTCGGACAAGATGGCACCGGCGGGAGTGGTTCTCTGGTGCGGATACCGACGCCTTCGTCTACCTCCAAGAACATGCGTCTCCAACATCCTTCAACGGGGCAGAATCCCGGGCGACGCTCCAACTCATCTGCGCCCGGTTACAAGGTGGGCCGTGGCCGTGGCCGTGGAGGCGCGACGGCGGTAGCCAACACCTGGCAGAGTCCGGCTGCTCCTGCTCCTGCGAGGAACACATCGACTCCACCAGCTAAAAGGGCACCAAAGCGTCCAAAGCGGTGAAATTTTTCTCACTTTTTCATAAATTCTATGATGCATGAACTGATATGTTTGATTCTGTTGTGTATGAAGTCTGTTTGATCTTTTTTTTAAATGTTGTTATCTTGGTGATCTTTAGAACATATTTTATTGTTCTAGTTCATGATAGAAGTTTTATATACCCATTGCCATGATAGAAGGTTATATATAGTGGAACATTTCTGTAACTTTTACAAAGAGATTTCTATGATTGTTTATGTAAACATTTTTGTGTGGTATATTAAGTTTGGACAAATGTAGTTGTGCTATATAGTGAATTGTTAACTTTCTTGTGCAGTGATACAAGCAATGGCCGAAGCCAAGTAGAGGAGTCCATGGACACAACGACACCAATGGATGAAGATGGAGATCATGTTAGCATTTCAGACGGTGAAGGAGAAGAGGATGAGGCGGAAGAGGTGCATCCGCATCAACCATCTAGTCACAAGCTCATGTCTAAGGTTTGGCTCGACATGAAGAAGATAAGGATAGATGGAGAATGGAAGGCCAAGTGTAATTGGTGTCATAAGACACTTACCGCAGGATCAAGGAATGGTACTAAGCATCTAAAGTTGCATCTTCAGAGTTGCACTCTTAGGAAGTTGAAGACGAAGGATGGTAAAACTTTGCATCAAGCCTCATTGAAGGTGATGGCCGAGAATGATGGGAAAGTGAGCATGGAGAGCTACACTTTTAATCAAGAGTACGCTAGAGCAGAGCTTGGCAACATGTTGGTGTTGCATGATTATCCTTTGTCTATGGTGGACCATGTTGGTTTTAGGAGATTTATTGCTGCACTTCAGCCATTGTTCAAGCTGTATACTAAAAATACTATTAGGTAATATGCTACTATGTCTTTAGTTTTCTGTTTCCTCTTAATGTTTCTTGTTTCTCTTGTGCAAATAACATTGACTCTGTTCCTTATCTTTTGTTTTGTAGAACTGACATTATAGAAAGGTACAACACAGAAAAGAAGAAGGCCATCGAGTATATGAGTATGGTACAATCAAGGGTCGCAGTCACCACCGATATGTGGACTTCTGACAGCCAAAAGAAGGGATATATGACTATTACGGCCCATTTCATTGATGAGTCTTGGAGGCTAAGGAACATTCTCATGAGGTATATACATGTTCCCACATCATATATTTTGTTGTACTTATTTTCAGCAGTCCGTTAAGCTTTTGTCAACTATATAACCATTGCGTTTGTGTGCATATTGTAGGTTTATTTATGTTCTAGCACCACATAATGCAGAAGTGATAGCTGAGCAGCTCCATGAATCATTGGTTGAATGGAATCTTGATGAAAAGCTCTTGACCGTGACCGTTGATAATTGCAACGTCAATGACAAGGCAATTGCTGAGATTGTGGGCAAGATAGGAAAAAGCAAGCTTCTTTGTGAAGGTACTTTACTTCACATGCGTTGTTGTGCGCATATTTTGAATTTGATAGTGAAGGATGGCTTAGATATCATAAAATCAGCTATAGAAAACATTCGTGAAAGTGTGGCATATTGGATCGCCTCACTAAAAAGGATAGAGAAGTTTGAGGAAATGGCCAAGTATAAGAAAGTGAAAATAAAAAGGAAGTTGAGACATGATTGCAAGACTAGGTGGAATTCTACTTTTGTAATGCTTGATATTGCTTTGCCTTATAGACTTGTCTTTGAACGTGCAAAAGAAAAAGAAAAGCAATATGAGTGGCTACCTAGTTCAGAAGAATGGGCTTTCGCTGTAGATGTTGTAGAGAGACTTAGGTTGTTCTATGAAATAACCGAGCTATTTTCTGTAACTGATTATGTGACTGCCAATGTGTACTTCTCTAAGATATGTGAAATTAAATTGAAAATGAGGCAGTGGGAAGAATCTAGCAACAACACTATCAAAGAAATGACAAAGAGCACGACTGAAAAATTTGATAAGTATTGGAGCGACATCCAAGGTCTAATGTCTATAGCCACACTTCTTGATCCTCGATACAAGAAGCAAATGTTGGTAGCTTGCTTTGCCATGCTCCATGGCATTGAGCCATCTTCTTATGAATGCATTGAAAAAGTTGATGACATAGTTGCTAGTCTGCGCTTATTATTGGAGGAATATGAAGTGGAAAAATGAGGCATATACACCGGAGGAAGAATCTATGATTTCTACAATGAAAGCTCCTGCAATCATGAGTGTCTTCCAAAACATTGTAGCTCAACAAATGCCTGCAACAGCTAGACTTCAAGGTGAAATAGATCAATACTTGAATGATGGATTAGTGCCTTACGTTGAGAAGTTCAACGTGTTGGATTGGTGGAAAGTGGCTGGAACTAGGTATCCAACCTTAAGGAAAGTTGCAAGGGACATATTTTCTATTCCTGTTACAACGGTTGCTTCAGAATCAGCTTTTTCTACAAGTGGCAGAAAGCTCAGTGAGCATAGAAGCCGATTGACACCACATATGGTTGAGGTTTTAATGTGCTCACAAGATTGGCTTAGAAACAAGTTCAAAGGTGAGAAAATAGTGCTTTCTATTAATATTTTCTCTTGTTTTCAGATTGTTGACAATTGTTTACTTTTGTAGATTCTAAAACAGGAGAAGCTAGCTTTTGGACTTGCCTTCAAGACATCCAAGAAGGGATGCAGGTACATAAGAAGTGCACATATACCTTTCTTGTTTATGTCTTGGAAATATAAAACTCTCCAGAATTCAAGTTCTCATGTCTTTCTTGCATATGTCTCAAACTAGGATTTGGCGCTTTGAGCGAGATGTCAAAGCTCATGAAGATGAAGTGGAGAGAAAATCAATCTACTATGATGACTATGTGTCGAACTTGAACGGTTGAACCTATTTGTGTGTTGAAATTGAACCTATTTGTGTCAAACCTATGTGCTTGTTGAACCTATTTATGTCAAACATATTTGCTTATTGAACCTATAACCTATTTGTGTCCAATCTATGGCTGAAATGTGTTATGTCTATGGCTGAAATGCTATCTATATGTGCTGAAATGCTGTTTATATGTGCTGTAATGTTGATTATATGTGTTGTAATGTTGTTTATATGAGCTGGAATGTTGAAATATGAGCAGGAATGCTGTTTATATGTGCTGGAATGCTGTATATAAGTGCTGCAATGCTGAAATATGTGCTAGAATGTTGTCTATGTGTGCTGGAATGTTGTCTGTGTGAGCTGAAAATGGGTTATATGTTGCTGAAATGTTGGCATGTGGTATATATGTTGCTGAAATGATGAAATGTTGTATATATGTGATGAAAAGCTACAATATATTTGCTGAAATGTCGATTGGGTGAGGTGATAGATTTGGGTATTTTTACCCGCGGGTATTACCTGTACCGGGCCGGGTACGGGTATGGGAACAATTTTATACCCGGGGTGCGGGTAAGGGTATGGGTATGGGCTAAATTTTTTGAGACGGGTAAGGGTTTGGGCGCGTATTACCCGCACCTGAACCCGACGGGTGCCATGCGTAGTGGTCAGGGGCATAAGGGTTCTAGCGACCAACAGTTTTGAAGGGGGAAGAGATTAATAAGGAAAGTATAGCCTAGTTTTCAAAAAAACTGAGAAGGGAAGAGAAGTATAGATAGTTTTGAAAAGTAGTAATAGTTTTGGAAATAGTTTCACCCTAACTAACGACCATGCTAACTAAGGCTTCCTACAGTCAGGATGGCTCTGATACCAGCTCTATGGGGACCCCGACTCATAAGTCGTGATCACCGAATGCACATGTACAGTGATCCCAGAGATCAATGCTCACTGAACACACAGAAGCTGAATAACAAGAGTCTTACATCCATATATACCATATTACACAAATAGGACCACTATGGTCAAGTCTTGAGTATATCATTGCAGCGGAAATCTTCAATAACAACTTGGACCCATGCCATCTGCCTTAATCCTACAGGCATTCTGACTGGGAAGCGTCCTAGCTCGCATGTTCGTCACCAAAAAATCTCCCACATATCCTGGTCTTTCATGCTTGGCCAATAAAATAACCACTGGCAAGCAAATGAGTACTTTGAATGTACTCGCAAGCAACCCAAGTGTGATGACAGAATAATTATGCAAGTCTCTACTGCTAAATTGGCAGTTTTGCGGAAAGCTAGTTTTTCATATGCAAGTATGATCAACATATAACAAGGGCATGCATGCGTCTGCAACAAGTATCAGGAGGTTACCGTGAAAGAGTCATGAACAACTCCTGCTCACGCTCATCGTGACTTTCTCACGATAACATCAACAGATTTACCCAAACCGTGTTGTTTTCCAGAAACTTATGGACATAGTCTAAGCAGCACCACCCAACTGTCCTTGACCGTGGACACGGCTATTCGAATAGTTTGACACTCTGCAGAGGTTGCACACTTTACCCACAAGATCCGAGGATCTTCCGTGTCATCCACGACCCGCGGTACCTCAAGTACCCGGGGTAAGCACCCGATCACTATCTTTCCCAATACGACACTAACACAGAGTCCACTCGATTGGTATTAACCCCCGTGCCCAACATTTCACATCTTAAAAATTGTGGAGACTCGCTCCCATATTCATCACATACCACTGACACGGGGTACCAACGGTGTGTTCGGTGCCCTGTGAAAACAGTCATGGCCGCCTATCCAAGCACGACCCCATCCCGAGAGTGACCTCATGTCTCCCCCGTCACTAGTAATGCGGGCACCATGCTAGTATCGACCTAGGTAATCAATAATGCCCTTTCCCATATAAGGGTAGAGTGGTTGTGCATGTTTGGTTGGGACGGTAATCACACATAAAGCTAATCCATCTCTGTAAACAACACTTTTATCAAGCCTCGGTGCACTACTTCTCCACCAAGTAATGCCCTATTTCATCATCATCTCCTAGGGGCATTAGTGGCACCCACTGGGTTATTTGCAAGTAGGTCAAACCACACTTGTTTCTCTCAATGCATAACCCTGACCCATTTTGCGTAGCCAACTATTATAGCATACATCTATCTACTCCCACCGGCATAACCTTCATAAGAAGGTAGGGTCATGCTTGATGCAAGTTTCAATGGTAAAGTAACAAAGGTACCAACCCAAGTGGTCACCACCTCAACATGATTCCGATGCATTGGTAATAAGGTGCTATGAGACATGCATAAAAAGGTTTCTCAAACATGGTCAAAGGGCTGCTTGCCTTGTCCTTCCGAGTCTTCAAACCTTCTGGTCCATCTCCAAGTACTCCATTTATTTCGTCAACTAACGACGGAAACAATCATAATAAGCAACACAACAAGGCAAAAATAAAAGTGCTCTAAAGATAGTAGTTGGACTTTTCTAGGATACCTCTGGTCATATGAAAAATGACCAAGGTGATTTCATTGGGATATGATCAATGGATATCTCTGAACATTTCAATATGATGTAATCAGGGGATTTGTGGATTTGCAAGAAGTGTACATAAGAATTATTTTAAAAAATGGTCAGAGGCACCTATCTAATAAAGAATGATTTTAGAAGCAGCTAGGAGTTGGTTTCACTTGATTTGGAGTTCAAATGAATTTCCTAGGGTTTTGCAAAGTTGACAAATATGAAGAAATGGCTCATTATTTTGCGGGGTACAGAAAGTATTAGGAAAAATGTTCCAAAACTAAGTTTTGATATTACAAGCATCTAGGAATTTGAACCATTGCATTTGGATCAAATTTGAGCTCTCTGTGATTTTCTAAAGTTTGTCACAGAAATAGAAAAATGAGATTTCATAAATAGTTTTGAAGGAAAGGTTTCTGGAAAAATGTGCAAATAGCACCATGTGATAGATCATGATTTATGGAGCCAGCAGAAATTTGAATCATCAAGTTTGGAATTCATTTGAATTATTTATGGATTTTTGAAGTTTACTGGAAAAAGAAAAAAGAAAAAGATCATCTACCTTCTTGTGCGCCCTGTGTGAGGCTTAGGGGCGGAGCGCACTGGCCTGGCCCAGATGCCTCGCTGCACAGGAGGGGAGGCGAGACGTCGAAGACGCTTACGGGGATTACGTCTTCCAAGCGGGGAGGCGGAAGCAGCAGAACCTGCTTCCACTTAACCTGACCGGTGGGTCGGCCCATCCGCCGCTGCCGCTGACAGGCAGGGCCCCCGCTAGCTGGCAGGCGGTCGTCCCCTACCTCTCGCCTGAGGCAAAGGAGCGATGGGGAGGGAGCGGCCGAGCGGCGCCGATGCTCGCCCCGGCGGCTCTGGCCATCCCCGGTGGCGCTCCGGCCACCGGAGTGATCAGGGCGGAGGGGAGCACCTGCTGGCGTGCTCTTCTTGCGTCGGGAAGCAGTTCAGTCGCCACGGTTTAGGCGACGGCGGGGAAGGTCGTCGGCCAGCATTGGCCTCGAGCACACGGCGTACTAGGGGTATAATGGCGGCGGCAGGGGCCTCAAGGTGGTGGTGAGGGGGTACTGGAGTGGGTAGGGGAAAGAAAGAGGGGCCGAGGTGCCCGAATCCGAGCGGCGGTCGGCGGCGGCACTCCGGCCATGGAGGGGGTAGGAGGGCACGGGAGAGAACTCGAGGATGTCTGGGGAATGCACAACAGAGAGGGGGGTCAGCAGAGGCGAGAGCGAGCTCGGGGGGTGGCTTAGATGGGCGTGGCCGCGGTGCACCGTGTGCGTGGTCCAGGCCATGCTCGGGCGAGCTCTGCGGAGAGGTGAGAAGAGAGGATAAGGAGGGGCCCAATAGCGAGGCGTGTTGTGGACGTCGAGGCGACCTCGACGGACACGCTCGCTCTGCCCAATGCCACCTGGGTGCCTCGGGAGGGCCGAGCTACAGTGCCTTGGCGCACTGTAGCGCGCTCCAGAGCGCGACTTTGGCCGGCATGGGCGTGTCGCTGCGCCCTGGCCGTGTTCCCCAGTGTCCAACAGCCCTAGGGGGTAGTAAACAAGGTGGGCATGGCCTTGGATGCCCTGGTTACCCAATGGAAGAGGAGGGAGGTTGAGGGAGAGTGGGAATTGGGCTGTCCAGCAGAGTAAAATGGGGTTTTGCCCCCCTCAATCATTGAGCTGTGGTGCAGCCATTGCTGCTGGAGGTAGAAGGGGTCTAGGAGATACTGTGGTAAAAAGTTGGGCTCAAGGAGAATAGTGTAAGTGGTCAAAGTGGTGATTTTTTAAAAGTGACAGAAGGTGTTTGATGCAAATTTGGGCAAGCAAATTAACTCCACTTGACATGAGACTTAACAGGATCAAATGGCATATAGAAATAGGGTATTCCACCATGTTTGAGCTCATTTGAAGAAACTTGCCAATGTAACTTTGGTGAACCCTAGAAATCAGCAGAAATGACTTTTCCAAGATTAAGTTAAGCAAATCATCTTTCCACATGCACCACTTGGTGTAGTGTCATCATTTGGGGTTGTGATCATGTCCACAAAATTTGAGGCCCCAAGTAAAAACTTGGCAATGTGGAGTTGTTCAAATTTGGATCTGGTCAGAAAGGGTTTTGGGGCACTTAGATCAAGTTATCCTTCTCCAAAACTTGTGCCATTTGCAATAGATGCATATTCACATCATTTGAGCATGTGCACCAAGTTTGAGAGCATTTGGACAAGTTTGGCAATGTAAAGTTGCTCAAACTTCAAAATGGACAGAAATAGTTTTGAGGGGATTTGATGATGTTTTCTTGATCTTCAAGGCATGAGGCTTTGCAAGATCATCAAACATGTCATATTTGACGTGATAAAATTTCCCTGGAATTTTTGGAGAATATTTCCTTTATAAATATTTCAAAAGCTTGAAATATCCAGAAAGGGTTTTGGAAGGATTTGTCCAATATTTTGAACATGACCAAGTGTTGAAACTCTTATATATGGACAATATATGTCCTATGAGTCTCCCTGAATTTTGAAAAATATTTTTGAAACAGTTAAATAATTTTAACCTATTAAAGACCATTTCTGGCCTATAGAAAAAGCATTTAAATAAAATATAAAAATAACTTTTAAAATTATAACTTTGTGGTTTCTAGGAGTCCTATACCTAATGGGATTCAAATATACTTTTTGAAAGATTTTTCACACCCTCAATTAAGTACTTGCAGTGCAAACCTCAATTCAGGGGTTTTAGGAAAACTAATTTTAGAAAATATTTTTGGCCAAATTATTTTTATAAGAAAATACTATACTATTCTATACACATGGCATGATCATTGGGAAAAGGTTTTGGATCAAGGAGATGAAATACAAGAGTTGGAGGATTTATTTGATTTTTAGAGCACTAGCAAACAGCAGACAAAAATCAAATCAAGCAAGGTCCAAAACACTCAAAAGTTTTTGTTAAACCATATTTTATCATGATTATTAGCTTCAGTGTAGTGGCATGAAAATCAGGGTGTGACATCTTTTTTGTCTCACTAGGACAAACAAATAGGACGATCCCTGGCTACAATCCCAGGAACATCATAAATAGTACCTGTGACTCCTACTTTGACCACTTCGTACCACCCGGCCATAGTCGCGAGGATCTTAATAGTTGGTCACGAATGTTGTCATAGTCAACGACGGTTGAAACTTCCAGGAATAAACTTCGAATTGGGAGGGCGATCCTCCCGGTGAATTGACCGATTTGCTCAACATTATTTCCACATCAATTAGAAAAGTGGAGAAAATCCAATAAGGGGAGGTCCCGGTGAATATAAATCACCGAACCCCACATTCATGTCTCTAACAAGGCTGTCTAAGCTAAGCGGCCATGGACCCATGGACCCGGGGAATCTGAACCATTAGGTAGAGTTTTAGATGAAAGAAAACCAGGTCAATCTTCCGATCGCGAGTCTGGAATTGCTAGATTGTCAGTAATATCAATTGAGGAAGAAGCTAGTCCCACTTAAATTCGAAAAAAGACCTCTATTGTGACAGAAGATTCCTCGCCCCCTATACCGGATGCCTTTGCTTTGAAACCAATGACTAGTAGAGGATTTCGAGGAACAACAGCAAAGGGATGTAGGGATGGGCTTTCCTCGGTCCAACAGTGATCGATTCCTTTTCTCCTACCCCGAGGCCAT
The DNA here is from genome assembly GCA_902687465.1 of Secale cereale. Taxonomy (NCBI): domain Eukaryota; kingdom Viridiplantae; phylum Streptophyta; class Magnoliopsida; order Poales; family Poaceae; genus Secale; species Secale cereale. Next base: position 813,293,831 of record LR738715.1, on the reverse strand, counting down.
ATGGGTCTGATGTTTGAACTTCTGAAAAACTACATATCAAAAGCCAGTAGTGTACCCTTAGTGTCGTAGTGCCAATTACTGCACCGAAGCAATGGAACAGTATCGTAAAGAGAAGTGAAGAAAACAAACCACTCCTTTGGAATTGATGGACTTGACACACAAGCGACGACTGAGATGTGCCATTGTCATCGTGAAGATCGTCCATCACGAGTACCTTCTTTTCTGCATCCGTCAGTTCCAGTTTTCCCAGCATGTTTTATTACTTGCCTCGATCGATACCATCCACTCCTGCCGGCAAAGTCAGAGTGATACTATCTCTCCTCTCCCCGGCCCTCCGGGATGGAATGTCCAACATCCTCTTCTTGGATACCAGATACCATCCTTATCCACCTAGCTAGAAGCTGGCTAGAAGATCGAATTTCATGGAATGAGTATCTTTGAGGTGTTTACGTAACTCATCCAGTCCAGAAATAGCTTGACCTGTCCAATTTCGAACGAATCAAGCTGAGTGGCTAGGCTAAGTTCCCTAGTCTTCTATTGGCCTACCCAGCCCTACGACATGGAGGCGCTTACCCTTCTCCAACAAGCGTTCCACCACGCGGCGATTGATTACCGCTTTCCGTCTCAATCCGTTCCAGACCAAGAATGATTTCGTGATCTGATCTTCATTTGGGCGGCTTTCGCTCAATCTGTGGCTGTAGTGATAAGGCAAATCAAAGGGGTCAAAAAAGAAGATATATAATTGTAGCTAACGGGGTTCGCTCGCCCTCGCCTGTCACTATAGCGTGTCAAGTTTCTCTCTTTCCAATCGGGATTTTTTAGGTGTTTCGTTCTTGTGTCTGAGTCCGAAGAAGACAGTGGATGTTGATCCAGTAGTAAAATTGTGCTTCCCTTTACTAATTAACCAATTTCTTGACGCTAGGTGGATCCTAAAGAGATACCACTTCCTCATGAATTTATCTCGAATCGGGACCTTTTGAGTGAGGAAGAAAAGTAAGGAAAGTGGGAAAGGTCCGATACAAAGGAAAGGGTTGCGAGGCTTAACGATTTAAAATATAGCTGTTGAGGTGGCACCTGTTCCCCGGGGCAAGGGTATATGCCCGTAGCTTTCTTCTGTCACTTCTTTCAAATCAATGAAGTGGAAAAGTAATAGAGTAAGGGACCCTTGTTTACAAAGAAAGCTGTCACTCCAAGACGTCTGTAGCTAGGCTGGTGAGTTTGACCTTACTTCCTTTTGAAACAAAAATAATAATAATTATGCAGCTTGTAGGTGCTCTCGTTGTTTTAGTTGGAAGTGTGCAATATGAGTTTTAGTTTTGGGGGTATGTGATCAAAATAGATAGGTAATGTCCAAAGCGACAACCTCCATGAATATCTAATTTTAAAAGAAGAATACAATTGTATTTTTTATTGCCCGTAGAAGCATGTTATGGTTTATAATTCAGAACTGTGTTTACTCTTGTCCAGCTATCTTATACTCCCTTCATTTTTATTTACTCTGTCTATTAGGTTTGACTGAAGTCAAACTTCGTAAAGTTTGACAAAGTTTATAGAGAAAAATATAACATTTACCATAAAAAATCTATATGATGTGAAATTACATTCAATAATGAAACTAATGGTATTGATATGTTATTGTATATGTTAGTATTTTTTATTATAAACTTTGTCAAAGTTTACAAAGTTTGACTTTGACCAAAGCTAATACGCGCATTAAATAAAAACGAAGGGAGTATGTTCCAATTGTATTTACTCTAGTCAACCAATCTTACACGTTCCTTTGTTTGTTCTATCAATTTTTACTCTCTTCAACTACCGTAACTCTTATTTTCACATATGAACCCTCGTTCTAGAGTAGGAGTATTTCTTTGGACATGGAGTATATGCTTCCGAGCTCAAATGCTCTCTCATGAACAGTAAAATTGGAAAAAAAAATAGAAAATAAATTAAAAAAATTCCGAATTTTTTTACGGTAAACTTTGACAAATGTTTTGAATGCATCCAAAATTTTAGCACGAAATGACATTCGTGGAAGTCATGGCGGAAAAACAAAATCGGTGTTCTAAAAATGCTAGTTTTGAACACATTTTGGAGTGCCGATTTTGTTTTTTCGCCACGCCTTCCACGAATGTCATTTCATGCTGAAAAATTGCAAACGTACAAAACATTTGTCAAAGTTTGCCAAAAAAAAAAGTTCAGAATAGTACTTCCGTATTTCTTTCTCTCTCCCCTCTGTAAAGCCAGGTGTCATATCTACTCTTCTGAGAGTTTCAATATTGCGTACATATGAAGACAGGAGGCATGCGCACGGCCTTTTCCAATGCTATATATGTTCTTAGGCTGTTGGTTGTCAGTTATCAATATGATGAGAAGGATATTCGTTCTTTAGTGGCTTTGTCCATTTGCCTCTGTACTCGTTAGTATCACAATTCGGCATGGGAGATATTGTTGGAATTTTGCTAGTAGGCCTTTGGCCCAAAGCCCAACTAAAATCTGAAATTCTCTTGGCCCAGTCATGCACACATATGAGGAGATGGAGGCAATGACTACACAGTACTATAGGAGTCTGTACACTGCAGAGGGATGCACAAATATGCAAGCAGTATTAGATGCCGTCCCGGAGAAGGTAACAAATGACATGCGTGCCTTGTTGGACGCTGATTATACGGAGGAAGAAGTAAAGACAGCCCTATACCAAATGTTTCCAACTAAATCTCCGGGACCGGATGGCTTTCCTGCGCATTTTTTCCAGAAACATTGGGGGGTTTGTGGAGAGGAGGTCACAGCGGCTGTTCTCAAAATTGTCAAAGGAGAGGAGAGTGCTGAGGGTATCAACCAAACGCACTTGGTTCTTATACCTAAGGTAAAAAGTCCGGTTCTGTTATCCCAGTTCCACCCGATTAGTCTTTGCAATGTTTTCTATAAGATAGCTTCCAAAGTGATTGCTAACTGCTTGAAGCAAGTACTCCCAGAGATTATTTCGGTAGAACAATCCACTTTTGTACCGAACCGGATGATTACAGACAATATCATTGTGGCTTACGAGTGCTTACATTTCATGAAGCGTAATAAGGCTATTAAACATCGCCACAGTGCCTTGAAGCTAGATATGATCAAAGCATATGACAGAGTCGAGTGGGAATATTTGCGAGCTATAATGCTGAAACTAGGGTTCTCTCAGAGGTGGGTGGATATCGTGATGGACCTAGTCACTTCAGTTTCTTTTTCAGTCATGTTCAATGGGAAAAAGTCGGAGGAGTTCAAACCGAGTAGAGGTATTCGGCAGGGAGATCCAATCTCCCCTTACTTGTTCTTGCTTGCAGCGGAGGGTCTTTCAGGCCTCTTAAAAAACTTAAGTGAGTCATCTGAACTTGGTGGGATTCAAGTGGCGCCTACGGCACCGCCTGTTAACCATCTCCTATTCGCAGATGATAGCCTGCTGTTTTTTAAAGCAACGAGTGGAGGGGCGACAGAAGTTTCAAACCTGTTGGAGACATATTGTCAAGCGTCAGGCCAGAGAATTAATAATGCAAAGTCATCAATATTTTTTAACAAAGGTTGTCCTTCAAATATCAAAGATGAGATTAAGGGGATTTTAAATGTGCCGAATGAGACACTGAATGAGAAGTATCTAGGAATGCCCTTTGATGTAGGTGCTTCAAAATTCGGTGCCTTCAAATATTTAAAAGACAGACTTTGGAGCAAGGTGAAAGGATGGATGGAAAAGACCTTATCTTCAGCGGGTAAAGAAGTATTAGTTAAATCAGTAGCACAAGCTGTGCCCGTTTTTTCTATGTCGTGCTTCAAGTTGCCAAGGGGATTGTGTGAGCATCTGAATAAACTTATTAGGCAATTCTGGTGGGGGCGTAAGGAAGGAAAAAGGAAGCCGGCATGGGTGTCATGGCAGTCTATGACAGAGCCAAAGTATATGGGAGGACTTGGCTTTCGCGATTTTGAACTTTTCAATTTAGCTTTACTGGCCCGTCAAGCATGGAGAAGTTTAAAACATCCTGACTCTTTGTGTGCTTTGGTGTTAAAGGCTAAGTACTTTCCTCAGGGAAACATTCAGAACGCCGAGCTAGGTAGCCGGCCCTCCCAAGTATGGCGGGCGATCCTGGAGGGGCGCGATGTTTTATGCCAAGGACTCATCAGAAGGATTGGAGATGGATCATCGACACAAATATGGGCAGAAAACTAGATCCCGAGATCTGCTTCCATGAGACCATATGCATGCCTATCGGCCAATCCTCCTTTTATGGTTGCAGAACTTATTGATCATACTAGTGCATCATGGAATAGAGGAGTACTGGAGCGGAATTTTATAGCGGCCGATTTGAACGCTATTCTCTCGATCCCCTTATGCACCAGCCCAATGGAGGATTATTGGGCATGGAACTTTGAAAAGAATGGGAATTTTTCGGTCAGATCAGCTTATCGCATGCTTGTGGAGACTAAGAGGAGAAGGCAAAACTGGTTGGAGGGGACTGCAGGATCTTCAGACTTTGAAACCGAATCCAAAGCATGGACCTCTCTTTGGTCAGTCCAAGTCCCCGGCAAAATTCGCAACTTTTTATGGAGACTGGCCAAACACTCGATCCCAACAGAAGACGTCAGACACTCAAGGAACATGGCAGAAGTTGACGGCTACCAATTGTGTGGTATGCAGGATTCTTGGCGTCATTCCCTCTTAGAGTGTTCGGTTGCTAGATGTGTGTGGGCCTTGGTTGATGAAGATGTGGCAGATTATGTCCAATCAGCGAGGAATACAGATGCTAAACAGTGGCTGTTTGAGATGATGGAGGAATTACCACATGATAGCATGATCAAACTCGTGGTCACTCTATGGGCTATATGGTCGGTGAGACGTAAAGCTATTCATGAAGGCATCCTACAAAGCCCACATGCAACACATGCTTTTGTGATCAGTTATATCGCTGAAATTAATTCAGTTCGGGAACATGGAAAGAACACTAGTCAATTGAGGCCACATGAAATATTAAGACCGGCAAGCACCAATGTATGGTACGCGCCAGGTTTGGGGGAAGCAAAGATTCAAGTCGACGCTGATCTCACGAGGGAGGGCACGAGAGGTGCTGCGGCTGCTGTCTGTCGCGATCATACGGGTAATTTTTTGGGCTCTTCGGCTATGGTCTTTAATGGAATTACGGACCCTGCAACTCTAGAAGCACTGGCCTGCAGGGAGGCGTTGGCCTTGGCCCTTGACTTGGCGCTGACTAGAGTGGTTATTTCTAGTGATTGCAAAATCAGTGGTGCGAGAGATAAAAGAAGGTTCAGAAGGAAGATACAACGCAATTATTAAGGAGATCTCTGAGCGAGCGAGGGCATTCACAAGTTGTAAATTTATTTTCGAAGGCCGTAGTTTAAACTTTGATGCACACAACTTAGCTAAATTTTCTGCTTTGTTAGATGAGGGTCGCCGCATGTGGCTTTTTATACCCCATGACACTTTCATCATTCCTGTAAACCACACTCCAAATGAATAAAGTCTGGTTTACCTCTCAAAAAAAACCTCATAAGTTGAGAGAGAGTTGCACCTCTTTATAAGGTGAACTCTTCTACCACTTGTATGAGCATGAGAAGAGGAGACCTACACGCGCGCTCCTCCTCCTCGCTCGCCTCGCCACGCCACGCCTCGGCACGCCGCGCCGCGCCGCGGGATTGTGCCGAGCCGAGCCGAGGACACAGCTATGCACGTTGTCTATATTTTTGCTGCTCGGGAAAATTAATGAGTCATTAATTAATAATTAAAGGACGCGTTAATTACTGAACCGTTTCCGATTCTTTTGGATCGTGACGACTCGGACGTGGGATTTATTCCCACGACCTACCCGGCCCGCACTATATAGTTAGGCAGACGTCTACCCTAGCCGCCGCCGCTTCGTATGGTTTCTCACCACCGTTCCAGATCATTGCGCCGTCAAGCAAGTCTTCTCCATCCCTCTTTTCGGTGTGCACCGGGAGAAGGGACAGCAGGCCTCCGAAACCCCGCCTCTCGTGATCCTGTCCGGGAGAGGGGCGATCAGGTTTTTGGGGAGCGCACTCGCGCGACTGCTGGCAGCGACGACTTCTTCCTCAATCTCGGCAACCTCATCCTCGACGACATGGGCGACAACATCAACGCCGGCGGTGCTGCTCCCGCTGCACCGTATGTGATTCTATCCTTCCTGTTCGAGATCGTGGTAGAATTCACGTTTCTAGTATGTGCCCTAGATGTGATCTGTTCATCTGTTATGCTAGTTCACATGATTAGTTTAATCTCTGTTGCTGCAGTCATGACTTATCTTCTGTTTATTCGGATTAAATCTCGTAGTAATTTGCTCATATTTCCAACAATCCAAAAACCTGATTGTAGGCAATTTACTCCGAGTGGTTTTGCTGCGCATATGAAGCCGCCTGCCTTTAAGGGGGCGCAATATAAGAGGTGGCGCACGAGACCAGTATACTGGTTTCAGACCATGGGCTGCTATGACGCCACCAAGGGCAAGCCTGAGGGCGATCTTAATCCAGCACAGCTGGAAGCTTTTGAGAAGATCGATACCCTCTTTAAAGGCGCTCTTCTGAGTGTTCTTGATGACTCAATTGTGGATTCGTATATGTCGTTTGACAACAGCAAGGACATGTGGGCTGCGCTCGAGGCCAAGTTTGGTGCCTCGGACGCCGGCAGCAAGTTGTACGTCATGGAGCAATTCTATGACTACAAGATGACTGATGAGCGCGCTGTTGTACAACAGGCTCATGAGATACAGTCGCTCGCAAAAGAACTTGAGTACTTCAAGTGTGTGTTGCCGGACAAATTTGTTGCCGGGGGCATCATTGCCAAGCTTCCACCTTCGTGGAACAATTTTGCTACTTCCCTGAAACACAAGAGACATGAGTTTTCCGTTGCGGATCTCATTGGTACTCTTGATGTTGAAGAGAAGGCGAGAGCAAAGGACACACATGCTCGAGTTGCTGAGGGAGGTTCTAGTGCCCACATGGTACAGAAGAAGAACTTCCAGCCCAACAAGTTCAAAAACAACAAGAACAAAACTCAGGGAAAAGGCAAGTTTGATACAAAGAACAAGCCATCACATTCTACCAACTTCAAGAAGAATTCTTATAAGAAGGGGAAGGGACTTTGCCATGTCTGTGGTGATCCTAATCACTGGGCTCCGAAGTGTCCTAACCGCTTTGAGGAGCGCGAACATGAGAAGAGCGGCAAGTCTGCTAATGTTGTCATCAGTGATACTGATACGAAGGAATCAGGGTACGGTATTTTTCCTACCATCCTTTCAGTATTTCAGTCCCCTGATTGGTTAATTGACACCGGTGCCAATGTACATGTTTGTGCTGACGCCTCCATGTTTTCTTCTTACCAGGCCACTGGGACTTCTCCCGTGCTGATGCGGAACGGGTCACATGCCATCGTGCGAGGTGTTGGTACGGTCGATCTGAAGTTTACTTCGGGGAAGACCGTGCGTCTGAAGAACGTTCATCATGTGCCGTCCATCAATAAAAATCTCGTTAGCGGTTCCCGTTTATGTCGAGATGGTTTTAAGTTGGTTTTTGAATCCAATAAAGTTGTAATTTCTAAGTATGGACAATTTGTTGGAAAATGCTATGAGTGCGGAGGCTTGTTCCGCCTATCTTTGTCAGATATTTGCACTAAAGTTATTAATAATGTTTGCCACAATAATGAGTCTGATATTTGGCATTCATGACTTTGTCATATTAACTTTGGATGCATGACGCGGCTAGCCAATATGAATTTAATTCCGAAAATCTCTACTGTCAAGGGCTCTAAGTGCCAAGTATGTGTGCAAGCTAAGCAACCTCGCAAGTCCCATAAGACTGCAGAGGCAAGAGACTTGGCGCCACTAGAGCTTATACATTCTGATCTTTGTGAGATGAATGGCGTGTTGACAAAAGGTGGAAAGAGATACTTCATGACGTTGATTGAGGACTCCACTAGATATTGTTATGTGTATCTTCTGAAATCAAAAGATGAGGCTTTGACTTTTTTCAAAAATTATAAAGCTGAGCCAGAGAACCAACTTGATCGAAAAATTAAACGGCTTAGGTCCGATCGTTGTGGAGAGTATTTTTCCAATGAATTTGATCTGTTTTGTGCGGAACATGGTATAATCCATGAGAGGACGTCTCCCTACTCACCCCAGTCAAATGGGGTAGCCGAAAGAAAGAACCGAACTCTAACTGATATGGTTAACACCATGTTAGACACTTCGGGTCTATCCAAGGAATGGTGGTGGGAGGCGCTAATGGCTGCGTGTCATGTCCTAAACCGGGTTCCCACAAAGCATAAGACCATGACTCCATTTGAGGAATGGGAAAAGAAAAGGTTGAAACTCTCTTACCTACGTACTTGGGGTTGTTTGGCGAAAGTCAATATACCAATTCCCAAGAAGCGCAAGCTTGGACCAAAAACCGTGGATTGTGTTCTTCTGGGCTATGCTTTAGCATCGGCTATAGATTTTTGATAATAAAATCTGAGGTGTCCGACATGCATGTTGGTACGATTATGGAGTTAAATGATGCATCTTTCTTTGAGGACATATTTCCTATGAAGGATATGTCGAGTTCATCAAATCAGGAGATACCTACTCCATCTAGTGAGGAATTCACTGTAATTCCTGAACCCACCATTGCAATGGAACACGTTGAGAATCCTGTTGAGGGTGACAATGGAACTCCTGTGAGGAGTAAGAGACAGAGGACTGCAAAGTCCTTTGGTGATGATTTCATTGTGTACCTCGTGGATGACACACCCAGGACTATTTCAGTAGCCTATGCATCTCCTGATGCTGACTACTGAAAGGAAGTTGTACGTAGCGAGATGGATTCCATCTTAGCTAATGGTACCTGGGAGATCACTGACCGTCCTTATGGGTGCAAACCTGTAGGATGTAAGTGGGTGTTCAAGAAGAAGCTTAGACCTGATGGTATGATTGAAAAGTACAAGGCACGGCTTGTGGCCAAGGGTTATACCCTGAAAGAAGGTGAAGACTTCTTTGATAATTACTCACCCGTGGCCAGACTGACCACAATTTGGGTGCTACTATCACTGGTTGCCTCACATGGTCTTCTGGTTCATCAAATGGACGTTAAGACAGCGTTCCTCAATGGAGAGTTGAAGGAGGAAATTTACATGGATCAGCCAGATGGTTTTGTAGTACCTGGTCAGGAAGGAAAGGTGTGCAAGTTATTAAAGTCTTTATATGGCCTTAAACAAGCTCCTAAGGAGTGGTATGAGAAGTTCGAAAGAACATTAACTGCTGCCAGCTTTGTAGTAAACGATGGTGACAAGTGCGTGTACTATCGCTATGGTGGGGGCGAAGGAGTTATTCTTTGTCTGTATGTCGACGACATATTGATCTTTGGAACCAAACTTGATTTAATCAAGGAGGTTAAGGATTTCTTATCTCGCTGTTTTGAGATGAAGGATCTAGGAGTAGCTGATGTTATCTTGAACATCAAGCTGTTGAGAGATGAGAATGATGGGATCACACTGCTTCAGTCTCACTATGTGGAAAAGGTCTTGAGTCGTTTTGAGTATAGCGACTGCACACCTTCTCCAACTCCATATGATGCTAGTGTGTTGCTTCGAAAGAATCGACGGATTGCTAGAGATCAACTGAGGTATTCTCAGATTATTGGTTCGCTTATGTATTTGGTGAGTGCCACGAGGCCTGACATCTCTTTTGCTGTGAGCAAGCTGAGTCGGTTTGTGTCAAAACCGGGAGATGATCATTGGCATGCGCTTGAGAGAGTTATGCGCTATTTGAAAGGCACCGCGAGCTATGGGATTCACTACACCGGGTACCAAGGGTACTGGAGGGTTATAGTGACTCAAACTGGATTTCTGATGCTGATGAGATAAAGGCCACAAGTGGTTATGTTTTTACACTTGGTGGTGGCGCTGTTTCCTGGAAGTCTTGCAAGCAGACCATCTTAACGAGGTCAACTATGGAAGCAGAACTCACAGCATTGGACACTGCCACTGTTGAAGCAGAGTGGCTTCGTGAACTCTTGATGGACTTACCTATGGTTGAAAAATCAATACCCCCTATCCTGATGAACTGTGATAATCAAACTGTGATCGTCAAGATAAACAGTTCGAAGGACAATATGAAGTCCTCAAGACATGTGAAGAGGAGAATAAAATCTGTCAGAAAATTGAGGAACTCCGGAGTTATTAAGTTGGTTTATATCCAAACGTCGAAAAACTTGGCAGATCCCTTCACAAAGGGTCTATCATGTAATGTGATAGATAATGCATCGATGGAGATGGGTTTGAGACCCACCGCATGAGTTGTCCATAGTGGTAACCCACTCTATGTGATCGGAGATCCCGTGAAGTAGAAGTGGGAGACAAGCTGTTGGTCAGCTGGAGGAGAGTATCCCTATATTAACTATCCCACTCCGTGAAGATGCAATACTCTCCTGATCTGCATGGCAGGTTGATACTTATCTTAATGTGTTCCAAGTGGCTTATTCGGGTAAGCAGAGATGTTGTCTTGCAGAACTGAGGAACACACCTATATGAATTTGACTGTTAACGTCGTAGTCTGTGAGAATTGGGTGTTTTCTAATAAATTCATGAAAAGGCCCTGGAGTATGACGTATACGCTCCACCCGCGGGGAAGCCTTGCGGCAGCCAAGTATCGGTCAAGAATTTGTGTGAAACTAGTCTCGCAGAAAACTTGTAGTTCAAGGCATAGTCCACTATTCAAGTTGTGATCTAGTGTAGCATAAATCTCTAAGTGGAAGTTCAACTTCACAGTCTCCACTAAGCACCGGTATATAAACAATGTTTTGGAACTAAATGATGAGATGTGCCAATGAGACTTTGTGGGGGATTGTTGGAATTTCGCTAGTAGGCCTTTGGCCCAAAGCCCAAATAAATTCTGAAATTCTCTTGACCCATTCATGCACACATGTGAGTGGAGTGAGTGAGGCTAAAGTTTAGTCCCACCTCATAAGTTGAGAGAGAGTTGCACCTCTTTATAAGGTGAGCTCTTCTACCACTTGTATCAGCATGAGAAGAGAAGACCTACACGCGCGCTCCTCCTCCTCGCTCGCCTCGTCACGACGCGCCGCGCCGCGTGTTGCGGGATTGAGCCGAGCCGAGGACAGAGCTATGCATGTTGTCTATATTTTTGATGCTCGGGAAAATTAATGAGTCATTAATTAATAATTAACGGACGCGTTATTTACTGAACCGTATCCGATTCTTTTGGATCGTGACGACTCGGACGTGGGGTTTATTCCCACAACCTACCTGGCCCGCACTATATAGTTAGGCAGACGTCTACCCTAGCCGCCGCCGCTTCGTACGGTTTTTCACCATCGTTCCAGATCATTGCGCCGTCAAGCAAGTCTTCTCCATCCCTCTTTTCGGCGTGCACCGGGAGAAGGGACAGCAGGCCTCCGGAACCCCGCCTCTCGTGATCCTGTACGGGAGAGGGGCGATCAGGTTTTTGGGGAGCGCACTCGCGCGACTGCTGGCAGCGACGACTTTGCGAACGACGACTTCTTCCCCGATCTCGGCAACCTCATCCTCGACGACATGGGCGACAACGTCAACGCCGGCGGTGGTGCTCCCGCTGCACCGTATGTGATTCTATCCTTTCTGTTCGAGATCGTGGTAGAATTCATGTTTCTAGTATGTGCCCTAGATGTGATCTGTTCATCTGCTATGCTAGTTCACATGATTAGTTTAATCTCTGTTGCTGCAGTCATGGCTTATCTTCTGTTTATTCGGATTAAATCTCGTAGTAATTTGCTCATATTTCCAACAGGTATTAGTATGCAAAAATGTGCAACAAGTATATTTCTCTAAGATCCAACACGAGTGTGATGCTCTGCTTCTTCAAGAAGACAGTGTATACACAAATATCCTACACAGAGGAACAATATTGCATTTGTTGATGTTGTTATAGTATCTTGGCTTGTTCTTGTAGTAGTGTTGCCTTTACCTGGTGTTTTTTGTGGGCGAAAGAGATTTCTTTTTCGGGAATTTCGTGTATTTGTGATGAGGAGATTCATGACTTGACCATAGGGATGAAAATGAAGTGGAAACTTTCCGCTTTTCCGGAGGAAAAATGGAAACAGAGAGGAAATATGAAAATGGAAACGGAAGTTTGCAAAACGGAAGTGGAAATGGAATTTTTCATGTGGAAACGGAAACAAAAATGGAAAGGTGTTTTTCGGTGGAACAGGCGTGGAAACGGAACTTTCCATTTCCGTGTATATGGAATTTTCGTTTTTACTACAGATTTATGGCTGCTTTGTAGTCCAACCGCCAAACAACACACAATGACACAATGAGAGAATGGATCATTTGAGTCCCAACTTCTACTACCACACATGTGCTCAGCTTGATCTTATATTCATGTTAACAATTCATAAAATGTTTCGTTTTGTGCGTTTTTCTCTATGATTCAAGGGGTTTTATGTTTCGGTCAACGCCCACTTTTGTTTCCGTGTCCGCTTTGTATTCGCTCCGTGTTCATTTCCGTCAGTATCTGTTTCTGTATTCATTTCCGGGGTTTCCGTATTCGTTTCCACTTCTGCGAAAATATATGAAAACAAATATGGTAGCACTCAGTTCCGTCCGTTTCCGCTCCATTTTCATCCCTACTTGACCATGCATGCAAGATGGTCGATTGTCAGTATCGTAAATTAAAATGTATAAAGGTGCAACCAGGAACTCGAACCACCGACGTGAAGCTTGCGAGCTGCCTGCCCCGATCAACACGCCAAATCGTCTCTGACGACAAGTGTGGCTCCTGGTTTTGAATGCAGTGTAATTGAAAATGCTTGTGGTACTTAAGTGAACTACAGTAATGGCGGCCCATTTAGCACACCTTTTTTTTTCTTAAAAAGTATCAAAGTCTGTAATTTATAATAATAATAATAATAATAATAATAATAATAATAATATGTTAGATCAATATATTCGTATGCTATTGGTAATTACCTCGTGGTATACAAATACACGTGTGCACGTAATTTTTTTTAAACAACCAATAAATAAGGACCCATGCCAAGCTGTGGATTACAAATATATTTGGTACGCAGATATCTGCGGGCACACAAAATAAATATATAGAGGTATGAAATAAAAAATTCTAAAATGTTCCTGAAATTTTAGAAACTTTAACTTATTATTTAGAAAATAGAATTTTTAATATAATCCATGAGTTTTTAAAAATGTTGAGGAAATAAAAACATTTAAAATATACACCCATGTATTATATTATTTGTTATTAATTTAAAATGTTTAGTGAATACAAATAAAATTTTACACACATATCTTATATTTATACTATAAAAGATTATGGATAACAATATTTATTATATATTGATAAATATTCGCTGGTGTATAATTTCACTCGTGGCTTATATTCACAATTTTTACATTATAATACATGAGTGAACATACATATTTTTTTTAAAAATTAAATAACATATTTTTTAATTATAAGAACATTTTCTTAAACAACATTCTTATGAATTATATAAAAATACATACATTTACTAAAATGTTTGCATAATAAAATAATATTTACAAACTATGATGAAAACTTTTTTATTTTTATATTATACAATCACTGCTATAATTTACATATATTGTTGCAATAATATAATATTTTCAAAATAGTAGGTGAACATTTTTAAAATTATACGAGCATTTTTTAAAGTTAGCTATTCTATTTTTATGTAAAGCTTTTGTAACATATTAGTATTTTAATTTTTCTATTTTTTTCGAGTCTATTTAATATTGTTTTTGTGTTACTGTGATTATAATTTTTTAGACTTTTTTGAAAACCTTTTACAAAAAGCTACATGTGCCGCAATGACAACATCCCATTTAAGTACCAGATGCGTTTTGATATGACCATAATAAGGTAGAGGAGACCGTTTTGGCATGTTGGTCAGCACGCACTGCAGGCTAGCATCATGTTGCCTGTTCGACTACCTAGCATATCATTTTAATTTTCGGTACTAGTAGGTGGGACCCCCTAGTCATTGAGCCATCAACTATACAACAATTACTCAGTTTTGTCTTACAAGTGGGCCTCATGTCATATCGATGCCACATCAGCTATATACGGTACCACATTGGCGCACTTTATGTCTATGGATTACATTAGTATCGTATTTGCACATTCAAGCCAAGTTTTGGAACTAGTTCAGTGTGTTTTTGAAGTTGAGGCATTAAACCAAATATTCGTGGCAAGTTCAAGCACCACTTGTGTATTCACCTCGAAAGGTTTATATATTAAGTCATGGCTGGCATTTTTTTTTATTGTATGTATGTGATCTTCTATGAGATGATGGATGTATATGTGACGTTCATCCAAAATATCTTAGGTGATTGTATATGCGTTGTTCTACGAAGATGTTGTGGTCGAGTTTGTTTGCATGGGATCTTCTGTGCAGATGGTTCCTGCTATTTTTTTGCACCCATAGAAGTACATGAATGACCTGCCAATTGGTTGGTCATCGATGACTAGTTCTAGTCACCAGTGACCGACCTACTAGTTGATCAGTGTGGACAATGTCATCATTGACCCTGAGGCATTGACTGTCAGAAAACTATCAATATTGTGCGGTTCTATAGTAGCAAGGCAAAGTAGGAGACGTCGTCGATCTTTCCATGTGGCCTCCCTTCAGCTAGAAATTTAACGTCAGAGTAGCAGAGTCCAGCAATCGACCGCCAAGGTGTGAGAATTCCAACACACGGTGTAGCTCTACTGCAGCCACCATCGACGAGGAGCTCGGACAAGAGCGGCTGAGATCTCTCTAGATAAAACACCAGTGGACCTTCTTCAATGCGGTGGTGTATCCAAAGAAGTCGAAGTCAAACTCCTCACTATTTACCCTTTTCCCTCCTCGACAATAGAGCAGATCAGGAGAAGCTTCTCACTTCTTCTTTAGATCCACCCGACCTGCCAACTTACTAAAGGAACTCTCTTATGGCACTCGGTTGACATCCATTGTTCACTATGGACAACACCGGGAGGAAACAAAAGGTGCCATTGACCACAACTCAGAGGTGCAGGTGGAAAGCTCAAAAATATCATGCTGCTACTCACCATAGTGGAAAACTAACTCCCATTTCCACGCCAGGCCGCAAAGCTACCAAGGAGAAATAGGGCAGAGCAAGAGCAATGGAGAAGAGCTCTGACGGGTTGGAAGGAGAGAAGGGTGGGTCGTTTTTACTTATGTACCGCATCACTTGTGAAATGCATGCGAGAACTGATGTGAAGTTTTTGAAAAAAAACTTTCAAGAAAAGCATGTGGAGTTTTATAATTCACAATTGCCTTTATTCCTGCCCCACTATCTTATCTATTCTGTTATTCATTCTACCCATGTTCATTCACTTCAACAACTCTAGTTCTATTCTTCGCACGTGGCCCCCTTGTAGAAGTGCTTGCTTTAACCAATACAATCAAAAGACCGATCTAATGGAAGAGACTAGGCAATACAATTATACGTCAACACTCCTCCTCACGTGTGGCTTTCTCAGGCCTAAACGTGGACCGAAAGTGGGCTGCAATTTAATTGCACCAGCCGGATCTGGAACTCAAGACCTCTTGGCTCCGATATCACGTAGAAGTGCATGCTTTACCCAATGCAATCAAACGACCGATCTGATGAAAGAGACTACGCAATATATTTATACGTCAAGACCCCTTTCTAGACTACTTTCTCTCCCGCCTCTATTGCCATGAGCTATATATATAGCTACTTAGCTGAGAGCTCAGAGATTATACATACTCAATAGATGATTGTACATGTGCACACAGTCTAGTCCAATAGGTGGTTGGTTGCCAATATGTCACCATGATTAAAAGGATATTTATCCTTTAGTTGCTTAGTTCATTTGTGGGATGCCGCTCAGCTTACAAGCATGTCACCTCAGCATGCAACATGCACGATAATCTCCATTCAATTATGCTATTTTTAATTAAGTATTTTATAGATATACAATAATCAAACATAATAAATTATATGTATTCCCTATTTTAGTTATTATATTATTTTACAAAAATTCATGTCACATACAATCAAATCTCACTAACAAATTTGCAAAATATTTGGACAACAATGTGTGGGGGTATCGTCTAATTGTTTTAGGAGTAACGCTATATCTCCTGGCATTTTTTTAGAATCACATCTCTTTTTTTAGACAATCTCGCAAAACTTTATTAATCCATCACAATGTTTACATGGACGAAATGAAGATCTGCCGGCTGGCCTAACCACACATGGCATCCAACCGTGAGGGAGAGAGTATGTTTCGCTAAATTGTGAGCTTCATAATTTGAGCTCCTAAATTCATGACCTATATTGCATGATAAAAAACTAGTAGAGTATTCTGAAATCTCCCGAAGAACTGCTCCATACGTAGCTAGCTTGCCATGATGCAGCTCGTCGACAACCACTTTGCAATCAGAGGCAACTTGTATATCTCGTGCATATAGATCATCCGCCAAAGAGAGAGCTTCTCTTATAGCTAGGGTTTCAAGCATTTGAGGATCCGTGATATGCTTGAAAACGATGGCCGAAGCACCCAAAAAGTTGCCCTGTTGATCTCTACAGATAGCTCCCACGGAACCATGCTTCCTTCTCACGGCCACTGCCCCATCAACATTGATCTTGACACACCCTTGGGTTGGCAGCACCCGTGTTGCACTTCTCATGACTCTTCCTGGCACCACTTGCGTCTCTCTCTTGTTTACTATCTCCAACTCTTACAGAAATTTATTAATGAAAGCCGCTATAGCGTGTGGAGATTGAAATATATCCTCATGAATTGCCTTTCTTCGTGCAGCCCAGATTGCTCACAAGGTAACCACAACACGGACGAAATCATGCGCATCTAGTATTTCATGTAAAGCAAATAACCAGTCTTCAGCGTCTTCCTCTTGGTGTGTTATGATTTTCTCGACCAACTCCTCTGGTGCTAGAGCCCATACGCTTCTTGAGAGAGCGCAAGAGAGAAGTGCGTGTCTCCATGTATCCCTAGCTCCACACAAGCAGCAAGTGTCTGTTTCGGCCATATGTCGATGATGAAGCACTTCTTCGCTGGGCATAAAATGTTTGGCAAGTCTCCAGAGGAACATACGAAGTTTTGAGGGTACCTAGATATGCCATATAGTGCTCCAAAACCTGATGTTCTGCCCCGTGGATGGGCCCGCGGCCTCGTTCCACCAACCCTCTCTGCTTGTCTTCGTACGCAATATCATCCGGTATGCCGACCGAATGGTGAAACATCTAGTTGGTTCATCATGCCAAGCCCAAAAATCAGGCTGCCTACGCATACACACTGGTATCTTTAGAATCTCGTTTGCATCAACTGGGATGAACACTGAGCGAACCAGCCCCTCATTCCATTGTGCTGTAGTAGTATCGATGAGATCAGATACTCGCCGTGGTGGGTTCGGCACGAAGGATGTAATAGGCCTTTTGAAATTATCACGAGGGATCCAATTATGTAACCATATATCCGTGCTCTCCCCATCCCCAATTCTCATGATGATTCCCTGAGCTAGTATCTCCTTACCATCCAATATAGCTCGCCATATCTGAGATGGACGGGGACCCAAATCTGCCTCCAAGAAAGTACTGTTTGGGAAGTAAACAGCTTTCAAAACCTGAGCACTAAGAGAGCGTTCATCATTCATTATTCTCCAAGCTTGCCTCGCGAGCAGAGCTAGATTGAACATCTCCAAATCACGGAAACCAAGTCCACCCAACTGTTTTGGTTGTATCATAGTGTCCCATGCAACCCAGTTTGGTTTTCGTTTGCCTTCCTTTCTCCCCCACCAGAATTGCCTGATGATGTTAGATATACTATCACATAACCATCTAGGAAGACGGAAGCATGACATAGAGTAGACCGGAATTGCTTGCGCAACTGCCTTGATTAAAACTTCCTTACCCGCAGCAGAGAGTAATTTTTCCATCCAACCTTTAACCTTCTCCCACAACCGGTCTCTCAAGTTCTTGAACGTTCCATTCTTGGAGTGTCCCATGTCCGTTGTCATGCCCAAATAACGCTCACTCAAGGACTCATTGTGAACCTGCAAGGAGTTCTTTATCGCTTCCCTCATAGAGCCTGGTCAACCCCGGCTAAAAAAGATGGATGACTTGTCATGATTGATACGTTGCCCGGAAGCCTTACAATATGTTTCCAACAGGTTTGACACTGCAACTGAACCCTCAACATTAGCCTTAAAAAGCAACAAGCTGTCATCTGCAAACAAAAGGTGGTTTATAGTTGGGGCGGTTGGGGCCACCTTAGTACCTGCAATTGATGACTATGTACTGGATTTCAGGAGGCACGAAAGGCCCTCTGCTGCAATCAAGAATAAGTAAGGGGAAATTGGGTCTCCCTGTCGGATACCTCTAGTTGGTCTGAAAGAATCAAATTTCTCACCATTAAAAAGAACAGAAAAGGACACTGAAGAGATCATATCCATAACTGTATTAATCCATCGATGAGAAAAGCCAAGCTTGATCATAATAGCCCTCAAATAAGACCACTCCAATCTGTCATAAGCCTTCATCATGTCCAATCTGAGAGCACAGTAATTGTTAGTCTTCGTTTTTGATCTCTTCATGAAATGCAAGCACTCGTATGCACATATAATGTTATCAGTGATAAGCCTCCCAGGAACAAAAGCAGACTGTTCAGCCGAAATTATGTCTGGTAAAACTAGCTTCAGTCTGTTGACCACCACTTTAGAGGCAATTTTATACATAACATTGCATAAGCTTATAGGCCTAAACTGGGAAAGGAGGGTGGGGTTTATTACCTTTGGTATTAGGACAAGAACGGTGTCATTAATACCATCTGGACTCTCTTCTCCACTCTCTTCTCCATGGACTATTTTCAACACCACCCTTGTTACATCATCCTCACAAATATCCCAATGGCGCTGATAAAAATGTGCCGAGAAACCGTCAGGCCCCGGTGCCTTCGTCGGGAACATTTGGAACAGTGCTGTTTTCACCTCTTCCTTAGTGTATTCTGCATTCAACATAGCATTCATCTCCTCAGACACTTTCCTTGGCACGTGAGAAAGAACTGCATCCATCCCCTGGACCTCCTCGGAAGTATATAGCTTTTGATAAAAATCATTTACCATGGTTTTGAGCTCATCTGTATCTACTACGATTGCTCCCAAGGAATTATGTAAGGCTTTTATCATATTTTTCTTCCTCCTCAAACTCTCCCGTAGATGAAAGAATTTGGTGTTCTTGTCACCTGCCGTCACCAAACTATCCTCGCCCTCTGGCACCACATTATCTCTTCACGGTGATACATTTCAATGAGACGTTCATTTATTTTGAGTTCAACATGTGACGGCCCCGTCCATAAAGCATCAGACTGCAGCTCTTCTAGCATTTTCTTTAAATACTTGATTTCCTTCCTCACGCTTCCGAACGTGTCATTACTCCATCTGTCAAGTCCTCTAGCCAAATTCTCGATATTGAGTCGTATATCTTCAACCGACATGCAAGGAGCTCTGGTTTCCTAGCTTTGGATCAACATATCTCTCAAGCCCTCATGAGTCTCCCACACATGGTCTCGTATCTGAACTCCTTTTTTGCCCTTTCGCCCTTAGCTCGTCGAAGATCTAGAAGCAAAGCCATATGGTCCGATGACGCCGCTACCTCGTGTGTTATAGAGGCTCACGGGAATCTCGCCAACCAGTCTGAGTTTACCAACGCCCTGTCAAGACGGCATCGAGTAAATGAGCCACCAGCCACTTTCTTTTGAAACGTCCAAAAACAACCCTTATAGCCCAAATCAAGCAACATGCAAACGTCAACCATATCTCTGAAAGCCTGGATTTGTGCATTACTGCGTTCTCCTACACCTTCATGCCCACTTGGACGTAACACTTCATTGAAACCGCCTATGCATAACCATGGAAGGCTATTTAAAGTATTGATATTTTTAAGTACAGTCCACGTTTGGTGTCTAAGATGGGTCTGCGCCTCCCCATAGACACACGTCATCCCCCATGGGTCCTCCCCCTTTCTCAAACCGAAACATCAAGGTGATAACACGAATAACCGAGAATCTCAACTTTTATTGCATTGTTCCAAAATAAGCCAATTCCACCACTCCTTCCTTGACTATCGACATCATAGGAATTATCATAGCCTATCGAGCTAGCCATAGCTTCTACCCTTTAACCATCTATCTATGTCTCAACGATACAAAGCAGGGTAGGGGTAAACTTCCTCGCGAATTCGCGAAGCTCTTGAGCTGCCGCAGGTTTACCCGCGCCACGGCAGTTCCAACATAGCGCATTCATTGGGCTCGGCGGCGCTCCTCGAAGGAGCCCGCCAAAGAAGTGACGATGTTGCCATGACCGACACCTTTTCCCAAATCCTCATCCACTGCATCTATGTTTTTCTTGGATCTCTTTAGGTCTTGCTTGCTGCTCGAGCTCTCGGGTATAGACGTCGAAGAGGTTAGAGCTAACATCAACCCAGGACCCGATTTCTTTGCGTTGTTGTTCACCGATTGCTTCATATGTTGTGCTCTTTTTTTTTTGTCAGCATCGTCCATGACCGCATCAGATTCAGAGCTCGTGTTGTCCTTCCCATCATTACCATCATCCTGATCCGATCGGGGGTTTGCTCAACGGCCAACACGGCCTCCCCGTTGTCCTCATCTTCTTCCTCGGCCCCCTCCCGGGCCTTGTCCTGTCCTCATGACCCACGAGGCTCTTAGATCCTTAAAGATCAACGCAGACGGAGGGTGTATACCATTACCATGTTCTCTGGACTCATGCCCCAACATGCCACAGACCGCACACCAGTCCGGAAGTTTTTCATACTTAATCCTGTATATCTGGCGCTTCCCATCTCTTATCATAGAAACATCGTTCTTCAGAGGCTTATCAACATTAATCCGGACCCAAACTCGGTGGAAGTTGCCAGCAAAGTCTTGCGATTGGGGTTCGGCGTAGATGACTTCGCCAACCTTTGCCGCTAGAGAAGGGACCAGATGAGCATACAGTGGAGGTACATGATGAATCTGCACCCAAATTTCTATAGTGTCAAGCTGCACTGTGGACGGCATTGACAATCCATCATACGGCTTGAGGATGACAACATCTCCTCGGAAGTGCCACGAGCCATCCCTCGTTACTCTTTCCCAATCCCCCAAGCAGGAGAATTGCACAGTATAGAGATTATCCTCTAGGGGCTTGAAATGGACATCTTGGGCAAGATCCCACGCGGCTCTCATGTTTCTGAAGAACCAAAACTTGTTGTATGTCTTAGGCGAGTGAACCCTAGCCAACGCTATCCAGCGCGCCGCCTCGACCGAAGCCTCCTTCTCCTCAAAAATCACGTCGTCGAGATCCTCCTCCCGAAGACCTAGCTCCTTCATCAGGGCTGTCACGTCGTCAGTCTCTATCGATCCACTCGGACAAGATCCTGAAGCCCCACCCGATGCCATGATTTGTCGAACCCTAACCCGATCAGAACAACTCGGGCCTTGCAGAAACCCTAGGACCTCCTACTCCCCTAGCCCGCCTCAGGCCGACGAGCGCAACAACACCCCCGAAGGAGAGAGGGCAGGAGATCACGGCAGGAGACAGGGAAAATCAGGGTCTCAATGGCGGCGACCGAGATCGCCCCGAGAGGAAGAGAACCCTAGCTTGAGGGAAAAACTTAGAATCACATCTCCTGCCAATTAACACACGGACATAAATAATGGGATTACACGGGGCCCATTAGTAGATTATAGGGAAGGGCCCACCATGAAATTCAAGGGAAGGGACTAGTCGAGAGGAGGAACCTTACATTTCTAAAGCAATCCGTAAGTAAATGTATTTAAGTAGCATTTTTGTTGTTTGCTCCGTCTCAATGAATGTTTGGTTTTAGAAACAGAGATGTAGACATTCACATGCACTCACTCGTACGAGCGCCGACTCCTATGTGCATCTTCATGTTGACAGATAAAAATGACAATCTCCATGAATATCTAACTTAAAAAAAATATTTGTATATTTGCAATTGTTTGGTAAAAACATGTGAAGTTTTATAATTCACCATTTGTCTTTACTTTTGCCCTGCTATCTTATCTATTCTCCCATTTATTCTACCCGGTTTTACTCTCTTCAACAACTCTAAGATCTAGTCCTCACACATGGACCCCCTTCCTAGAATGCTACTTAATTTCCCTCCCCCGTCTATATCGCCAAGTGCTATAGCTACATTGCCAAGAGCTCAGAGATTATATATACTCAATAGATAATTGTACGTGTGCATGAAGTCCAACCCAATACTATGTGTGTGGATAGGTGGTTGGTTGTCGATATATTATCATGATGAATATTTATTCTTTAGTTGCTTCGTTCACTTGTCTATGTGCTCGTTAGTACGACATTTCAGCATGGGAGGTATCAAGATGCAGAAATGTGCAACAAGTATGTTTGAGAGAGATTCAGCACAGGTGGGGATCTGCTGTCTCGTGAACAAATGTAGCGGCAATACGCGATTAGTTGCCACCCCACATTTTATATATACAGGTGATTGAAGAACAGCAACCAGTATGCAGTGATCGACATTACTAAATTGTCAGCCGATTACTCGGAGCCAAATGCTACGCAAAGGTATCCATGTATCCATATGACAAATGGGTACCCCAGGGGCCGGTTAACGTGGCTGAAAGTCATTCTGCACTAGTGCGATGAATCGAGGGAATAGTACCACTAGTGGTTCTGGTTCGCCATGTTGAATATATTGATTATTAGGAAAGACCAGATAGATTAGAATTTGTTCTGCCTTGTTTTGTACTTCAAGTTGATTATTATACTCATATATATGCCCATAAGTCTCAAGCAATACAACAACTATCCCACCAAAGCCCTCTCTCCCTTTTAACATGGTATCAGTCTAATCGATCCTAAACCCTAGCCGCCGCCGCTTCCGCACCCGCGCGTCGTTCTTGGGGCGATCCGCTTCCATGACCATCGCCGGGGGCCGCGTCGCCCCTACCTAGGATTCGTCCGCTGGTCGGGTTGACCGGCTGCCCCAGAGAGTCTTTTCCCGAGTCATTGCTCCGGTTTTTTCTCTCTTTCGCCGGTCGCTTTGATCAACGTTTATTTTTTGGTTTTCCTATCTAAGATCAGTTTGTGTCGCTCACCACCGCCGCCGACATCCGTGCGCCTCTACCTCGACACCGACGCGACTGGCCGGCTACTTCACCGACCCGGCGGCCTCGAGCGACAGGCGGCCCCTCAAGGCCGTCGTCCGCTCGCCGCCACGCACGTCGCCCTGCGCCGGACATCATCGTCCTGCTCCGGCCGGGACACCTGCATCGCCCCCAGCCGATGGCCTCGCGCCATGCGGCGGCCAATTATTTGCCGCCGTTTGCGCGCCGGCACACTAATCGATCCACGACACCCGCCTCCGCCATGTCTACAGGGCGGCTCTGCGGGTTGCCTCGCCAGCCTCGTCCTCCGATGTGTCGGGCCGCCTGCGTCATGCACATCGGCTGCCTCAGCTCGGGCGCCGCTCTACGCTGATCGCTCGGGCCTCGCTGGCCGGGCGCCGGGGCTACTTTGGCAGCCCGGGCGGCGGCGCTACTTTGGCAGCCCGGGCGTCGGTGCTGACGCGCTCGTCCGCACGACGTCCCACGCCGTTCGTCATCGCTGGCTTCATCTCGGACTTCGCTGCCACCCCACCTCCACCGAGCGGCGTCCCCGACCTCGCGCGCGATCGGATTGATCACCCGCCCGCCGCCGTGAGCCGCCTCATCAACGCCGTGCGACCGACCTGGCCCGTCGGTTGCGCACGCCTTCGCAAGCCCCGTGAAGATCATCCCGAGTACAGCGCGCCCCTCTACCGATGGAGCAACGGGCTGCCGCTGCGTCGCCCCGTCGGGCCGCCCTGTAGTCCTTCTCCCGGCTGCACCGACCCGCGTGACCGCTACGCTGCCCCTTCGGGCCGTAGTGTCGCGGCTCGCGGTCCCCCGCCGCCCCGAGGCCGTCCGCTCCAGGCCGTCCCGTGGCTGCACGGACCCTTGCACCACCGCTGCGTTGGCCCGTAGGGCCGTAGCGAGCATGGCATGTGGTCCACGCTGCCGTCCCGAGGCCGTCCCCACAGTTGCACTGACCCGTGCTCCGCCGCTGCGCCGTCCCTTCTGGCCATAGCGCCGCGGCCCGCGGTCCCTGCCGTCGTCCTGAGGTCTTCCGCCATCGCACCGCCCTGCCATCCATCGCTGCGTCGCCCCTTCGGGCCGTAGCGCCGCGGCCCGCGCTCCACTTCGCCGTCCCCTGATGGGCCTCGAACCCCTCGTTGGTTACCCCAAGTGGAAGGTGTAAGATGCGGTAAGTAGAAGTGTTTTCCCCTAGCAAAGATGCCAAGGATCGAATCCCCAGAGACTCCTAGGTTCAACAAGTAGGTGTCAACTGCTAACGGCGCAATTAGCAATCAACGTGGACCTGCACACAGATACAAATAACTTTGCTCCCAACGAGTACAGAGAGGTTGTCAATCCCTCCGGCCTTGTAGTTCACAAAGGGTTAAAAGCAATGATAGTAGTGATAGATAGTGTTTTGCAATAGTAAATAAATAGCGGAAAGTAAATAGTGTATGTGATCAATGATGGTAATATGGACCGGAGTCTCATGATGTTCACTAGTGATGTCTCTCTCCCAAAAGACGATAAAACAGCTATGAGAGGTAAACAAATTACAGCTGGGCAATTGACAGGACCACGAACGCAAACCAATGCTGACTACATTGCAAGAAAGGTTGAGGTTCAAAGCATGGGTGGTACGCCAAAGTAAGTAGACCGAAATCCATCAATATCTACTACTAATCATCCACCTTGAGATATCTATCCAGAACATCTCGCTGGTATTAAGTTGCGAGTCCCACCCATAGTGTAAACTCAATGCAACAGACAACTGCATTAAAAGAACTTTGCGTAAAGTAAACAATCCTTGCACCCGCGGGCACAAGCACCGTTATTTTCCCCCTTGTGGCAACAGCACATCCCCTAGACTCATGTTTCTGTCACTCAAGCTAGTCATCGAGGGGCATGAACCCACAATCGAGCATAACGTTCCCTCTTGGAGTCACTATCTATTACTCGGTCAAAGCAATAAATAACAACGGAGAACATACAAGAATTACTTATGAACTAAAATATAAAAGAGGTGAATCAAATATATTACTCAAGATCAATCTGAACATAATCTCATAATCCATCGGATCCCAGCAAACTCAACATAGCAACAGCATAAGGATTACATAGGTGCCTCGATCATGTAGCGCAGCTCACGAGGACTAATTAGTGAAGCACAAGAACGGGAGGAGAACATCACATAGCTACTGGTCATGGACTCATGGTCCAAGGGAGACTACTCACGAGTCATCCGGGAGGCGTCCATGGTGGTGGAGAAGCTCCCGGTGGTGATCCTCCCCTCCGGCAGGGTGCCGGGAAGAGTTCTCCTGGTGCTCCCGATCTTGGAAGCGGTGGCGGCGGCGGAATAGAGATGGGATCGCGAAAAGAAGTCCTCTTCTGAGGGTTACGGGGAACCCTTTAAATATATGCCAAAGTAGGGCACCGGGGGAGCCTCGGGGGGCCCAGGCGCCCCCCCCCCCCGGCGCGGCCCAGGGGGGGTGCGCCCACAGGGCGCCTGGAGCCCCTGTGGCCCCCCCCGGCTGCTCTTCGGACGCAGTGTTGTTTCCGGTTTGCTGATTTTTTATATAATTTTTCTGGGCAGTTCTCGAAACGTGAAAACCTGAAATACAAAAATAGCCGAAAACAGAAACTGGCACTGGGGTGCACTGGATTAGTAAGTTAGTCCAAATATGATCAAAAGTGTATGGAAGTGTATGAATATCATAGCAATATCACCCAAAAGTGGCATGGAGTAAGTAGAAATTATAGATACGTTTTGGACGTATCAACATCCCCAAGCTTAATTCCTGCTCGTCCTCGAGTAGGTAAATGATAACAAGAATAATTTCCGTGGTGACATGCTATTAACCATATAGGACTTTCTCATAATCATATGACAAAAGCTTACTGAGACAATGATTCTAAAGTAACTAAGTTGCCTCAAGAGAAAATCACAAATGACTGAAAGTATATCTAGCTTGCCCCCTTTAGTGATGCAAAACATAAATGCAAGGGCACCTTTAAGGTTTAAGTGATGACTAGATACAATCATTTCAGAATAAACGATATCACAATCATGCAAAAGACAATGCTACTTTGGGACAATGCACATTACACTCAGAATGACAATCATGCTCTCAGTGGTTGGTGCTTGAAGTGCTAGAGCTTTTTATTTTGAAACATGGAAGCAATTGTGTCAACGGTAGTAGTACTTCATATGTATCATGTATAAAACATCCTATAAGTTGCAAGCCTCATGCATCGAATACCAATAGTGCTCGCTCCTTGTCCTAATTAGCTCGGATCCCCATGGGTTATCATTGCATTGCATATGTTTTAACCAAGTGTCACAAAGGGGTACCTCTATGCCACCTGTACAAAGGTCCAAGGAGATAGATCGCATTTGATTTCTCATTTTTGATAGATCTCAACTTGAGGACATCCATACCGGGACAACATAGAAAATAGATGATGGACTCTTCTTTAATGCATAAGCATATTCTCATGAGAGATTGAGGATTAAGGTCCAAGCTAAAACTTCCACCATGATGCATGGCTTTGGTTGGCGGCCCAATGTTCTTCTCTAACAATATGCATATTAATTCAACCCACGGTAAATCACCCTTACTTCAGACAAGACGAACATGCATAGCAACTCACATGATATTCAACAAAAGTGTGACAGTTGATGG